>CM044001.1:98974519-99092271 GCA_024085815.1 Flaveria linearis
GATGAGATGATGATGATGATGATGATGATGATGATGATGATGATGATGATGATGATGATGATGATGATGAGTGATGATGATGATGATGATGATGATGATGATGATGATGATGATGATGATGATGATTGATGATGAGATGATGATGATGATGATGATGATGATGGATGATGATGATGATGATGATGATGATGATGATGATGATGATGATGATGATGATGATGATGATGATGATGATGATGATGATGATGATGATGATGATGATGTGATGATGATGATGATGATGATGATGATGATGATGATGATGATGATGATGATGATGATGATGATGATGATGATGATGATGGGATGATGATGATGATGATGATGATGATGATGATGATGATGATGATGATGATGATGATGATGATGATTGATGATGATGATGATGATGATGATGATGATGATGATGATGATGATGATGATGATGATGATGATGATGATGATGATGAGATGATGATGATGATGATGATGATGATGATGATGATGATGATGATGATGATGATGATGATGATGATGATGATGATGATGATGATGATGATGATGATGGATGATGAGGATGATGATGATGATGATGATGATGATGATGATGATGATGATGATGATGATGATGATGATGATGATGATGATGATGATGATGATGATGATGATGATGATGATGGATGATGATGATGATGATGATGATGATGATTGATGATGATGATGATGATGATGATGATGATGATGATGATTGATGATGATGATGATGAGATGATGATGATGATGATGATGATGATGATGATGTGATGATGAGATGATGATGATGATGATGGATGATGATGATGATGATGATGATGATGATGATGATGATGATGATGATGATGATGATGATGATGATGATGATGATGATGATGATGATGATGATGATGATGATGATGATGATGATGATGATGCTGATGATGATGATGATGATGGACGATGATGATGATGATGATGATGATGATGATGATGATGATGATGATGATGATGATGATGATGATGATGATGATGATGATGATGATGATGATGATGATGATGATGATGATGATGGATGATGATGATGATGATGATGATGATGATGATGAGATGATGATGATGATGATGATGATGATGATGATGATGATGATGATGATGATGAATGATGATGATGATGATGATGATGAGATGATGATGATGATGATGATGATGATGATGATGATGATGATGATTGATGATGATGATGATGATGATGATGATGATGATGATGATGATGATGGATGATGATGATGATGATGATGAATGATGATGATGATGATGATGATGATGATGATGATGATGATGATGATGATGATGATGATGATGATGATGATGATGATGATGATGATGATGATGATGATGATGATGATGCTGATGATGATGATGATGATGTGATGATGATGATGATGATGATGATGATGATGATGATGATGATGATGATGTGATGATGATGATGATGATGATGATGATGATGATGATGATGATGATGATGATGATGATGATGTGATGATGATGATGATGATGATGATGATGATGATGATGATTGATGATGATGATGATGATGCTGATGATGATGATGATGATGATGATGATGATGATGATGATGATTGATGATGATGATGAGATGATGATGATGATGAGATGATGTGATGATATGATGATGATGATATGATGATGATGATGATGATGATGATGATGATGATGATGATGATGATGATGATGATGATGATGATGATGATGATGATGATGATGATGATGATGATGATGATGATGATGATGATGATGATGATGATGATGATGATGATGATGATGATGATGATGATGATGATGATGATGATGATGATGATGATGATGATGATGTGATGATGATGATGATGATGATGATGATGATGATGATGATGATGATGATGATGATGATGGGATGATGATGATGATGATTGATGATGATGATGATGATGATGATGATGATGATGATGATGTGATGATGATGATGATGATGATGATGATGATGATGATGATGATGATGATGATGATGATGATGATGATGATGATTGATGATGATGATGATGATGATGGATGATGATGATGATGATGATGATGATGATGATGATGATGATGATGAGATGATGATGATGATGATGATGATGATGATGATGATTGAGATGATGTGATGATGATGATGATGATGATGATGATGATGATGATGATGATGATGATGATGATGATGATGATGATGATGATGATGATGATGATGATGATAATGATAATGATAATAATAATAATATAATAATAATAATACTTATACCAATTATTAAAGTTATTAAACATAAATAATAAAAAATAACCTGTTTTTCCAAACCGGTTCATGAACCCGACCCGGTTCGGTTCCAACCCGGACCGGTTCCAACCGGGTGAGTTTTCATCCTACAAAACGGTTCCGACCCGAACCGGTTCTTGATCAAAAACCAGTTTCCTTTCGTTGACTTGGAACCGGTCCGGTTCGGACCAGAACGGTTCCAAAAAACCCCCATTTTTGCACCTCTACCTGTGACTTTAACCCTTTGGGCCCATTGATGAAGTTCCTGGTTTTGTTAATAAGTTAATAACCTTTGATAGAGAGACCGTAAATTACTTTTCTAGAACGATAAATCACACACCAGTTTGCTTTTGCTCTTAAACTATATCAACTATTAATCTATTACATGTTAAGATTTAAACCCTGATTTGTCCAATGAGTTTTCTACTTTTACCATTAGTCTACTAAAAACCGAAGTGATCGTGAATGAAAAAAAGAAAAGAAATAGGAAAGTAGATAGGTGCAAGATTATTTTATTCGGGCCAACTTAAGCATGGAACAGTGTTGTTGAGACCGGATTGGACCGGTTGGTCCGACCGGTTCGACCGCGAATTGTGGGCTGGTCCGGTCCAGTCAGGGGTGATTCGTTTTTGTGTCATTGAACCGGCCGGTCCGAACCGAACCGGCGGTTGGACCGGCGAACCGGCCCGGTTCCGACCGGATTTCAGTATTTTTTTTGATTTTAGGGGGTAAAACGGGGTGTTAAACCATAAATTAGTACGTAGGATATACAAATATAGTTAAGTTTATACATAACTATAAAATATATGTATAAATCATATATAAATTACTTATATTTAATTACATATATAAATATAATTAAAATATAGTTAAATCCGGTCCGACCGGTCTGACCGGTCCGACCACCAAACCAGTAAGGCGTCCGGTTCGACGTCCGATCCGTTTCTGAAAACATTGCATGGAAGTCATGGCGTGTGTGAGGCCGGCTCTTTTTGACTCTCTATTATATTATAATAATCAAACATACAATTTATATTTATAATTTTATATACCAAACAAAGCAGTGTTACGTTTATAATGGGTAAATATGTACTCGAAAGTGTGAATATATCATGGCAAGTTAAATTCAAAGTTTCGTACCAAGAAATTGTATCTTGCATATGTTTGCTTCAGCCTTTCCAAACACAAGAGGGGGCTTTAGACTATTAACAAGACAATCTCAAGCACATAGAATTTTATTGAAAGGGATCTATTGAGAGAGAATGATGACATGAGAAGTTTGAACTAGATGAGTGACGTTGAGGTCTTAAACGTGTGTCCTACAAAATGTAGTTGCGGGATTGGTCTGCCTTTTTGTTGTTGATACTGCAATTAGAGATAACATCTCGTGAATTTATAGTTTTCTTTTAGATATACAAGTCTAGGTTGCGACATTGTTCTGTAGAGATTCTCCGTCAAGATTATTGAGAAATGCCGTTGGTCAAGGTTGAGGCATTGCTTTTGACAAGAATCCATTGCTTTCTTCATGAATCTCATCCTTAAGTTTTGTTTATGTTTTTGGTATATATGGGGTTGGATGTCACTATCTCACATATTGATGTTTTGCTAGGTTTTTTACACTTGCGAATACTCAAGAACGCGATATCCATATCAACATCATCCCAACAAAGGCGAAAACAAAATCAAAATAGCACGTTGAAAATAATATTATTTTCTAATTGAGTAAAGTTCGGTTTTGGTTCCTGTGGTTTAACCATTTTAACCATTTCAGTCCAAAAAGGAATCTTTGATCATATCATGCCCTATAGTTTCATTTTTGTAACGGTTTGGTCTTGACATTAATTCTGTTAGTTTTCTTGGTTAAATCTAAGGGTGTTTTGATCCTTTTACACCTAAAATCAAATTAATAAAATAAAATAAAATATAATAAAATAAAACCCTAAACTCAAGCCTAACCACATATATCTTCTTCCTTCTTCGTCCTACTTTTATCATCACATCTCCACTACCACCACCACCAAACCACGGTCACGACCACCACCATCCACCGCCTGAGGCTGTCACGACCGTCGATCGCTTTCAACAATACCTCCGGAGCAGGCGGTGGACTTTTGTCACTTTTGTCTGTCAAATCCGCCATTGTTGATTCTTTAAGCTACCTCAACGATTGGAACTCATCATCGCCTGTTTCACACTACAATTGGACTGGAGTTTCATGCAATCAACATTTCCGATAAGTTTCAAAACTGCAATTGGACTGCAATTGTTGAAAAGATCATTCTTTCGAACATGAAATGAAATTCGATACGTAACGCTACCAGTCCAAATATTTCATCGTATGGCCTACATATAAATGAAATTCGATACGTAACGCTACCAGTCTTCACGAACTTTATCCAAATCACCATCGATGTATTCATCTTTACCTCCTCCAACCTAAAATAATATCAATTCACGAAATTAAACTTGTCAATAACAACCAAAACCGCTTCCACCAACCTGACCAGTTTAAGATAAACAATCTCAAACACTTGACTAGTTTATTAGATCATGTGTATGTATATAGATAGCCATACATGTGTATGTATACATAACTAGCCATACTTCTACTTACTAACTATGGTAATTTACTTATAAAAAACTCATACATAGACAGTCATATTCAATAATAATAGCAACTACAAATCAACAAATGGTAAATATATTATAGGATGGTTTACTTACATTGTTATTGACTAGTATCTCAATCGCTTGAGATAGTAGTCAATAAATATGTGATGTAAAGAAACCTATGTACAGATCACAACCCTGTACTAAATTGAAACTTGAGAAGGTATATACGCCATACCTTCTACACTGTTAGTGTATAAAACTGTAGCTTTTTGGAGGCTGACTGCAAAAGATGAATGGATTATTGCTTGAACCGGTCACCCAGGCCACGTGGCATTCCTAAGCTCTGAGCTAAATCACCTATTCGTGCTTTCATGGCCTGAAATTACCAAAGTGTTCATCAAGTATTAGGTAGAAACATTTTAATAGGAAAAAATCTATTGCTATATTGGTAAGAACCTGGACACTATTTTGATGGGCATCCCTATATGCTTTAGTAATCAAAAGTGAGTTTCTGCAAGAAAATAAATAACAACTAGCACAAATAAGTTGTTCTTATTTTAATCCATATAGGAATATCAGAGAACACATAATCAATTGCTATAGTCAAATAGCAAATATAGATTTCAACACCAAAATATAAATAAAATCATCATGAAAAAAATATAAATGGTGTAATATACTGCAATCTTTTATTATAGCTAGATTTAGTCTTTTCATATCAACCTATGCTTCTAACATGAATGATTCATATGGCTTATCTTCATTGACCCAAGTTACATGGTTTCCATTGCCCTTGAGTCAAATAAAATGCCAAAATAATTGCACACCGTCACAAAACAGGCAGCCAAGCATAAAAAAATACCATCATTATCTCTGTCTTTCTAATCTATTGGGCATAGGAATAAGCCTATAAAGCCATTTTTAGTGTGGAACATACTCTTGCTTATTCTAAGTGGTATAACAATAAAACAAATTAAATAGTATATATTGTCTATTGAAATGTTAATAAAACTTTAAAACATGTTCAATTGGACTGTGGAATTCATCTCTTTATTCATATTCAAATAAAAACCAAGCCCATGCCCACATGCTCGTAGACCCCAATCCATACCCGTTTATAATGATTATAAAACATAAAGCATGAACACTATTTGTTTATTTAAAATCCTCACTGAATATATTTAAGAAAATTCATAGCCTTCATGCCCTGGCCATACACCACCACATATATTATATTGCTGATTTCATCTGAATGCAGTTTCATTACACATAAGAGCAGATAGTAGATTGCCATCAACCTGCATTTCGAAAGCAAACGAAGAAGCACCCACAAGAATAACGAAACACAGATACCTAATTGTAGCCTCCAACAATCGCAGACTTAACCAATCCTAAAATCAACGTATTCCTGACTCAACACTAGGTGAATATGATGTTATTCTTGGGATGGACTGGTTGAATAAGAATTGTGCTCGGCTCGACTGTGAACATAAGACGATGACTGTACGTAAGCCAGATGGGGAAAAACTACTAATTCATGGTAGTGATGGAAACCCCAAGACCAGTATCATCTCAGCAATGAAGGCAAGGAAATATATTCAGAAAGGATGCATAGTCTTTCTCTTATGCATGGTGGATGCTAAAAAGGAAATGCAGATGAATGAAATACCTGTAGTGTGCGAATTTCCAGACATGTTTCTGGAAGATTTACCAGGACTTCCACCTGATCGTCAGATAGAATTTCGTATTGATTTAATACCTGGTGCTAAACCAATCGCGAAGGCTCCTTATCGCCTAGCCCCTTCAGAGATGAAAGAACTTATGAAGCAAATTGATGAACTCTTAGAAAAAGGGTTTATTAGACCGAGTTCCTCACCTTGGGGAGCACCAGTATTGTTCGTCAAAAAGAAAGATGGTTCAATACGTATGTGGATTGATTATCGAGAATTAAACAAGTTAACTATTAAGAACAAGTATCCTTTACCAAGAATAGATGATTTATTTGATCAACTTCAAGGAGCCAACTACTTTTCAAAAATTGATCTTCGATCAGGTTATCATCAGTTGAAAATGCGCGAGGAAGACATTCCCAAGACCGCATTTAGGACGCGTTATGGGCATTATGAATTTTTGGTTATGTCTTTTGGACTAACCAATGCTCCTGCAGCATTCATGGATCTGATTAATAGAGTTTGCAAGCCATACTTGGATAAGTTTGTCATTGTCTTTATAGACGACATACTTATTTATTCTAAGGACCAAGATGATCACGCTAGACATCTAAAAATGGTTCTAGAAGCCCTTCGACAAGAAAAGCTTTATGCAAAATTCTCTAAATGTGACTTTTGAAAAAGAGAAGTTCAATTCCTTGGTCACGTAATAAATGAGAAGGGAATACAAGTAGATCCAGCTAAGATAGAAGCTGTGATGAAATGGGAATCACCGAAGAATCCCAGTGAGATTATGAGTTTTTGGGATTAGCATGATACTATAGAAGGTTTATTCAAGACTTCTCCAAGATTGCTACCCCTTTAACATTATTGACTCGAAAGAATGTAAAGTTTGACTGGGGACCAAAGCAAGAAGAAGCTTTCAACCTTCTAAAACAAAAGCTTAGTAGTGCTTCTATACTTTCATTACCAGATGGTAGTGAAGACTTTGCAATATACTGTGATGCCTCATATAATGGTTTAGGTTGTGTGTTGATGCAACGTGATAAGGTTATAGCATATGCATCACGACAACTAAAAATTCATGAAAAGAACTATACTACGCACGACCTTGAATTGGGTGCCATAGTGTTTGCCTTAAAGATTTGGCGACACTACTTGTATGGTACTAAGTGTGTAATCTACTCAGACCATAAGAGCTTACAACACATCTTTAATCAAAAGATGTTAAACATGAGGCAAAGAAGGTGGATGGAACTTCTTAATGACTATGATTGTGAAATCAAATACCATCCAGGAAAGGCTAACGTAGTCGCTGATGCTCTCAGTCGAAAAGAAAGAGTTAAACCGATTAGGGTAAAAGCATTAAAGATAGATTTCAAGCTTGATTGGAAAGACCAAATCAAGAATGCTTAAACTGAAGCGTTGAAAGATGAGAATATTCAGGCTGAAAGAATGATGGGTAACCAGAAATTATTGACTCAAGGAATGGATGGAGTCCTACGATTTGGTCAGAGAAGTTGGATCCCAAAATTGGAGGTATTTAGGACAAAGTATTAGATGAAGCCCACAAGTCCAAATACACAATGCATCCTGGAGCAAACAATATGTATAATGATATTCGAAATCACTACTGGTGGCCTAATATGAAAAGATCCATAGCCCAGTACGTTGAGAAATGCTTAACATGTCTGCAAGTTAAGATTGAACATCAAAAACCAGCTGGTCAGTTACAACATTTGGAGTTGCCAGTATGGAAATGGGATAGAGTGACCATGGATTTTGTCACGAAACTTCCAAGAACATGAAAAGGATATAATGTTGTATGGGCCGTGGTTGACAGGCTAACCAAGTCAGCACATTTTCTACCCATAAGTGAGAGCTATCCAATAGAAAAACTAGCCAAGATATATATTGATGAAATAGTAAGTAAGCACGGAGTGCCTTTATCCATTATCTCCGATAGAGATAGCCGATTCACTTCCAGATTCTGGACAAGTTTTCAAAAGAAACTTGGAACCAAAATCAGTTTAAGCACTGCATATCATCCTCAGACCGATGGTCAGAGTGAGCGAACAATTCAAACTTTAGAAGACATGTTGCGTGCTTGCGTGATTGATTTTGGAGGTAGCCGGGATGATCATTTGCCTTTGATTGAATTTTCTTATAACAACAGCTACCATTCTAGTATTAAGGCTGCACCATTTGAAGCCTTATATGGTAGGAAATGCAGAACTCCCATCTGTTGGACAGAAGTAGGGGATGATCAGTTGACCAAAACCGAAATTATTCTCGAGACAACTGAGAAAATCCAACAAATCAGACAACGACTAAAGGCTTCTCAGGATAGACAGAAGAGTTATGCAGATAACAGAAGAAGACCTTTAAAATTTCAAGAAGGAGACTATGTGACGTTGAAAGTCTCACCATGGAAAGGAGTAATACGATTCGGTAAAAACTGGGACCGTTCAAAATCATCGCAAGAATTGGCCCAGTAGCATACAAGCTAGAATTACCTGAAACTTTGAAAGGTATTCACGTTTTCATATATCAAACCTAGGGAAGTGTTTGGCAGATCTGACTCAAGCAATGCCATTAGAGGACGTGCAAATAGACGAGAAATTAAACTTTACTGAAAAACCGATAAAGATTCTTGATTCTCAAGAATGAAAATTAAGAAAGAAAATGATTCCACTAGTATTGGTCCAGTGAAAAGGTCAGAAAGGGCCGGAGAAGATTGGGAATTAGTAAAAAAAATGAAAGTCAAATATCCTTAACTATTCGAGTAAACTTCGAATTTCGAGGAGGAAATTCTTTTAAAGAGAGGAGAATGTAACATCCCGAGCGTTTGAGTCATATGAACTTCGCATTTCATATATTGTCAAACGAGTAGGTAAGGAGTAAATTGTCTATTTAAAGTTTGAAGTTTTTAAATGAAATTTTTATGTTATAAGAGACCGTTTGAATATAATAATAATATATTATATTCGAACATGCTTCGTTTTTGACGAAACTTATGTTGACTCGTAGAGAAAAATAAGCTCGTCACAACGACATATTTGAACTTTCATAATACGTTATATTTTAAAAGTTATAAAAGAAAAACGAGTTAAGCAGCTGAATTAATTATAATAATATAATATTATAATAATATAATAATTAAAAATTTTGACACTTTGAGATTTCTACATACATCCCACATCGAAACTCCATCTGAATTTCATCCCACATCGCTTGTTTCTAAGAAATAGAGTTGCCTAATATACTCATAAATAGTAACATTAAGTTTGAATTTAGGATATAAGTTTTCTTGGGAACGCTCTAATATAAAGAGAATCCCGAGTTCTCAATACCCCGTTGGGTGTTGCTAGTAGTCGTTTTGGTACTCGAGTAGGAGCGCGACTAGGAGCGTGAGTAGGGAAGACTCTACATCAAATTGCCGTAGATAGTTTTCAAGTATGCTCTTGTTTAAGGTTATGTTTAATTATTATTATAGTCGTTATTATTATTATTATTATCATTATAGGTATTAGTATTAATATAGTTATTATTAATATTATTATTATCATCTTTATAGTTATTATTATTATTCTAGTTGTTATTTTATTGTTATAATTAGTATTACTATTATTTGTTATTTTTAGTGTTGTAGTAATTATTATTATTATTATTATTATTATTATTATTATTATTATTATTATTATTATTATTATTATTATTATTATATTTTAAGGTTATCATTAGGGAAGGTATTGGGTAACCCGAGGGTTGGCTCGAGTATGATGGAAACGCCCGAGTTATGCCAACTAGTAAGGGTTGTACCAAAGGGTTGGCATAGGATAAAAGAAAGTATCCGAATAAAACCAACAAATAGAAAAAAGATAACGGATCATCCCTGAAATTGTTACTAGCTAGAATATAGCTTAAATAATATTATTTTACCTATAGGATAATACCTGATAGCAGTAAACCTGAGCAGACGATATCACTGACTTGATTTATTGAGGTGAGTTCCTCTGAACTGTTTTTTAAAACGGGATGTGATGTTCGGATAACTGGTAATAATTGTAGAATTGACTATCAATAGCATCTGTGATATGTGGCAATGCTTGATAGGATGCTTGATGGCTGCTTGTATGCTTCTGCTTTAGCCAGTGGAGTTTGTATACATAGCCTGGTTATGTGAATTTATAATATGCTTACTCTGTTCCTATATGTTTGTCATGGTTGTATCTGCTTGATGCAATAGTCAATAACATGTTTTGAATTTTGAAGAATGTCATGTTTATGAACTCACAAGCTTTATACTGAGTCCCAAATGTTTTCTATTTTTATGGACATACATCCTAGGTGCCAAGTGATTGAAGGGATTGAATGGTATTATCTATTATAACAAATGTATTGTACACGTTGATGTATATTTAAAGTTAGACTTCCGCTATGTACTCTATAACTCCTATGTGTTCTGTATATCTAGTGCGTAACATTCCCCACAGTGAGCCCTGGGAGGCGGGTGTTACAAATGCAAAGTTGGATGCTTTGATGAATATGATGAAACAAAATATGCAAGAGATTAAACGGGAAAATGAAATCAGAGACAAAGCTTATGAAGCTTTGAATAAACTAGTGGGTCAACTTGCTGAGGACGTGGCCCAGATTAAGAGGAACCCTGGGAAATTACCGAGTGATACCACGATCAACCCTCAACATCAAGGAACCAACAAGGAAAACATTAGAAATGTTCACATCAATTCGGTTAGTATCCTTCCTGACTCCAAAATTATTGATAATGACTTTGCTTCTTTTCCATAACAAGTTGCAGATAAGGAAGAGAAAGCTGATGCCGTGGGAGAGAGTGATCCGGGAGCACCTATCATTCCAGTCAAAGTGGGGAAATTGAAGATAAAAGGAGCACTCTTGGATTATGGAGCAGCTGTTAGTATCTTGCCAGGTATGTTATATGATCAATATGAGTTTGGTCCTCTAGAGGAAGTTGACACCACAGTGGTGTTAGCTGACTTGACCCAGAAACGTCCTCGGGGGATGGTGAAGAATGTGATAATCAAGTTGGGAGAATTTTACTATCCTGTAGACTTTATGGTGCTTGATTATGCACCAATGAGGACAAATGAGCAACCAAAAGTCATATTGGGTCGACCATTTTTAGCAACTGCCAATGCTCAAATCAATTGTCGGGAGGGAACAATAGAATTACAAAACTCGCAGGTTATGTGTTGATGTATTTTCCAAGTCGGTTAATTGTTTTGTTAATGATGAAGTTTTTGTGCCAGATATGACTAACGTGTGTGTTCCTACTTATACTTCATATGTAAGCATGAACACCAATTTTGAGAATGGTTATGAGTATGACAGGGTTAAGCATGTGGACTTGAAGGAATTGATGCATTTAAAAGAAGAAAAGAGACAATTATAGATTATGAAAATATAAGATGAGAAGCCTAAAATAAAGAAAAAAGTTGGCGATCCACTTGATCCTATAAAAGACAGAGTTAAGGCATTAATGTTTGGGCCATAATACGATCTAGTTGAAGACCCACCAGATCATTTGAAGAATACCGGAGTCAAGCATCCTACTCGACCACCATGAGTGGTCGCAGGTACGGTCTGGCTGAAGACCTAAAACTTAACGCTAATCGGAAGGCAACCCGAAATTTATTTTTATGCTTTATGGTTAGTATGCTTGTTTAAGTAGTTTATGTTGGTAATGATTTTTTGTCTGGGGCAGTTCGGGTTG
Source organism: Flaveria linearis (assembly GCA_024085815.1). Classification (NCBI taxonomy): domain Eukaryota; kingdom Viridiplantae; phylum Streptophyta; class Magnoliopsida; order Asterales; family Asteraceae; genus Flaveria; species Flaveria linearis. The sequence goes on from CM044001.1 coordinate 98,986,944, forward strand.
AAAAGTCATTTATGTTGATTGGTTAGATAAATTAAACTTTATATAAAAAAGAAACCCCAGCATTTAACCTAAATATCATACATTGGGGACAATGTATCTCAAGTGTGCGGATGAGGTAAAAGAGGACAAATTAAAAAATTAAAAAAAATGTTTTGAAGCGATCCAATCGGACACGAAAATGACAAGCATATCAATTGATTCCTACCTTATTTGAAGTAATGGTCCTTAGTCATGGTCTAATTCCAAGATAGCATAAAAAATTGTATTTAGCAAGGTTTTCAGAAAAAATTAAGAATTACCTAATTATGGTTAACAAGCTATTGGTGTAATAAAAGCATGCGCACATCGGCAACCCTATTTCCTAACTTAGTGAGATTTTGAAGCCTACTAGATTGTTAGTTCATGCAAAAATTGTTTCATTTGTTAAGTGTAGGCCATATGACTCTTTGTTTTAGAACTTGTGTGACTTGATACATGCTAAGACGGTGGACTTGATAAATGCACATAGGTCATAAGGGCAATCTAGGATTTCCTTTCTTTCCTTTCAAACCATTCTCATGCCTTACCATTTTTCCTAAAATTTCATCTAGTAGCCACTTTTGAGCCTTAAACCTTTTCTTATGTTAAACCCACATCATTAGAACCTAATAGACCAATTCACCACTGTTGATGACATTTCTAGTGTATTAGTGTTTGTTTTTTTTATAATAGTTAGTGATGAAAAAAAGAGAAAGAAAAAAAAAGAAAAAAAAAAGAGAACAAAAAAAAATGCAAAATGCTAGCCATTGATAAATGTGTACCCATGGTTTTTGTTTTGTTTGAGTAGTATTTATGTTAATAACAATGTCAACAGTGATATTTATCTTGATTTTTATTTTAGCCACTTGCATAGCCAAACATTACCACCTGAACCTAAGCCCAAAACCCATAAATCCTTTTGATGTGTGCATTATTAATGTGTTACTGTGGAAGTTTGATCGTCACTCAAGCATATGATAGCAAAGTTTCATACATGGATCATTTTGAGTGATATATTGGTGCGCTTTCCACCAATCCAGAAATAAACCGAGAGGAGTGAACAATGGTGAGGGGTGTGTTGCATGAGAATAAAAGCCAAAAGCTTGTTAGGTTTAATTAGGTGGATTTTATTTTTACGTAACACCCTTTATTTGCTAAGCACACACGGTTATCGTGATTCTGGAATGGGGTATGACTTTGGACCATGGCTAAGACATAGTAAGGGACTTGGTTTATATACTGTTGCTTAGTGTTTCAAATGGATTGCTTGAGGGCAAGCAAAGGTTAAGTGTGGGGATGTGATGTGAGTGTGTTGGAATGGTAATTTTAAGGGTTTAAATGTTAAATATTATGTTTGATTCCTAGTGTTTATGCATTTGATTATGTTGAATAGGTTAACTAGGAGTTTGAAGTGATTTCGTAGGTAAAATAACCAAGTTGGAAGCTTACATGGTGAATCAAGGCATTGGAGGGGTCAAGAAACAAAGATTTAAAGGGCAGCAGAAAAATTCCTACCGTAGCCTACTGTAGCCACCGAAGGCTATGCCAACATCAGCCAAAAAACAGCAGAAAGCCCCCCAGCATAGGCTACGCTGACTGGCGTAGCCTACGCCAGGGCCTCCGTGGAACACCTATAAAACCGCGTTTTATAGGTTTTGAAGATCATTCAAGAACGGTTTTGAAGATCATCCGATATGCAAATCAATAACGGTTTTGAAGATCATTCAAGAACAATGAGCGGCTATTCTTCTCGTGATCTACTTCGGGTAATAGGTTTTGTTTGATTAGGTTTTTGTTTGTGTTTGAATTGTGTTGGGATTGAACTTTAGAACCCGTTAAGTTCTTTGATAAGTTTAACTCGTGTTTGATTATTTAAACGATTGTTTTGGTTAATCATTATTTGAATATTATATGATATTGCGCGAATCATATGGTTGCAGAGTTTTGGTTGTCAATTGAATTGGTATTGTGTATTAAGACCCATTAAGTCTTGATTATTAATATCACTTAATCATTACACACATAGAATCCCCATTAAGGATTTTCACCAAGTTGGGCTAAACGATTAGCGAAACCCAAACCTTAATCTCGAAGTGGATTACTCCTTCTCATAATTGTCTTTTTAATCAAGTTTACTCATTTACAATTTGTTTCTTAGTTAATTTCTTATTCATTTCAAAAATCTAATTTTTACAGCCAAGAGGCAATAGTTTAAGTAATTTGATAATTTGGTTAAACGTTTCATACAAATCCATTTACAACACACCGGCCACTAATTCCACGAGGTTCGATAACCTTACTTACCATAACTAGTTTAAGGTGAATAGGAACACACATTTAACATCTTATTTGATTGTTACTTCGACAACGATCAATATGCATGTCCATAAACAAAATAAGCAGATTATATTGCATACATCTCATACATCACATAAGCATTAGCATACTCATAACAATCATTAATAATGCATACCTCACATAAGCAATTAAGCATACATCACAAAAGCAAACACAACACCATTGATAAGTTTGAGGCCGATAAATTTTACTACGATATTACGCTAGGAATAAGACAGATAAATTTACTACGATATTAACAATACTAATAGGGCAGTTAGCACTAAGGCTTCACCTATATTAGACAAATAATGTTACCCTATACATCACGTACGGACTATCGCATCAAGGCTCGCTAATAGTCCCTAACTTATTTTTACGTCTTTACTCACTACTATCCTTGACCATGTGCCCGGAGAGGTGTAACTCTACAATATCCCGGCTAATCATATCATCGCAGGTCAACTTAGGTCTTCCCCTACTCCTCTTACCATTTAAGATAATGCGCTCTACTGCTCTAACTGACGCTGACATTTGTCTCCTCTTCACTTGCCCAAACCATCTCAATCTTCCCTCTCGTATTTTGTACGTGATACAAGCCACCTGTAGCCTCTGCAGGATGACGTTGTTTTTATCCGATCCAGTCCCGTGTGTCCACACATCCACCTTAGCATTCGCATTTCTGCGACCTCTATTTGTCTCTCGTGCGATTTATTCATGGCCCAGCAGTCTGTTCCGTATAACATAGCCGGACGAACTGTCACTCTATATTGTTTACCTTTTAGTCGTGCTGGGAACCTCTTGTCACACAAGATCCCTGACGCTGCTTTTCAGTTGCACCATCCTGCCTAAACACGATGGGCTACATATCTCTCCGTCTTCCTAGACGTACGAGCCTAGATATTTGAGCCTACATATAATACTATAACAAATGGAAGAGTTAATTTCATAGTGTTAAAAGTTTAGGGTAAAGTGATAGCAAAGATTGAAACAAATAATTGAAAATTTATCGTTTGTTCAAAGAATTTCAAAAGAGATGTTAGAAGTATTTTATAAAGCGTGTGTTCAAATTCTACACTGTGCAGTTTTGATAATTGTTTTTCTAGCAATAAAAATTGTTGTTACAAACAAAGGATTATTATGAATATCCTCAAGACTTATCCTTTTAACATCAAGTAAACAATAATGAAAATCTTTTTTTTTAAATTTATTTAATTTTAAATTTTAAGACTGCATAATCAAGACAAATGGGATTTAATTGTTTTACAAATAGCTCTATAAGGAAGAAGAAAAGTGACAAGAAGAAAAGTGACAAAAAGAAAAGAAAAAGTATTAGATATTTTATTTCGTGAAGGAAAGGTGAGAAACATGGTCTATTATAATAACGAAGGAAGAAGTAATTATATTTTATAAAAACAAAATTTTATGAAATTACGTCATTCACATGGGTGATCCATGTACTTTACTATTTTTTTTTATAAATTATAAACAACCTAAAAGCAAAACTTTATTTAACTACAGAAATGAAAGTAAAAAAAGATGCAAAGACAAGGCTTCTTCCTGGTCATGACTTCTACTTTCTCGGAAAGTGTACCAACCAACCAATCATTTTCAACCTTCACCTAGTGAATCCAATAAAAGATCTGCCTCTTGCAACAAGAATTATACAACCTTTTAAATAAGAAAACTACAACTATCTTAATTTGCATCAAATCCTTCTATTGTATTATTGGCAGAATCCCGTTGTTAGATTCTTTTTAAAACAGCTATTTAAACCTTTTTTTTCCAACTGTAAAGGTCCGGACACTCAAAATCACACCAGCAAACACCAAATGTTTAATTTACATAGATAATGCCCGGCATTCGTGGAGGAGTTAATGGCAATAAACACCGCCCCTTCCCTGGCGTTAAGGAGCGTTAAAACACTCCTCTAAAACTCTTTAACACGCGAGATCACATGTTGGAGGGGTTTTAATTGGGGTCAGGTAGAATTAAGGGGTCAAAACATGTCTTTAAAACAAGGTAAAGTTAAAATGGGTAAAGTGAGTGATGAGAACTATGTGAATTTAATGAGTTTTAGACCAGCTAACACATACCAGCTACAGCTCAAATTCGTCAAACACAGCTAAAGCTCACCACTGCAGCTCAAGCTCCTGGCCATGACTAAAGTCGTGTACATGTCCATGATCTAACCATATTCTCTTAACTTCTTTGTTAGCTGGCAGACTTATTTTCTTTAGCAACTACTAGCAATTATTTTCCTTTACTGATTCATGTAATCGGAAGGAGTCTTGTAAATTGTTCGAGTTTTTCTCACTTCATTTAAAAAACACATCCTACATTTTTGCGTGTGTCTTGTTTGTTCGTTTTCTCCAACTGTTTCAAGTTAATCTTCGTTATCATCTTAATTTTTGACAGAACCCTCAACCACTTGCGGATTAACACCACATGACAAACACCATACCATTAGCTTACAAGCCCATCGGCTCCTCAATATTTGTATTTTGTAGTTAACAGTTTAACACACAAACTCATTTCAACTGTTCAAAAACTCAATCAGAAATAGATGATAGACTAATAAATGATTAAGATAATTATGTTCTAAAAACATTAAATAGAATGAACTTACAAAATCTACAAGATAAACAATATCAAAACCTAGGCAAATCTTCATCAAAAATGCCGTTAACCAAAGCTTCACATCCACCAACAAATGAAAGGGCTTTAAATTCACCTTTGTTTTTCTTCATTGCACAAAATCTGAATCCAAATTATTTACAGAAGATGAAGTTCTGAATGATTCACTTTCAAGAAACCCCTTTAAACTCCTACCATCTCGACACACCAGTTTCTTCATCCAAATTCCATGTTCTGTTTCTCCTGCTCGTCATTCTACCGAACACTGAACTCGATACACTCCGGCTTCTGTTCATCGAACCACCATTCGAATTCGAAGACGATCTTCTTCTCCAAAAGAACGAAAACATGTTACGAAAAACTCTACCGAATCCACCTTCACCAATAGCCCTATTTCTCCCTGATTCCCACATGATCCTCCTCTGTGCACCCAAATTATTAGTAAACCCCCATCCATTTCTGTATACACCACCGGAAGCTCCCTATCACCACCACCACCACCACCACCGCCCCTTCTACCACCAGCAAATCTCCCAACTGCAAATCCACCACCAGGTAATCTCCATATAGTCAATCCAACGGTTGACGATTCGTCTTCAATTTGTTCTAGATTGTTCGAATTCGTTGAATCTGTAGGGAGCTCATGGCGACAAACAGGACAAGAGTTTCGAATACTTAGCCATGGGAGAATGCAATCGGGATGATAGTGGTGTTTACACGGCATCTCACGAGCTTCATCTCCGATAACGAACGCTTCTTTGCATACAGCACAGTGCAATTCGCCGGTGACTTGTGCATCGGAGATCTTGACCACCGGCATCGATTCAACGGCAGCTTTCGACGCCGGTGGATGCTCCGACCGACCTAATCCGTTAATATCGATCTGCGATAACTGATCGAGCAATCGGTCAAACCCTGAGTCCATCAGAAACTCCGATATCGTCGGCGGCAGAGGCTGCAATCCGGTACCAGCTCCGTCGTCGTAGTACAGCTCAAAGCCTCTGTCGCCGCCGCCGGAGTTATCATCGCCGCCGCCGTCTCCACCGCGGAGAACGATAACCGGATTGAACGGAGATCGATCGCCTCTGTTTCGCCGGCGAAACCTCAGATCTGAGCGATCATTGCGGTACATCGAAGAAACGCCGGCGAGGTTCCGGCGGCGGAGAGGCGTGAGAGTCGACGGATTCGATGAATTCACCGTCGCAATAAGGACAGACGACGGCGTCTCCGGCGGTGAGTCTGACGATGCGTGTGCATCGGTAACACCAGTACGACGTCATTCTGGACATCGTGAAACGAAAAAGGTTTGGAATTTGAGCGATGAGGTTGAAGTCGGTGTATCAGATCTGTTGAATTTGGATTGAAATTCCGGTGACCGGAGAATGATTTAGAGATTCCGGCCGGTGGTCATGTGTGTGTGTAAAGATTAGAGATTGTTGATATAGAAAGGGGTGATATAGAGAAAATAATGAATTGATTGGAGGAAAGTAAGAGGAAATTTGGTTATAAAGTTCACGCGTGATGATGATGGGTGGGGTAATAACGGCAGTAAGGAGCCTTCTTATGGACGCGTCAATTGGAAAATCCTCCAGGGTTTGGGTTCGGGTTTGGGTTCGGGTTCGGGTTCGGGTTCGGGTTCGGGTTCGGGTTCGGGTTCGGGTTCGGGTTCGGGTTCGGGTTCGGGTTCGGGTTCTGGTTCGGGGTTCGGGTTCGGTGGGTTCTGTTCGGGTTCGTGTTCGGGTTCGGGTTCGTGTTCGTATTGAGTCTGGGTTCGGGTTTGAGCTTAGTTTTCCATTTTATTAACTAAAAATCAAATCGAATAAGATTCAATATGTTAAACAACGGATTTGAATTGATTTGATATGGTTTTAAACCAAACTCAATTTGAATAGAAGGATATCTCTCTCCGCTTTGCTCTCTCTCGCTCTGCGCTCTCTCTCGCTCTGCTCTCTCTCGCCCAACGGGCGACCACCGTACGGCAACCGCCCCCACCGGCGACCACCGCCCCCGGCGACCAGGTAAGTTGGCCGACCTACGCATGTACGCAGACGACAAAGCCAAGTCACCACCCACCACCACCACAGCGACCAACGCCAACCTACCCTACGCCCAAGCCAACCGGCACCTCCCTCCCCAAAGCCGACCGTCACCACCCCCCACCGTCACCGCCCCAAAGCCTACCCAGCACCATCGCCTATCCCGTCACCATCGCCGACCCGTCACACCAAAGCCTCCACAGCCACCAAAGCCTTCATCGACCAAAATCCCCGCTAGCCACCAACCACACTGACCCGAGCGATTTGAAATTGCTTCCGATCTGCCTATCGATCTGGTCTAGCTTCCGATCTGCTTCCGATCTGCTTCCGATCTAGTATCGATCTCGTGTGACTTGTAACCCTAGAAGGCTGCGAGTTACTTGAGTTCTGGAAGGAGAACCCTAACTTGGGAAAACCCCCGCTTTGTGAGGAATCTTTCTCCCTTATTTCCTTCTGTTTTGTTCATAGTCTAATAGGCCTGTTTTGACTGGGTTAGGAGTACAGTATCTGTCTCTTAACGTGGTGTGTTTTCATCCGTTCGTATATTACATTTTTTGTTACCCGTGTTCTCTGTTTCTATATTTCTGTTGTTCTCTGACTTAGTGGGCTCATTTGAGTTCATTTTTGTGATATTTCTTGTGTGCGTGCATCCAACTCTGGAGATAATTTTCGGTGCTTCTGTTATTCTATTTCGCTATTACCTGTGTTTGTTCCGTTTAAAGCATTGTTTGGCTTGTGCTTGTTCACCTTCTGTTTTGTTGCACGTCTTTAGTGGTTGTTAAGGCGTAGTGCGGTAATATAGATATCGGGAGGCATTTGGCTGCCTGGAGATCATGTTCGGTGAAGAGAGTGCTACTAAAGAGAAAAAAGGGTATAGTTACGAGTGGTATCGTGGAATGTAGGAACACTAACTAGTAAGTTATTAGAGTTAATAGATGTGTTGAGAGACGTAGGGTTCAGATAGCATGCCTTCAGGAGACAAGATGGCGGGGGGTGGGAGAGCAAAGACTGCAACGGATATAAACTGTGGTACTCAGGGTCAGATGGTACAAAGAATGGGAGTAGGTTTTCTAGTTGCTAAGGAACTTCAGGATAATGTAGTGGAAGTGAGAAGATCGATGATAGACTGATGATGTTAAGAATAGTAATAGGGGACGAGGTAGTGCAGTTGTAGTAGTGTTAGTGCGTATGCACCACAGGTTGGATTAGGGGAAACGGAATGCATAAGTTCTGGGAAACTTTAGATCAGGTTATGAGACATACCTAGACAAGAAAAAAATATCATAGGAGAGTTTAATGGGATATCGGTAAGGGTAGCGATCAATTCACGTCGGTGCATGGAGAGTTTGGGTATGGTCTGAGGAATGACGGCGGGAGGGAGCTCCTTGACTTTGCTTTGGCGCATGATTTGGGCATCGTAAATTCGTTCTTTAAGAAAAGAGATTCGCATCTGTTCACCTTTACCAGCGGCGGAAGACACACTCAGATAGACTATATGCTGATGAGGGGAGAAGATCGTAACTCGTGGAAAGACTGTAAGGCAATCCCCGAGAGAGACGGTAGTGACTCAGCATCATGTGTTGGTGGCTGATCTACGCGTGAAGAGAGCACTCGTCCAACCAACTAAGAAAAATCAGACCTACGATCAGATGGGGCTAGCTCAAAGACGAAAAGATTACCATCTTTAGAGATAAGGTCATACCTATGATACAACTGGGCCACAGGAAGACGCAAACAAAATGTGGGAGGATATGGCAACTGCAGTGATGCAAGCAGCTAAAGAAACTCTTGGAATTACAACAAATAGGACAGTAGGTCATAAGGAAGCTGGTGGTGGAATGAAAACGTATAGGAGAAGATAAGAAATAAACAACAAAGTTTCAGAGACCTTTTACACTGTACTAATGATGAAGAACGAGCGGAGCTAAAAGATAAATACAAGGAGGCTAAGCGAGAGGCGAAAAAGCCGTGTCAGAGGCAAAGAACACTGCGTACGAGAGGATGTATAAACGACTAGAGACGAAGGAAGGAGAATATGAAATTTTAAGATTGCCAGGGCAAGAGAAAGTAGAAAACAAGACCTGAGATTGGTCAAGTTTATAAAGGCTGCGGATGGAAAAGTATTGCTGAAGGAGAACGACATCAAGGCGAGATGGAAAACTTACTTCGATAACTTTTTCAACATAAGGAACCCTCACCAACAAACTGCGATTAGTATACCAAATCAACCACACCAACAAAACAAGTGTTACTGTAGAAGCATCACAGTCGACGAAGTTACGAGAGCGTTGAAGAAAATGGGAAAGGCTAAGGCGGTGGGACCAGACAACATACCGATTGAAGTGTGGAAGTGCCTGTGGAAACGTGGGTCTGCAATGGCTAACAGACCTATTAACATCATTTTCAAAACAGGGAGGATGCCACAGCAATGGAGAAGCAGTTTCATAGTCCCCATATATAAGAAAAAAGGAGATGTCCAATGTTATGCAAAATTACAGGGGAATAAAGCTATTGAGTCACACGATGAAACTATGGGAAAGAGTTATTGACACGAGGCTTAGACGAGAGAAACTCAGATTACGGTGAACCAATTTGGATTTATGCCAGTACGCTCCATAACAGAAGCCATACAAGTCATAAGAAGGTTAATAGAGAAATATAAAGAAAAGAAAAGGGACCTTCATATGGTATTCATTGACCTAGAAAAAGCATATGACAGTGTGCCCGCGTCAACTCATTTGGGAAAGTTTACGACTCGAAGGGTACCAGAGAAGTATATCAAAATAATATGGATATGTACGAAGGGGCAAAAACGTGTGTGCGAGCACCAGTCGGGGACACAGACTTCTTCCGGTGGAAGTGGGACTACACCAAGAATCGGCATTAAGCCCTTTTCTCTTCACAATAGTGCTGGATGAGATGACCAAGTCTATACAAGAGCCTGTCCCGTGGTGCATGCTGTTTGCAGATGATATTGTCTACTATCAGAATCTAAACGGTGCTTAACGACAGGCTAGAACAGTGGAGAGCAGCACTAGAGAACAGAGGCTTAACGATAAGTCGCTCTAAGACGGAATATATGCATTGTAACTTTAGTGGTGAGGCTGAAGAGGACATACACATCAACATCCAGGGTATGACGGTACACAGACGTCTACGTTCAAATACCTGGGCTCGTACGTACAGGAGGACGGAGAGATACACAGCAATGTATCTCACCGTGGCAATCAGGATGGTGTAAATGGAGAGCAGCATCAGGGATCCTGTGTGATAAGAGGTTCCCAGCAAAATTAAAGGGAAAACTTTACAGAGTGCAGTACGTCCAGCAATGTTATACGGAACAGATTGTTGGGCATAAAGAAATCGCACCAGAGACAAATAGAGGTCGCGGAAATGCGTATGCTCAGATGGATGTGTGGACACACCAGATTGGATCGAATAAGAAACGACGCGATTCGACGGAGGCTTGAGGTGGCGTGTATCACAGATAAGATAAGAGAGGGAAGATTAAGATGGTTTGGCCACGTAAAGCGAAGGTCAATGGTAGCACCCGTTAGAGCAGTAGAGAACATCACCGTAGAGGGTAGGAGGAATAGAGGTCGACCTAGGTTGACTTGGAACGAAATAATAGGCGAGATATGGTAGACTTGCACCTCTCTGAGCACATGATCGAGGATAGGAATGAGTGGAGACGTAGAATTAAAATTAAGGACTTCTAGCGGGACGGTGGGTAGGAAGGGTAGACGTAGATCTGGGCAGGAAGGGTAGACGTCTGTTGTGGCCCACCTATCTTCCTATTTCTGCTCTTATACGTGATTCTATCTGCTTATTTGATGTACACGCTTTCTATGTATTTAAGTGACTTACACATGTGTGTTGTCTGACTTACTTTATGTTTGCGATTGCTACTGTTATTGGTTTTTGTTACCGAGTCGGGGGTCTCTTCGGAAGCAGTCTCTCTATCTCACTAGATAGAGGAAAGACTCGCCGCCACCTACCCCTCCCAGACCCTGCTCTTGAGTGGGACTTACTGGGTATGTTATGTTATGTTATGTGTTATGGTTTTAAACCAAAAACTCGACACTACCTTCACATTATTTATTTTGATTTGGCTTCATACCGGTAACCTCTTGAATCACTAAGGTCTTTCCCACCAACTTGATTCACTTAAGGGAGTGTTTGGTTGGAAGAAATAGAATGGAATGGAATGGAATTGAAAAACTAGTATAATTTTCAAGTAACATTATGTTGAGTGGGTAATGAAATGTAAAACCCAAAGGAATGTTTCACCTCAAATTCTCTTGGTGTAGGATTTCAAATTCCCTCTCTAGGTGGAAGGATTTTGAAATCCCACAACCAAGGAAATTTAAGGTGAAACATTCCTTGGATTTATATTTTATTATCTATTCAAACATAATTTTACTTGAAAATTATACTAGTCTCTTAATTTCATTTCATTCCATTCCATTCCTTCCAAATACAAAAGCTCCCTAAGTGTGACAACCCGAAAAAATTTCGTTAACTTAAAATATATATATATATATTATATATATATATATTATATAATGATATTATTATCACTATTAATAATAACATTAATAATAATAATAATAATAACATAATAATAATATAATAATAATACTAATAATAATAATGTTAGTGTTGTATTAATAAAAATAATCTATAAAAGTTTATTTACTTTTAAATATTGAAAAACTTAAAATAAGAAGTTAAGGGGGTAATTTTATAATTTTGAAACCTGTTTTAAAATCTTTGGACATAAAATAATACACAATGTAAACCTCAGGGACTAGATTGTGTAAATTGTTTAAATCCAACCCACCGCCTTCCCGTCGACCTCCCCGCCGGCACCAACACGGCAAGCCTCCGGCGGCCCCAAACGCCAAATAATCAGATTTCGATCAAATTAAACACCCCGAACATATCGTGCATGATTCGAACTCGGGGGCCACATCAATTTGAATATTGTAGTCGAATTAGGTGCGATTGCCAATTTCGGCCGACAACCACATTAATCGGCCACTAAAACCAAATAATAATCAAAAGTGAATACACACTAACGATCGTTTGAGCATTTAAAAACTTCCATCGAGTTCATTTGAGCTGAAAAACACACAAACACATCACAATCAATCTAACCTCTGTCGCGGACCTGCCCTAGTCGAACATCACGTATCGAGCTTCAAAACAGGTAATTAAAACTACCTACATCTTTTCATGTGGGGATTGAAAGCCCTATGCTTAATTTCATTAACATGCGAATCGATGTTCAATTTGATCGAAACAGAATTAGGGTTCTTGATGATTTGGGGGTGTTGGCTGGCTGGAATGGGTTTAAAAGGAATTGGAACCGGGTTCTACCGCGGCTTAGTCCTTTGGTTCACTGGTTCCCGACTCACAATTGCATCCTTGAGGTCACGGGTTCGAACCCGTGCAACCTCACTTTTTTTTAAAAGCCTTTTTGCTGCTTTTAAAATATATAAAAATACCTAAAAATTATAAAAATAATTTTTAAAAACTTCCCTTATTTTAAAAGCACCTAAGTAATTTTTCTATAAAATTTATTTATTAAAAAACTTTAATAATATTTATAAAATATTATTTATAAATGTTATAAATAGCCATTTTTATAAAAATGGAATCTAAATAATAATCTAAATTATTATTGGACACTATATTATTTTTAATTAAGGATAAACCATGAATTGTAGAAATTATAAAGATTTTATAATTTCATAAATTATTACCAACGATATATTTTAAGTTTTCTTATATAATATACAAATTAAAGGTGCAGTTTAATAATAAAATAAAACTTGCAAACATTATTTATTTGATAAATACAAATTAGATGTATAAATTTAATTATAAAATCTTACTAAACTAAATACAAAATTACATATTTAAATAATGTCTAAATTTATTTAGAACATAATGATATGTTAAAATCATTATTAAATTAATCAAATGAAATGCAAATCTTTAATTATTAAAGAATTAACAAAAATAGTTAAATGATTTAATCATATGTTTATAACAAATCCCAGAAAAAAACCTTAGATCAATTGAACACCGGGTCAAGATCTAACTTATTAGGTTAGGATTGTATTATTTGCTTATGTGATTTATATTATTCCTTAGGAGGAATTTACTAGCTTGTCAACACCACACAAGGACTGAGGTGAGTTCATACTTAACTATTCCCCTTTTTAATCATTTAAATATTTTGGGGATGGATACAGTGTAATTGAAATTTCAAATTATTTTGTGTATTATGTTAAATAATAATTTGATCACATTTATGATTAATATGGTTACAGGAAAATCCTTCTCTGTATATGGACTATAAATAAGCAGGGATCTTTTGGATGTACTATCGGGGAGTGACTTACCCACACAAAGGTTTGGACATGTGGTCCCTTACTAAAATGCACAAAGATCTTATTGTCATTCGGGATGACTGTTTCTGGTTGAGAAGGCAGATGTGCACTATGTAAAGTTTGCCATTATAGTTCCACTTACAACCCATATGATGATAAATGTAAAAAGAGGATTCGCGCCATCTGATTGAATTATTATAACTAGCATAATATACACATAAAAAGGAAAAGGGAAAAATTAACTATGATACTGGGCAAACCCTATTTAAAGGTTTTGTGGCTTGTACTTAGTTAGTATATGGGATAGCGGGTTCACCTATTGTAAAGGGGTTCCGACAGGCTATCCATATACGGAGTGAGTGATATCAAGGATATCTCAAGGCTCAATGAGGATATGAAATGACCATATCTTCACAAAATAAACCCTTCTTGAATGATAATGGATGATTATCAAATATGTTTTACTCACCTATGAACTCACCAACCCTGTGTTGACACTTGATTTACATGTATTCTCAGGTATCTACTAGACTTATGGACATGCACGTAGGATCATATAAGAGGCTCATGATACATATTGCTTATTGTTTGACATATGATTAGAGTATTGTTAAGAAACAATTTATCTTTATTTCCGCTACGCATAATAATTATTACTCTGAATATTAATGGGAATGGTTATCTAAATTCATCACATAGATAACTGCATCTCCTGTTTGTTCTGAATATTAATGGAATGGTTTGTTTTTTTAATTTAATTAAATAATTATTCCGAACATCATCAACCTTTCAAATGCTTAATAACAATAATACTATTATATATTATTTCCTAAAATGTAGATGGTAGAAACTAAAAATTACTTAATATTACATAAATAGGTCATTCAAGTCTTTCACAAATCTACCAGACCAAAATAGTTAGTTGTTTGAGTTGTGACATTGGAATATATTTTGTAAAATGATTGATGTGTTGGGTGATGGTATAAATATTAATGGGATAACAAGAAGCTAGCATATATATAGTTACATCCATCCATACAAAAAAGACGGAGAAAAACCATTAATCACTCATACAGTAAATATCAATGTTTTCAAAACCGGACCGGAAAGCGAACCGGACGGCCTAGAGGTTCACTGGTCGGACCGGATTACGAAGCGGATGACGTCATAAATATTAAAAAAATATAAAAAAATTCTAAATATTTATAAACTACAAACACATATCATTCAAGTAATATAGTCCCAATTAACACAATATATCATATACATACCAAAATTAATAATTTTAAACAATATTCATGTTTAAACGGTGTTCCTTAATCCAAAACAACATCCAAAATATACCATTCAAGTAAATATAGTCCAAATTAACGAACCGGTGTTTCTTAATTCATATCCAATAATATTTTTTTATTAAAATTAAAAAAAAATACCAAAAACCGGTTCAACAGGTTCACCGGTTCCGGTCGGACCGGTCGACGCGCGACCGGCCGGTTAACCGGAAAACGGTCCAAAAGCACCGAACCGAACCGGCTACGGCACCGGTTCCGGTCGAACCGGTTGGACCGGCCGGTCCGGTCGGTTGGTTTCGAAATCATTGGTTAATATTGAAAAAAACATTGATCCCATTAAGAGTGGTTGCTCAAGAGCGATTTTTGACCCCATGGTTTTGACTTCCTTGATTAGCTTACCCATGGTAGCCGGTTTAGAATTATAAGCCACGTCACTGCAGCCTTCCATAAGCTTCAAATCGTGTTAGAATTAACGGGGCTAATTGCTTCATTTCACTTTTTGGAACCACTTGTGTACCTGTGCGTTTGTAGAAAAGTCTCTAAATCAAGGCGTAGAAAGGCGATGTGCCAATCCACTTTGAAATGAAATCCCATAGAGATTGAACAAGCCTGCATGAGATGAAAAGGTGCTCGGGCGGTTTGTTGAAATCACTGCAGAAGGCCGAACATGGCTAAAGATACCAACATGAGAAAGTGATCGATTTAGCAGTCCAGATCACAAAATTTGTTGGATTAATCGGGTTCGTTCACGGGTCACGGTTTAGCGGGTCAACGGTTCAAACTGTTCACGGGTCGAAAGTTGCGGATCATTTATGAATTTAGCAGATTTTAGGTCTTTTCTATTTGTTTTTAATTGATGTTTAATTGGTCAAAGTGGGGACATGTTTTCCGACTTTGATGCATTTCTTCGTGGTAGTAGTGGGTTAGGTAGTTTCTTTGGAACCACGTTTCTTTATTTCCTATTTAATGTAAAGTTTGCTATCAATGAAGTGGGCTTTTCTCTTCTGCAAACTCACTGTTATACACATTACGTGAGTTTTAAGTGTGTGATATAAATTGGGGCCTGAATCCTACATTTGGTATCAGAGCCTAGGGCTCGAGAGGCGGAGAAGGCCGGTTTGAGAGTCGACCGTCGAAGGGTAGTCCTTTGTTGCCAGGCAAACGCAACAAGGAACCGGCGTGTTTCGGGACGGCAGAAATGAAACAGGCTGTTCGGGACTATTGTGCAGCAGAAGACGAATTCCAGAAGGGTGTTCGTGTCAGTCGTTGTCGCGGGTGATGGACCCGGTTAGGATGACGGGGGTGACGGGTGAATACCGGTGTTTTTCGTGGCTGTTAGTCGTGATCGAACGGGCTGAAAAAAAAGGGGCTGTTTTGGTTGATGGTTGCAGGTTTTGCGCAGCGGGTGTACAACCAGTAACAACAGCAGAAGTGTTATGATGGTGCCTTGATTAACTTGATTCGTAGCAAGAGGAGACCGGCGTGTGTGCGTAAAAACGAGCAGAAAGGATCCGTCAAAGCAGGTGGCTTTGGGTTCGGTTCGTTTGGCAGATGAAAGAAAGCGTTAAAGGTGGTGTGACCTTGTTTTCTTTGTCGGTGGAGAGGCTCTTGGAACAAGTTTGATCGGGAAAAGGTACGGGTGTCAAGATAAATAAGAGACTGGAAAACTACACGGTCGTAGACATTATGGTGATGGAGTTCAATCGGGTGGCTTTGGATGTGGCCGGGGTGAGGTCGTTCATCCGGTAAAAGTCGTGATGTTAGTGAACGTTTCCAGCGTGATGCCATGTGACATGTTACAAGTGTAGTATATTTGATACGGTTTGAACGAGAAGGCTTTGGATGTGATCGAGGTGAAGATCAGGTGTCCGGGATAAGTCGAGATGGTTCGGAACCGAGGTAGTTTGGTGTTGCAGTGACTTGTTGTGAACAAACCGATTAAGGGGGTGATTGTTGGATTAATCGGGTTCGTTCACGGGTCACGGTTTAGCGGGTCAACGGTTCAAACTGTTCACGGGTCGAAGTTGCGGATCATTTTATGAATTTAGCAGATTTTAGGTCTTTTCTATTTGTTTTTTAATTGATGTTTAATTGGTAAAAGTGGTGGACATGTTTTCCGACTTTGATGCATTTCACGTGGTAGTAGTGGGTTAGGTAGTTTCTTTGGAACCACGTTTCTTTATTTCCTATTTAATGTAAAGTTTGCTATCATGATGAAGTGGGCTTTTCTCTTCTGCAAACTCACTGTTATATACATTACGTGAGTTTTAAGTGTGTGATATAAATTGGGGCCTGAATCCTACAAAATTAACCTTTGAGGGTATCAGCTATTCCAAGATAACTGGAATTGGAGGGCTTTGAGCTATTCAAGTTGTTGTTCATGCTTTTAATTGAGAATGCTCCAGACCCATATAACCCAAGACCACTTATCAAGGCCCAAGGTTAGGGAAAAACAATTCTTAGATGGTCCAACAGTAATTGAAATGATTATATTTTAATAAGATATGTGTTTCATTCAAAACATCTTGTGGCTGTAGTTTAGTGGTAAGAATTCCACGTTGTGGCCGTGGAGACCTGGGCTCGAATCCCAGCAGCCACATCTTTTTTTTTTCATAATCGATATTTCACTTTTTAACAGTGAAAATAATTACATTCTAGCAGTCCATAATAATATATCATGGTTAATATGTTCCATTATGTCCTTAAATTTGATCCACAATTTTGATTCACTCAATAAATTTCATCTTGCTATTCGATTTTACCATATTATAAGTTTATAACTATATCAATGTACTCCAAGCATGTAATAACTGTGATGAACACACCAATGAATCAAAGAAAAGAATAACAACACTCAATCGAAAATTGATCTTGAATTGTGAAAGAAACTCAATTACAATGAATACTAATCAATCAACTATTAACCAGATATATAGCTAATTGAGAATGTCGTTAATTCCCCCCAATTAGCCTTAACAACCATTTAACAAACTGAAAATGAAATATGACACAAACAGTTCCTGCATTATTACAATTACAACTTGCAGTCCCTGTACTTTTATTATTATTACTATTAATGAGAAATCAGCACCAACACCTACATTATCTAACAATCCCCACCTTTGGGCTGCATTTCTCTATCAAACACAGTTAACCAAGATTAACCAACCTTCATAATCTTCAAACACTTTTGAAACTTTCCAACAGGTAATGTTTTAGTCAAAACATCAGCAGCATTATCTTCAGTACATACATACTCAACTTTGACCTCTTTAGTGTTCACAACATCCCGAATAAATGAAATTTAACCCTTATGTGTTTTGTTCGCCCATGAAATGCACTGTGCTTAGCCAGCTGTATAGCACCAGTATTATCACAAAACACACAAGTATTACTAGAATCAACTCCAAGTTCATCAGCAAATCCTCTTAACCACAATGCCTCCTTGACTGATTCAGTTAATGCAATGTATTCTGCTTCTGTGCTTGACAAAGCTATAACAGATTGAAGAGATGCTTTCCAACTTACCAAACTCCCCATTACTTTGAACAAATACCCAGTAATGTATCTTCCCCTATCCATGTCTTTAGCAAAGTCAGCATCCACATAACCTTGAATCATATGAATATCACATATATTGCCACCAAACATTAATCCAGTTTCAATTGACCCTTTAAGATATCTCAATATCCACTTCACTGCATCCCAATGACCTTTTCCTGGATTGGCAATATATACTAACCAAGCTTACACCATAACTGATATCTGGGCGTGTGCATACCATTAAGTACATGTGGCTTCCTACTGCATTAGCATAAGGAACCTTCCTCATATATTCAACTTCTTGCTCAGAATTAGGACTATTTTATGCAGACAACTTGAATTGAGATACCAATGGAGTATTAACAGATTTACAATCCATCATGCCAAACTTAGTAAGTATCTTCTTTATATATGATGTTTGAGTCAATCTGAGTTCTCTCAACTCCCTTATCCTGTTAATCTCCATACCTAGGATTTTTTTAGCAGGACCTAAATCTTTCATTTCAAATTCACTCATGAGAAAGTCTTTAACATCTCTTATCTCACTCATGTCTTGACATGCTAACAACATGTCATCTACATAGAGTAACAGATAAAGATTACTTTCTGTGTTTCCCTTTCTCATGTACACACAAGAGTCATAATCACTTCTGCAGAACCCATGAGATAAGATGAAATCATCAAATCTCTTATACCACTGCCTTGGTGATTGTTTCAAACCATATAAGGACCTCTGCAATAGACAAACCTTATCCCCAGATTCTTCAAACCCAAGAGGTTGAGACATATATCTAATCTTCCATGCAAAAAGGCTTTCTTAACATCTAACTGTTCTAACTCCATGTTCATAGAAGCAGTTAATGATAATATCACCCTTATAGAAGTATGTCTTACTACTGGTGAAAAAATCTCATGGTAGTCTATCCCCTCTCTTTGTTTAAACCCTTTAGCAACTAATCTTGCTTTATACCTAGGCTTTTCAACTCCAGGTATACCTTCCTTCAACTTATACAACCATTTGCAAGGAACTACCTTATGGTCTTTAGGTCTGTCTACCAATACCCAGGTTTCATTTTTAAGTAAAGAGCTCATTTCTTCTTACATAGCAGCTATCCACTTTTCTCTATCAGTTGATGTAATGGCTTCATGAAAACTAAGTGGTTCATTTGTGTCTTCATGTTCAGCAGTAACAAATGCAAATGCTGACAAGTTTGCTGAACTCTCATCTTCAATATCTCTAAACCTTAATGGTGGCTTGACTTGTCTTCTAGTCCTGTTCTTAGCAAGGCTATATGAACTGGTACTAGAAGGCTCCTGCTGTGTAGTTCCTTCGGCATGGCCATCAGAACTATCACCTAAATGATCATTATCAGGCTGTGCAGGAGGGGAACTATGAAGCTCATGACTGTCAAGCTCCACCTCAAGTTTAAATTCCTTCTCACCACCAATTTTCTCACTATCACTTTCAAGACCCTTACCAGTCACATCTTTATAGTAAGTGTCTTCTACAAATGTGACATCCCTACTAGTTATTACTTTGGGACTTTCATTCCCAAACCTCCATAACCTGTACCCCTTTGTCCTTTCAGGATAGCCAACTACTATACACTTTTGTGCTCTAGCATCTAGCTTACCTTGCTTTATATGAGCATAAGCTAGAGTGCCAAACACCCTAAGACCAGAGTAATCTGTCTTCTTTCCTGACCATACTTCCATGGGTGTCTTCATATCCAGGGCACTAGAAGGTGATCTATTCACTAGATAAGCAGCTGTTGACACTGCTTCTCCCTAAAATGACTTAGGTAACCCAGAACTCAGCAACATACACCTTACTTTATTTAATAAAGTCCTGTTCATCCTCTCAGCTAACCCATTTTGCTGAGGGGTGCCAGGAACAGTTAGTGTCTAACAATACCATGAGTTTTACAAAATTGATTAAATTGATTATTGTAAAACTCAAGTCCATTGTCTGTTCTAAGTTTCTTAATTTTCCTTTCAGTTTTCAACCATTGATTTCCATTCTTTGAATTTATCAAATGCTTCAACTTTACTTTTAAGCACATAAACCCACACCCTCCGGGAATGATCATCAATCAGGGATAAGAAGTACCTTGCACCTCCAAGTGTTTCTGGTTTGGCTGGTCCCCACAGGTCTGAGTGAATATAGTCCAATATACCTTTAGTGGTATGTATACTTCTTGTAAACTTCACTCTATGAGCCTTTCCCATTACACAATGCTCACAGAATCCTACATCAACTGCTTTAATGTCAATCAATTGCTACTTGACAAGCTCCATTAGCCCTTGATTACTGATGTGGCCCAATCTTCTATGCCATTGGACAGCTTCCTGTTTGTGATTTGAACTCACAGATGTATTGACTGCATCTGTTACACAACCATCTAACAAGTAGATGTTGTTATCTCCCCTTGTTCCTGTGATCACTACTAATGATCCCTTTATCACCTTGGCCTTTCCATTCTTGAGACTAACACCATACCCTTCTTTCTCAAATGTGCCCAATGAGATCAGATTTCTAGTCAACTTTGGTATGTACCTTACATTCTCAAGTTCAACACATGTTCCATTATCTAGTCTCAATTAAACATTCCCTAAACCAAGGTTTTCACAGGGTCTATCATCACCCAACTGCACCACTCCAAGATTATCAAACTTGATACTTTTAAAGTGTTCTTTATAGGGTGTCATATGGTATGAGCACCCTGAGTCAAGAATCCAATCATTATGATTACCTGCTCTTGTCCTAGACACAACCAGCACATCAGCACTTTCATACCCATCATTAGATTCTTCTTGAGACACATTTCCTTGTCCCTTGAAGGTATATTCATCACCCTTCTTCTTTCTTTTCTCTGGACAGTCTCTCTTTAAGTGTTTCTCAGAGTTACAAATGTAACATCTTCTCTTAGTTCTTGACTTGGATCTTGATCCCAATTTACCTTTGAATCTTGTGCTTCTTTCTCTGACCTGCCCCTCACAACCAGTCCATCCCCTGATTCATCTCTATCATCTGACCATTTCTTCAATTCTTTAGATTTTAGGGCAGCCAAAACCTCTTCCATGGTTAAGGTTTCTCTTCCGTACATTAGGGTGTCAACAAAGTGTTCAAATGATTGGGGAAGAAAGGTCAGGAATATAACTGCCTGATCCTCTTCACCTAATGTTACTTCTATGTTTTCAAGGTCTAGAACAAGCTTATTAAATTCATCAATATGGTCTTCAAGATTCTTACCAGCAGACATGTGGAATGTGTATAACATCTTCTTTAGGTATAGCATGTTAGCCAATGATTTGGTCATGTACAGCCCCTCCAGCTTAGACCAAATCCCCGCTGCTGTTGTTTCTTTCGAAACCTCCCTCAAGACACGATCCCCCAAACTTAGGATGATCGCGCTATGAGCCTTGTCCAGTGTATCTTTCCACTTCGCCTCAAGATCGGTCTTCTCTTTGTCTGTTGCCTCTGTGTGTGGAACTGGTGCCACTCCTGCTAGTGCAGAAACTACTCCTTGATGCACTAGCAACGCACGCATCTTCACACGCCACAAACTGAAGTCATTCTTTCCATTGAACTTCTCGATTTCAAACTTTGTTGACACCATCGCTCCACCTGATTGATTGCAGATTGATCAGGTCTTCAATCGATACAGGAATGCTGTCGAAGGATTCAATCGATAGCTTCTTTCTGTTTGATTCACTGAGACGAGCCGTAAACGAGGCTCTGATACCAATTGTGATGAACACACCAATGAATCAAAGAAAAGAATAACAACACTCAATCAAAAATTGATCTTGAATTGTGAAAGAAACTCAATTACAATGAATACCAATCAATCAACTATTAACCAGATATATAGCTAATTAAGAATGTCGTTAATTCCCCCCAATTAGCCTTAACAACCATTTAACAAACTGAAAATGAAATATGACACAAACAGTCCCTGCATTATTACAATTACAACTTGCAGTCCCTGTACCTTTTATTATTATTACTATTAATGAGAAATCAGCACCAACACCTACATTATCTAACAATAACCGTACATTCTGATAGGCTGAGCTTCATAATCGACCTTGTAAAGTACGAGTCGCAACAAACTTAAACAAATGAATACAATATTGAATAAAGTTTTACACATAAGTCATACCTCAAATCAGCAATGGACTGCATCTGAGGCAGCTAGCATCACAACCTCTTCTATCTGTCATCTGAATCAAGATTGTTTTTCTTGATTGATCAGAGAAAGTTGTTGCATTAGTAACAGTCTTGACAATATCTAGCAGCAAAGAAAGTTATAGCTTTTAAGATTCAAAAACGGTTTGGGTTCAAATGGGTAACTTTCATATGGGTTCAAACCGGTTGACTCGCAAACATATTTTGACCATTTGACTCACTTGGGGACACTCTTTCAATGTATGGGGAACACTTTGTCATGTCTACAGCAATGAAAAATATATTACTACTCACATGTCTTTGCACTTTGCTGAAATTAATTATTAATCTATCAAATACTAATGTACCAGTATGAAAGCAACTGCCATATGTGAATTTGATAAGTAGATGGATTATTTCATCTCTGTTTTAAATTTCCGGATACCAAATGCAACATTGTACAAAGATCATTAGATACCTGAAGAGGCATTGAACATGCACTAAGATTTCAGACTTGTACAAAGAAATAAAAAGTCAATATCTAAATAGGGTCATGAATTGATTTTAGAAGTTATCGTGTGAATTAGCATTCAGACTTTGTATGACCACAAATCTGTAAGTGGAGATCTTTATTTTCTTTCATCCAAACGGCGTGTAGAAAAAATTTATGTAGGAACCCGTTTATATGTTATATATATATATATATATATATCACAAATATAATATAAGATTTATTTTACATAGAATTACATGGACAAAATGAGTAAAATATATAAATTGAAATAGATAGAATGATTACAACAATATGTAAAGAATTAGCAAAAATCATGACGTGATCAAAATGTCAAAAGTGACTAAACATAACGTCAACAATGATTGTACAATTCATCAAACGCAGCCAAGCAACATATAGAATCACTCGAACCGAATCTGTAAACGAACCAAAACAACCAAAATTAAAGGTGTGGCTGAGGCTTGCTGTTCAACAGCTGTCCCTTAAAACAGATTTCAGGCCACCCAGGTGAACCCGTCTGTCTCCCAGGGTACAACAGCCGAAGCAGTGTGTACTGCCGGGACTAGCCTAGCACCCGAAGAAATACCTGAAACAATGACGTGGAGTTCTGCTAAGGATGGGAAAGATTGCGATGGAGCAGACGAATTGCTGCAACTCATGCAGCTGATTAGAACACGATGATGGAGCTGTTTAGTGGCGTTTTTCGGTTTTTCTTGTTAGTCCACATATGAACTCTTAACTCAGGTTTTAACCTTGGCTCATGGATCCTCAAGAGTCTCTTTAACTAGCATTAAGGATTCATTAATCATCCATGAATGCTAATTACTGATAGAATACGAACAGTTGTAACCTGTAGAGTTCAAAAATACTAAACCGGCTCTCAAGCTGCTCGCGGCGATGCAAGCGTGCGAAGTGCCAAGTGCCGCCATCAAACAGCCACAATGCGACCAAGCGCCAACGCCCACGCCCCCGCCCCCACCCCGGCCCCGGGCGCGGGCGCGTCGGGCCCTTACAAGCCCTCCTGTCAGTCACTGGGTGTGTCTACTTGTATAGGAGATACTCTTTCCATTACACTCCCACCTATAAACTACTCTCATCCTTTTTATCCCACCAATGTAGGACAACATGAAATTATAAATTCAATGTTTTAATCGATCATCATGCTTACAATCATACTCAATGATTATATTCATAATAAATAAATGGAAAACATAATTTCCATTCATTTTTTTCCAACAATCCCCCACATGAATAGAAATTACTCCTCATCATGGTTTCTCGATATAACTTCAACAGTCAAGTATTACCGGATAAGTAGGTGTTCCCTTTGAACTTTCTGTTGTGAAGTGCACTTAGCCTCCTAGCGACTGGTAGACGCGATGTCTTTGAACCAGTCCCTCTGTGTGTAGACGTTATTACACCTTCACACAATTCTCTCCTTAGTCTGGCTAGGCCCTCATTGGTGTGTCCGTTATGGTCATAGACACTTGCCTGGTTCTGTGAGAGCTCTAGGAATTAAGCACCCCATAATTCCATTTGAAGCGACCCCACTTCTCTCTTCACATAGGTGATTTTGCCATAAATCATTAAAAGCCATTGGCTTAGCCTTCTTTGTCACTGTTTTGACATAGGAATGGTCTCGGAAGCATGCAACTCCCTTTGTGTTTTGGGTTTTGCCCACAGTGACCATAATCTGTTCAATTAGGTTGTCCTATTGAACCTAGGTCATGGGATCTCCAGTCTTCTAGGTTAGGTTTCCTTCGAACAAATTACCCCAAGGGCTTTAGTCATATTCCTCTCGACGACTTATGCACTGCCTCTTTATTTAACCCTTTTGTTAACGGATCCGCAATGTTATCCTTTGACTTCACATAGTCAATTATGATAACCCCAGTCGAGAGCAGTTGTCGTATCGTGTTATGTCTGCGTCGTATATGCCTTGACTTCCCATTGTACATCACACTTTGAGCTCTTCCAATTGCCGATTGGCAATCACAATGTATGCACACTGCCGTTACCGGCTTCGGCCATCCCGGAATATATTCTAGGAACTGACGCAGCCACTCTGCCTCTTCTCCAACTTTGTCCAATGCAATAAACTCTGATTCCATGGTGGACCTAGCTATGACAGTCTGTTTGGATGATTTCCAAGATATAGCGGCTCCACCAAGAGTGAATACATATCCACTTGTGGATTTGGAATCTTTAATGTCAGATATCCAGTTGGCATCACTGTATCCTTCCATGACAGCTGGATCACGGCCGTAATGTAGACCATAATTTCTCGTGTATCTCAAGTACCTTAGTAATCATGTCATGCTCTTCCAATGTTCAGAGTTTGGATTACTTGTGTATCTGCTTAGTCTGCTCACAGCATAAGCTAAGTCTGGTCTTGTACATGTCATGAGATACATCAAACTTCCAATGACCCTTGAGTATTCCAACTGATTGACCTCTTCACCTTTATTCTTTGATAGACGGTGACTGGTATCGATCGGAGTTAAGGAGACACCTGTGTCTTCTGCACAGAACTTCTCAAGGATCTTATCAACATAGTGAGATTGACTTAGGACCAAACCATTTTGGGTCTTTATGATCTTAACTCCAAGGATCACATCTGCTATACCCATGTCTTTCATATCAAATCTTGTTTTCAACATATCCTTCGTTGACTTTACCATGTTATCATCACTGCCGATGATAAGCATGTCATCCACATATAGACACAAAATAACATAGCCTCGGGATGTGTCTTTCACGTAGACACATTTATCACACTCATTGATCCTGAACCCATGTTCAAGCATCACCTGATCAAACTTTTGGTGCCACTGCTTTGGAGCTTGTTTCAACCCATAAAGAGATTTCACGAGTTTGCAAACTTTTCCCTCCTGGCCAGGAGCGGAGAACCCTTCTGTTTGCTCCATATAAATCTCTTCTTCTAAATCACCATTTAGAAATACGGTTTTTACATCCATCTGATGCACCTTTAAATTTCTCAAAGCAGCAATCGCAATCACCAACCTTATTGAGGTTATTCGTGTCACGGGTGAGTAGGTGTCAAAATAATTAGACCTTCCTTTTGTCTATACCCTTTGATCACCAACCTTGCCTTATAATTGTCAATGGAGCCATCTGATTTTAACTTTCTTTTGAATATCCAACGATATCCAAGTGGTTTGCACCCAGGAGGAAGATCTACTAACTCCCAGGTATGATTCTGTAAGATAGATTCAATTTCACTTTTGATGGCTTCTTTCCATTGAGGTCCTTCTGAAGAAGTGACCGCAGCTTAGTAGGTTTGACATTCACTCTCAACCATATAATTAAGAAAGTCAGGTCCAAAGGATTTCTCAGTCCTTTGCCTTTTACTTCTTCTTATTTCAACCTCCTCATTTCCAGATTGTTCTTGAGGTTCATCTATTTCAATGTCATTGTGGGGAGCAGTCTGGTTCTCTTGAATGAACTCATCACCCGGTTTTGAGGGACCAGCTTGTTCTTTTCGCAAGCAAGGAAACACATGTTCAAACCATGAAGCATTCTTTGCCTCTATGATAGTATCCTTGCATACTCCAGGATTCTTTGAATCGTGCACCAAAAACCGAAGTGCGCCACCAGAACGGGTATAACCTATGAATACACAATCCACAGTTTTAGGTCCTATTTGTAAGCGCTTTGATGGTGTCACGACCACTTTTGCTAGACACCCCACACTCGTATGTATTTATATAAAGGTTTCATCTTTGTCCATAACTCATATGGTGTTACATCTTTGTTCTTTAAGGGTATCATGTTCAGGACATAATTAGCCGCCAATATGGCTTCCCCCCACATGTCCTGACTCACCCCAGAGCTTATTAACATATCATTCATCATTTCTTTTAATGTGTGGTTCTTTCGTTCCGCCATACCGTTTGATTGTGGGGAATAAGGAGCCGTGAGTTCATGGATTATTCCATTTTTTGCACAAATATCTACAAGCGGTGACACATATTCACCATCTCTATCACTCCTTACGACTTTGATTTTTTGATTGAGCTAATTCTCAACCTCGGCTTTGTACAAGATAAACTTGTCAATTGCTTCATCCTTACTTTTAAGTAAGTAAACATAAAAATATCTTGTACTATCATCAATGAAAGTGATGAAGTATTTGTTACCACCTCGAGTGGGAATTGCTTTTAAGTCACACACATCGGTGTGAATCATATCAAGGGGTTCAGTTGTTCTTAGAACCGTCTTGAATGACGATCTTGTCTGTTTGGCCTCAACGCATGTTTCACATTTAGAATTTGAATCGATTGAAAATTTTGGTATGCAATCTAAATTAATTAAACGACGCATCGAATTATAATTTACGTGACCCAAACGACCATGCCACACATCAAAAGACTCAATCATGTAAGCAGAAGTAGATGCATTCTCATTACCATTCTTATTAATAGCCATTACATTGAGTTTGAACATACCATTTTGGGCATAGCCCTTACCAACAAACATACCACGTTTACTCAAAATAAACTTATCACTCTCAAACACTAAACGAAAACCAAATTTGTTGAGAAGCCATCCTAACACAAGACTGTTGCGTAGATCAGGAACATATAACACATTCTTCAAAGTGAGCTCCTTGCCCGAGGTCCACTTGAGGACCACTTCACCTTCCCCTTGATGTCCGCTGTAGCAGCGTTTCCCATATATAGCTTTTCATCACCCGGCAACTCTTTAAAATTTCTAAAGATATGCTTCATCGGGCTAACATGTCGGGTTGCTCCAGTGTCAACCCACCAAGCTTGTGGCTTGTTTGCCACAACATTAACCTCTGAAGCCACATCTTCTGACATAGCATTGAGATCGGTGATCATAGCTACCATAGGAATATCATCCTCCATCATGTGTGCTTTAGCCTTTTTGGGGCCTTTGCACTGATCAGCATGATGACCACTTTCACCACAATTATAGCATTTACCTTTAAAAGTGCTAAACTTTTTCTTCACACCACCCTTTTTAGGCCCAAGATCCACTTTGCCTTTGCCTTTAAAACCTTTGTTTCCTTTATCGAACTTGTTTCCTTTAGATGAAGATTGCCCATGTTCCACCAAATTGGCTTTGGCACCCACATCCACTTGACTTCCTTTTTGAGCCAGCCTATTGTCTTCCTTAATTCGATGACGGACCATCAAATCCTCCATGGTCATTTCCTTTCGCTTATGCTTAAGATAATTTTTGAAGTCGGTCCAACTTGGAGGCAACTTCTCGATCATCGCAGCCACTTGGAATGTCTCACCAAGAGTCATTCCTTCAGAAAGAAGGTCACTGATGATAATCTGCAGCTCTTGGACTTGAGACATCAAAGTCTTCAAATCAACCATTTTGTAATCCAAGAACTTTCCCACCACAAACTTTTTTGTACCAGCATCCTCTGTTTTATACTTGCGCTCTAAAGATTCCCAATGCTCTTTAGCTGTTGTTATCTTGCAGTAGACGTTATACAACGAATCTGCCAGTCCGTTTAACATATAGTTACGACACAAGTATTCTGAATGCTCCCAAGCTTGGATAGCAATCAGTGTCTGAGCATCAGGTTCTCCATCAGGAGTAGGTGGGGACTCAGTCAAGAACCTCACAAGGCTCAAAGTAGTGAGATAGAACAACATTTTTTGTTGCCATTTCTTGAAGTTCAAGCCAGAGAACTTCTCAGGCCTCTCAACATGGTTAGCCACAGCATGCGTTACCTGGGTACCAACCAATGGTCCCATAGTAGAGGAGGTCATAGGTCCTGTGGTGGAGCTCGTCTGTGCAGCTTCAGTAGACATTTCTGAAACAACGATTAAAAGGAGTCAGTTATTGATTAACAAATAATCAATTTATAAGACTTTACAAGACATTCCAAGTTAGTGACATTGATCAAACATGATCAATTTCCTAACACTTGATCGCAAAATTTTAAAACACGATTTATGACAACACCAAAATTTGGAGACAGATTAAATTCAAACTTACACAAAGCTTGATATAGTAAAATTTTAGAAAATATGGTTTATACAAATAAATAGAGCACAAAACGGGTTTTAAAATTTCTGTTTTAAGTTTGTAGGAACCCGTTTATATGTTATATATATATATCACAAATATAATATAAGATTTATTTTACATAGAATTACATGGACAAAATGAGTAAAATATATAAATTGAAATAGACAGAATGATTACAACAATATGTAAAGAATTAGCAAAAATCATGACGTGATCAAAATGTCAAAAGTAACTAAACATAACATCAACAATGATTGTACAATTCATCAAACGCAGCCAAGCAACATATAGAATCACTCGAACCGAATCTGTAAACGAACCAAAACAACCAAATTAAAGGTGTGGCTGAGGCTTGCTGTTCAACAGCGGTCCCTTAAAACAGATTTTAGGCCACCCAGGTGAACCCGTCTATCTCCCAGGGTACAACAGCCAAAGCAATGTGTACTGTCAGGACTAGCCTAGCACCCGAAGAAATACCTGAAACAACGACGTGGAGTTCTTCTAAGGATGGGAAAGATTGCGATGGAGCAGACGAATTGTTGCAACTCATGCAACTGATTAGAACACGATGATAGAGCTGTTTAGTGGCGTTTTTCGGTTTTTCTTGTTAGTCCACATATGAACTCGCCAAGTGCCGCCATCAAACCGCCACAATGTGACCAAGCGCCAACGCCCACGCCCCCGGCCCGGCCCCGGCCCCGGGCGCGGGCGCGCGGGTGCGTCGGGCCCTTACAAGCCCTCCTGTCAGTCACTGGGTGTGTCTACTTGTATAGGAGATATTCTTTCCATTACACTCCCACCTATAAACTACTCTCATCCTTTTTATCCCACCAATGTGGGACAACATGAAATTTTAAATTCAATGTTTTAATCGATCATAATGCTTACAATCATACTCAATGATTATATTCATAATAAATAAATGAAAAACATAATTTCCATTCATTTTTTTCAAACAATTTAATATTATAAAGTAAACAAATGCATATATATGGTTAAAAACCAATCTCGGTATGCATTCAGTCAAATTCTATTTTAAGAAGTACAGTTTTAAGTCGTGTTGGTATATTACATTAAAAACCAATTTTTTGAAAGTATGAAAGTGTATGTTCGCTTTACATGTAATTGGGGATCTACGACGGTGGGGTGGAGGTGGATTGGGGATCTGACGACGGTGGAGGTGGAGGTGGAGGTGGAGGTGGCGGTGGCGGTGGCGTGGTGGTGCTGTATTTATCATGCCCTAGATGGTGATGGCCTGGCTGTTGTTGTGCCTTCACGCCCTTGCTCTGTTTTTCTAGCCCTAGGTGGCGGTGGCTTGTCGGCCGTCGCGTGGTTCTGCAACGCCATGTTGCTGCTTTAACCTGTGGGGATGAGATGGTTGTTGATAAAGCAAGCGCCGGCCAGTGCCACTACCCCCACCTACCTCCGACGAACCTCGACTGGTGCGTTGGGTTGTGTTTGGTGGTTTTTCTCCACCTTCGGTTGTTGCCTACTATATGGTTCTCTTTTACCATGATTTTTGGGTTTCTTTGGTGGTGTTGATGAGGGTTGGTTTCAGATACTGACCAAAGACACCCTATGGCTCTCTCTGTCATGTCTTTTTGTGAAGTTGAAGTGTGTTTATATGGAGATAAAAGGGGTTTGTTGTGTTTCAAGTGGGTTTTCTGGGTTTTAGTGGAGGTGTTGGTGGCGGTCGGCGATGATGATGAATCTGTCGTTCTCTGAGTGAATCGAACGAAGGTTGAAACTTACCGTATCTTGGCGGGGCAAAATCCGGAGGCTTCACGGTGGAAATTGGTGTTTCTACCGTTGAAGCAGCCGTGATGTTTGCAGCCATGGTGGTTTGTTCATCTTTGTTCTTATTATCATTATTAACAGATCTGAGCCTTATTTTGTTCTTTTCATTGTTTTCTAGTTTGTTTTTTCGGATTGTACTTACAATATATGTTGAAATCGATAGTCTAGAGACGCGATTCATGTTCTGTTTCTTTTGTTTGGGAAGGAGGCTCCGGCGAGAGAGATTGTTGTTGATCTCTTGCCATGGTTTTTCAGGTTATGTTGATTTTCTGATATGGGTTACTTGATGATGATGAGTACCTATTCATCTGAGATGGATCTTTTGGGTTTGTTTTATGATTTGGATGACGGGTATATACAGGATTAGTTAGGCCTTAGAGAGTGCTCGAACCTATTAAGTTGTTAAAACTTGAAGCTATTAAAATTATAGGGTTGTTAGTTAGAAGTATTGTTGAGTTTCTAATATTTGAGTATGTTTTTTTCAGGTGAGTTTAAGATCTGGTTTATTGTAAGGCATATATCTTCATGGGTAACTTAACCCGTTCTAACCTGCACATGTTGTAATGCCTTGGAAAACTGGTCGATGAAAGGCAGTGTTCTGTTATCGCATTCACTTTTCGCCTGACCTGTAAATACAGAGTGCAGTCCCCTTTGCGCCTATGTGTTTGTTGGTCTTTATCACGTGAAATCAACATACTTTTATAATTGTAGATTTCTGCTGAATCAATGATTGGACTCAGTGCAGCTAGTAAATGTGCACAAATTGTCAAGGTTTTATAATTCTTCCGACCTATAATATTTTTATGATGGATTTCATGAGACATTTAATTATAGGAACCTTTCTATAGGTATTTGAGGATGTGTACAAGTCAACACTGAGCATTATAGTCCTTGATGATATTGAAAGGTAACAATATGCATTAAACTGAGCCTTGGTTCGATTTTGTCAGTTTTAAAGACGCGCAATGCGCGTCTGTGTAGATGGTATTGGTATGGGTCAAAACGGGTGATAGGTTATGGGTCAATTGGTGATATTTATTGTGGGTCATAATGAGTAATATTGGTTATGGGTCGTAAACGATTGATACTTGGTATGGGTCAGCTTGAGTGATATTGGTTATGGACAAAATGGGTGATTTTAGTTATGGCTTAAAACGACTGAATTTGGTATGGGTCAACACGAGTGGTATTGGTTATGAGTCAAAATGGGTGGCATTGGTTATGGATCAAAACAACTAATATTTGGTGGATATGTTGTATTTGGTTTCGATTTAAGGTTATTAGTTAGATTATATTGTATTTGGTTTTGATTCTTTTATGGATTATGCATTTCATCTGCCTATTAAAGGGATTATGATTGAGGTTATTGGTTAGATTATAGATCTGGGCCTAACCCCCTGAGTGCAAAAGAAAGTGAACATATGTAGACAGAAGCTAAATACACAACTTTAATCTCATTTGATTCATACACAGCAGTCAGCTATAACTAAAAAGATTGTGCCAATTTATTTTAGTTTTACGTCATCAATCTAAGCCTAAGTCAACACCTTAAAGTTGGTTTTTAAGGCTCTTATTTTCGTGTACATGACCTGAAGGTATCACCTATACATGAGAACTTTGCAGTTGCACACACTACTAGAAAAATCGCAAAAGATGACGCGCATTGCGCGTCATCTTAGGGGTCAGATGACGCACAAATGCGTGTCAAGGAAGGGGTAGTCATAAATGATAGATGACGCGCATCCGCGCGTCATCTGTTTATGACGCGCAAAAGATGACGCGCATTTTATGACGTGCAAAAGATGACGCGCAATGCGCGTCAAGGAAGGGGTAGTCATAAATGACTAGATGACGCGCATCCGCGTGTCATCTATGAAATTTTTATGACGTGCAATAGATGACGCGCAATGCACGTCATAAATTTATCTGTTTTTTTAAATATTTTTTTTATTTTTAATAAATTTACATGCTTTTTTATAAAACAAATTGTCCAATAACACCAAAAGCGAATTCCATTTAATTACCAACAAAATTTACAAAAGTTGTTACATCAACTACAAAGCAAATTCAAATTCATTGCAATACAAATACAAGTTCAAATATTTAATCATATGGCCTACATATAAATGAAATTCTAAGGTACTTCAATAGTTTCTTCCTTTTCTGTACCATTGCTTGTAGACCCTTTCGAGAGTGCTTATCCTGTATAAATCAAAAGGTATAAAACATCAGACAAGTCATGAAATCCCCATTCTTGAATATGGTATCAGATTAACTAGAGGTAAAGAAATGGACATGTTGGATAATGGGCCATTTAAGTACAAGTAGGTTGAGTTAAGTTGAGCCTTAAACATTTCTTTTTGCCTTAAACACTTCTTTTTGCCATTCTTGAATATGTTATACCGGTTAAATTTGCCTTAAACAAGCGAAATGCTTACTATTAAAAATGCCTGAGTTGTATTAGTATAGTTAATTTATTATCTATTACTATTAAAAAATCATGTTGCAACCTAACTTAAATGCTTACTCTTAAAAAGAACACATCAAGAAGATAGCTTTCTATGGAAGAATGGAGTAAAATTTGACTGCTCGAGAAGATGCTTACTCTTAAAATTTGATTTCTCTACTCTGCTCGAGATGGCTTTCTATGGAAGAATGGAGTAAAGAAATACTTCTGTTGGAAGCAAACATAACTCTCATTGATCATGTTACAAACAGGTCAAGAAGAAAAATCACATAAACCTTAAAACAAGAATGTTCTAATATATGTATTGTAAACAATTCAAGATATCAAACAGACTTACCAAAAACGTTCATTTAGATCGTCATAATACGTCCACCGAGAGCGTTCTAAATCAAATCAATAAGATAATAATAAGATGAACTTTCTTTGAAAGTATGTGACCTTGTTATGAAAAGATAATAATAAGATGAACTTGCTTTGAAAGACTTTTTTATAATTAATACATTCACAGTTAAAGCACCTTTGCTGCCAAAAAAGACTTTTTTTATAATTAATACATTCACAGGCAACAAAACAATTTAAAGAAAATAATAATAAAGCATTGCAATATGATATGTTTACGAGTAATTCAGCAAATAATAATACCATCTAATGTTTGCCCTCATGCATGCTCTCCGAAAACTACACAGCATACAACTGCATTGTTTAAAGAAAATCACATGTGAGAACACATTTAGAAACAGATAACCCCAAATATTACAAGTTAACAAAGGTAAAAATTTTGAACAATCCATCTGGATTTAAGTTTATTTTTTCCTTATATTGATAAGGGCTGATTTATATCATCTCTATCACTTCAAAGTTAACAATACATACAACAACAGCAAGCCAATTAAAGAATCAACTTCTGAACACGAATTACGCAATACTTGAATCAAATCTATTGCGAGAAATAAATTATTAGAATAAGGGGACACTTACTGATGCTTGACAAAGTTCACCTTGACTCCCGGAAGCTTAGAAAAGCCAGGCCAAATAGTCTCGTTTGGTGTGCTAAGTGTTTTGAATATCATAATAAATTATGCTCTTCGTCAGATTATGCTTTTAGATGTGTGTTTGCGTAAGTTTGTGAAAGAGTGTTCTTGCCTCCAAAAATCTTTTTGTCAGCAATAATGTAGTCACAGCTAAATGCAACCACAAATGCTGCAGCAACAGAACCAACAATCTTGCCTGCTGTCATATCTTCAAACTAAAACATTAAAGAGAAAGGAGGGTAAGTTCGATAAAAATGATCAGTGCTTTGATATAATACACTCCATTTCTGAAATGAAGAATCCATGTTTGACTTTTGAGTCTTCAAAACTCAAACTTATATTATACAACTCTTTGGTTGTATACTTGTATACTTTTTAAGTATTTAAAAGAAAAAGATCATCGTATTACACTAAAAAAACTTTTTACCATAATAGAACAGTCTTTACAAACTAAAAACGTTCAAGTTTAAGTTTAAAAAGTAGAGAACTTAACCATTAAAAAAAAAGAGTCATTTTGCAGTACTCTACTCATTACCAGGATAGAAGGCTTTTTGCAAAAGCACTTGTAAAAATTGAAAACATAAAATCTAAAAATGTTTTCTGAAAAACTGAATGCATATATACCCCAATATACACATATATATTTTTATCTTTGTAGCATAGGCGTTCAATTGTTCATCAACGGTTTTCATGATTCAAGGTATAGCCTAAAAACTCCACAAATCAGTGAATATAAGGCATTGTTATCTATATATGATAGCCAAGTTTCACTTTATAGCCAAGTTCTACTTAAGTGTCATATACCAGAACAATAATATCTTAAAGTGGGTTTAAGTGTCATGTTTCTCTAAGTTGTGATGCATCAAGCGTCTCAAAATTCCATCCTTTCCAAACTGACTATGTCAATATTCATTTTTTTACATGGTTACCAAAACCATTATGTTGATAATAATCTTATTCAATTAAGGATAGCTGAGTTTAAATATTAATGACTTCTTTCTATTGCAATGGAGTATACATAAGTGTTAGAAACCATTTTCTACATCAAGATAGTAAAGAAAAAACAGAATTAAAAGATGGTAAAAAATTGGTTTCTCAATATATAACAGCAACCTAAGAGCTTGATTAAAAAATATGAACTTCAGCAAAACTAGAATAACCAAATTTTAAATGAACAATACAAAATTACAACGGGGCACTGAACAACTATTTCGAGACTTGCACCATACCATCAATGCCTAGAGACATTTTACCAGTATCATCTATGCTTGTCCAAACTTAAAAAAAATAATAATAATAAATCTTAACACAAGCTCACTTGCATACTGAAATTGTTAGACTTAACCATGGTCTGCCACTCTGCCATGCCAGCCAGGTCCTTTTGCATCCTTCTTTTGCATTTATCTAAGTATAGGGGTGGCAAATACAACCCTTCAAAAAATTAGTTTTTTTGAATTGGAAAATTGCATTTGGGTAACATCGAATTCTGCAGCAGATCGATTTGGGTATAATCAAATCTACAATCAGTCAAAATGGGTTGCTCTTATAAACTTGCCAACTTAATACAGGTCCAAATTAGCCAACACCACCCACAACCGTGTTTATTACTTCTTAGCTTAGCCCCTCTCTATATGCATGATAAAAATCACACAATTTGCTCGACCTGTATGTCCATCTTAAAGCTGAACAATAAAGTTCTTATATAGTTCAAATATCACTTATATCTTAGAGAAGCAGACAAACTACAGAAAATCACTCTTTATCTTTGAATGATTCTTTTGTTAATAAGTTATTAACAAAAAATCATTCAAAAAAACACAAACTCCATGTTCCACAAATATCCTTATAAACAAAAAAACATAACCTAGCCTTACAAAAATACATGCCCAACCAAACCTCTACAATAAAAACAAGTTCAACCCCCAACACCTCAACCATTCATCTTTCTCACAAAAC
Organism: Flaveria linearis; assembly: GCA_024085815.1. Classification (NCBI taxonomy): domain Eukaryota; kingdom Viridiplantae; phylum Streptophyta; class Magnoliopsida; order Asterales; family Asteraceae; genus Flaveria; species Flaveria linearis. The sequence goes on from CM044001.1 coordinate 99,023,180, forward strand.
CTAAATCTCAACTAATAGACCTCCCTCTAATCCAAAAAACTAATTTACTCTGCAGATTACAATATTAACATCAACCTGTTTATTACCTACTACATGGAATTCTATACAAAATCCAAACAATATTAGCTCAACCTCGCCAAACAAACTCATATAAACATCAAATCCTAGATCGTTCGGTGAGATGCAAGTACTACCTAATAAAAAGACGAGTCACCTCAACGATTCACAAACATCATCTCTCGGATTTCTATGTTACCAAATCAACGGCTTCCATATCGAGATTTACTCGTTCGAAACACAAAATCTTAAATCAGGGAATGTGGGTCAGACTACAAATCAACAAATTCGCTGGTAGTATCGCTAAAGAAAGGAGAATAAATAGTACCTGTGAACCACCGATTAGAGGTGATGGTGATAATATTGTTGTCGAAACCTGCTTCTGCTAGAAAATAGCGCACATATAAGCACAAAGAAGACGAAACATGAATACGTAGATGAACTGAAAAGGTTACCGGAACTCGAATGGTAGGTCGCGGTGACATCAATTGATTATCGGCGGTGGAAGGTCGGCGGTGGCAGACGCGTCCGGCGGGGAAGATCGGCGGGGGAATGAAGCGGGAGAGGTAGGGCTTTAGTTGAGGTTTTGGAATGAAGTTTTGGAATGAAGCGGGGGAAGTATTATAAAAATTTTAAAAAATGACACGTTAAGATGACACGTAAAAATGCGTGTCATCCTTTCTAAAAAAAATTTAAAAAATGACACATAATTTATGATACGCGTAAATGCGCGTCATCTTTTTTCGCGCGTCATCTTTTGCGCGTCATCTATTAACAGTTTTCTAGTAGTGACACTGGCGACACAGGTACGCTTTCATAAAAGTGGTGTGGGTAATGAGTTTGGGTTTAAATACCTTTTTTGGGAGTCAGAATAGGAAAAATGTTGTAACAAAACGATTTAAGAGGTAGCCAAAAGCCTGCTTTGTTTGTATTTATTCATTGCAAACTTTCTTAATCTGAACAAACTATTTCTTTTTTAATGCATGTGTAAAGCTGTGTTGCAGATTGGTCTCCTGGGGTTACTGGTTCTATATGTGGGCATTGTATCATGTGAGAAGTGTGTGCATATGTTTAATCTATCTATTGAGTAGATGTTACTGTTTTTTCCTAGACTACAATTGTGTCTTTAGGTAAATTATACTGGATTTAGTTTAAAAGGTCCTTTCAAGTCTTCTTCATGTTTTTTCCGAGTCTAGAATTGTGTCTTTGGGTAAATTATACTGGATTTAGTTTAAAAGGTCCTTTCAAGTCTTCTTCATGCTGCTTTGCTTTTGAGTCTACTTCTGTTGAGGATACTTCTATTGGGATTATGTTTAACTAACAAATGATTATTCCTTCTGTTGCTCTAAATATAAAGCTACTAAAGTCGTTTTGTAGTGAGTCTATTTCATTTTGCTTAGGTGCTAATTTGAGTAATATTTAGACTATTGATGGCAAAATATTTTTTCCTTTTAACACAAAGGTAGTGCAAACAGATCTGCACCTCTCAGTTATGAAAGGAAGTTCAAACTTCAAACACATTATTTGATCATCAATCCTCTTAAATCTTTTCTTTCTGCAACATAATCCATTATTTTAAGAATTGTATTTTTTTATTTTGAATTTATTTCTCTGTCATTTCTTAATTAATAATAAGGTTGTGATTGAGAAAGTTAGAGGTTTTGGGATGTTTGAAATTATTTGAATGATGCAGATCTAAATATGGACCAAATCGAATCCCCCGTCGCAACGCGCGGGTGGATAAAACTAGTTCTATTTTAAGAAGTACAATTTTAAGTCGTGTTGGTATATTACATTAAAAACAATTTTTAATTGAAAGTATGTTCGCTTTACATGTAATTTACCATTGTGTAATTAATATACATTGTGGTGTTAAGACTCCCTACAACGCAACGCAAGTCACCACCGCCCGTTCCACGGGCAGCGTTGCTGCACTCCGTTCGTCGCCGCCCGTCCGTCGGGTATCCTTCCCCACGGGCACCCTACTGATTCCTTTTTATTTCTTTTTTCTTTTTGAAAAATTGTTAATAAAAAGGTTTAATATGTTTAATAAAATTTTTAAAAATGTTTAATATTACAATTAAAATGTTTAATATCACATTTAAAAATGATTAAAAAAATGACAAAACTTTTTTTGTCTTTTTCCTTACGGCTATGGTCGGTGGTTGTTGGCGGCGGCGGTGGTCGGTGGTCGGCATCACTAGTGGCCCGTGGTTGTTGATGGCAGTGGGGGTCGGTGGTTGGTGCCGGCAGTGGGGGCCGGTGGTTGGTGGCGGGGGTGGTGGTTGTGGTGGGTGGGTGATATTGGTGACTAATAATAGAAAGAAGAAATGGAATGAAAAAAATAAAGGGTGGATGGAATGAATTTGAAGGAATGGAATCAACTATGTAATGGTTCATTTCATTACATTCGCCAACCAAAAACATCTTTTTTATTCACCCTCAATGGTTCATTCCTTTCTGCCCCTTATTCCTACGTACCAAACGCCATCTAATATCTTCTTCTCTCACTGAATATTTCTTGAATGCGTCCTAAACATCTTCCAGCAAAGGCTTTGTGACCATTTTATTGAACCTTGCAACTACCTGTGACATGAGAAGTAACATATAAGAAAACTTTTTTAAAAAATAACAGTATACATAGTTTTTTGCTTAAGTCAGATTAAATTGTAAACAGTACACAGAATGTCAACTCATTACCACCTTCAAAGAAGTAACATTACTGTAAATACAAAGCAAGCTAGAGTTCTCTGTTATATATGAAACCTTGAATCATGAATCCTTAAACCAATTTTCTTACAAGATTGACCAATTCAACCATCAACATTGAGGCAGATGACAAGAGTAAATCAATGGTTTGATGATATTATATGACGACTGCAAAGGTTTCCTAGAAATAAGAAGAAACACTAAAACCTCATGAAACACACACACTATTTGATTTAAACCGTGGAAGAAGACTTGACTTCATCGTTTTAACCAAATCTAGAATCAGGCTTTGAAATATGATGATAGAAGCAATGACAAAAACTCCAAATTTGTTACCTGATTATAGCAACGAACGAAGTGCAACTATGGTTGATTTAACAATGGCGGTCACCGATTGGGTAGCTCAAATGAGTGACTTTAAAGAGCTGAGATTAAAAGTTGAAGACTTTAAACGGTTAAAATCTTCTCAAAAGCTGGCTACAATATCCACTAGCCATATAAAGCATACACTATAAGATGTCATCTGTACAAGATGCTTATTTTCAAAATGCTAGTTCTGTGAATTTATTTAAACTTCTCATTTAACAAGCTTTCAAATTACATATTTAGAGATAACAAGCCTTGAATAATCTGGCTAGAAACAACATATTCCCTCATAACTTATTCAAACAGCTGCATAACTCCCGAACCACAAATACAAATTAACAACCTTGATACATATTTCAATCAGCACCTTAATCCACCTCTTCGATCTTAGGTCCGGCGCCACCACTTCCACCGCCAGCCGAGGGGCCATCGTCAGCCATACCGCCGCCCATATCTGGCCCACTGGCACCACCCTGATACATCTTTGCAATAATTGGGTTGCATATCCCTTCAAGCTCCTTCATCTTGTCCTCAAACTCCTCCACCTCCGCCAACTGATTACCATCCAGCCACTGGATCGCCGCCTCCACTGCATCCTCTACTTTCTTCTTGTCATCCGCAGGCAGCTTCGAGCTTATCTTCTCATCCTTTATGGTGTTCCTCATGTTATAAGCGTAGTTCTCCAACGCGTTCTTTGCTTCCACTTTCTTCTTGTGTTCTTCATCCTCCGCCTTGTATCTCTCTGCCTCCTGCACCATCTTCTCTATCTCCTCTTTTGAGAGTCTGCCTTTGTCGTTTGTAATCGTGATCTTGTTCTTCTGCCCTGTGGTTTTATCCTCTGCAGACACGTTCAAGATCCCGTTAGCATCAATGTCGAAACAGACATTGATTTGTGGAACTCCACGAGGAGCTGGTGGAATCCCAGAGAGTTCAAATTTGCCCAGCAGATTGTTGTCTTTGGTTCGGGCTCTTTCACCCTCGTAAACCTGGATCAAGACCCCGGGTTGATTATCAGAGTAGGTCGAGAAGACCTGCTCTTTCTTGGTGGGAATGGTGGTGTTTCTTGGTATCAACACCGTCATAACACCACCCGCGGTCTCTAGTCCAAGAGACAGAGGTGTTACATCCAACAAAAGCAGATCTTGAACTTTCTGATTGCCTTCGCCGCTCAAAATGGCCGCTTGAACCGCTGCGCCATACGCCACCGCCTCATCAGGGTTGATGCTCTTGCAGAGCTCCTTCCCATTGAAGAAATCTTGCAGCAACTGTTGAACTTTAGGGATACGAGTAGAACCACCAACAAGCACCACATCATGAACGTTACTCTTATCCATCTTAGCGTCTCTCAAACACTTCTCCACCGGTTCCATACACTTTCTGAACAAATCCATGTTCAACTCTTCAAATCTTGCACGTGTAATCGTGGAGTAGAAGTCGATTCCTTCATATAGAGAATCGATTTCAATGGTGGTTTGAGCAGTGATGAAAGAGTCCTCTTTGCTCTTTCACAGGCAGTTCTCAACCTCCTCAAAGCTCTTGCATTCCCACTGATATCCTTCTTGTGCTTCCTCTTAAACTCCTGAACAAAGTGGTTCACCATCCTGTTATCAAAGTCTTCACCGCCCAAATGGGTGTCTCCAGCAGTGGCTTTCACCTCGAAGATACCTTCTTCAATGGTGAGCAGAGAGACGTCGAAAGTGCCACCACCAAGTCGAAAATGAGCACGTTCTTCTCGCCGACACTGGAAGCCTTCTTGTCGAGCCCATAAGCGATGGCGGCCGCAGTGGGCTCGTTGATGATTCGCATGACGTTGAGACCGGAGATGACACCGGCGTCCTTGGTGGCCTGGCGCTGGGAGTCGTTGAAGTAGGCGGGGACGGTGACCACTGCGTTTTTGATGGTGGTGCCGAGGTAGGCTTCAGCGATTTCTTTCATCTTGTTTAGAACCATGGAGGAGATTTCTTCAGCTGAGAACTGTTTCTCTTCGCCTTTGTATGTCACAACAATCATGGGTTTGTCACCGGCGCCGGGGACAACTTTGAATGGCCAGTGCTTCATGTCACTCTGAACTGATGGATCAGAGAATCTCCTCCCGATCAAACGTTTAGCATCTGCAGTAATCAAATAGGAATGATCAGATAAAAGTTAAACATCATTTCAAATAAACTAAACAAGTCCTGAACTCAATCAATACAATACTATACAATATCAGCACAGCAAACTATTATCCTTCAACAGTTCGATTTTAAAATATTTTTGAAACTATCATCCAGCTTACTGTATTCTAATTCACGAATAAAGCTCAACATATCACCAAATTCTTCTGACCCAGAGGTCTCTGTTCATACAGAGGTTAGTTTGAACACGATAATTCATACAAATGTGATCGATATTAGGGCAAACCCACATCAAATTAGAACGCTTGACATCGAGATTACAGAGTTCCACAACAGAATTACACGAAATTTACCAAAAAACAGAACTTCGAAGAACACTCTGGTTCTAGATTTTAAGGATAAATCGTGGATTTGAATCGATCCTAAAAACAACTCCTTTAGTCAACAAGATTATCTAACCGCGCAATAAATCGTAAGAACATTGCTTTAAGAACAACACATCAATGGAGCACTTAACTAGCATGAAGATAACTCATTTATATTCGTTTAATTCAACTTAAAGGAACTAGTAAAGAGAATTGAGAAAAGAGATCGAGAGAGAGAGACTTGGCATACCGAAGACAGTGTTGGTTGGATTCATGGCGACCTGATTCTTTGCAGCATCACCAATGAGACGCTCAGTATCGGTAAAAGCGACGTAAGAGGGGGTGGTCCTGTTGCCCTGATCATTAGCAATGATCTCAACGCGATCGTGCTGCCACACCCCCACGCACGAGTAAGTCGTCCCCAGATCGATACCGATCGCAGGTCCTTCACCTTTCCCTGACATCTTTCAGATCAAACAAACTATTACAGAATATAAATGTACGTTTTGCAGAGAGTCGCTTATCAGAATGCTTGAATGAATGAATTGAATTGTATTGACGAAGAGGAGTTATGGGAGTTGGGTGGTTTTATAAGGGGAGAAAGAGTTGAAGTCCAGAACGTGGTAGATGCATCTGGTTTCATTGAGTTGTGTCAACTTTCAAGTGTCAGGGTTCTTCTTTTCTACACCTGGTTGGTTCGAGAGTCTTCCCTTTGTGTGTATGATTTGTTTTCAGGCAAAAATAGAAAACGTGTTCAAACTTATTAAGGCCGCCTGCCAAATTTTAATTTAATTCAACGTTAAACTATAGGCCTCACACCATGATAGTTAAACCTGATTCTCCAATTATTTAAGACCACTGGGTGAAACTCGTGAGGTGAGACAGTGGGATAAATATTTTTAGTATTGTATTTTTAGCTAATTTTTTTATTGTGCTTATCTTTTTTTGTTTTTTTATTTGATTAATGTGGGATAGTAAATATATCTATATTACTATAGGCATGAGTAAATTTGTAATAACAAATTGTTTATTTATAATCACTTGTAGCAAATGTAACAAATTATTTTTAAGCGTCTTAAAAATATATTAAAATTACAATGTTGTCCAAAAGATTATATTATATAGTATTACAGATATAGATAGATTAAGATAACCTTAAATATAATAGTCATATTTTAAATTTATTTAGAAAATAATGGAGTACAAATATTTAACGCTTAAAAGGGATATAATAGTAATAAATCTTATGACATTACACATTACAGCTTGTAACTCTTCATATGTCATCTTAAAATTAATGTAAAATTACAAATCTAGCTATGATTTCTCTATTACATAGTAGTATAGATTAGTATGATATGTGTATTCAAGTATAGAATTGGCTAAAGAATCCTATGGGTATTTCATAAGTATATCGTTAAACTAAACAATATTATGTGGGATTACTCGAAACATGTTGTCGTATTAAAAATTATAGTTTTTGAATTTATATATATATATATATATATATATATATATATATATATATATATCTTATCTATACTAATAAATCAAAATCTATATAAGACACGTGTTATTATTTTAGGATGTCTATCTAAGCTACACCTAGGATTTAAACATATGTCTCCACTACAATAAAAGTTACAAACTGATATATAAATATAGTTTCATTAATAAATTTGTTTAATACATGCCAATTTACTATTATAGTAATTTAAGTAACTTTTTTGCTAAAAATAAATAAAATGTTTCATTAAGAATATTTTAATCAGAGTCAATTTTGTTAAAATTAAACTTAGTTTTTAGCTAATCATTATTAAAATTTAAAATACTTTAAACATCATATTTTTCAAACAATTAATTTTGAAATATCTATATTCACGAAGTAAAAAACAATTGTAATGAGCATGGTTTTGGAAACTGGACCGGACCGGCCGGTCCGACCGGTTGGACCGAAAACCGGACTTCAATCATGTCCGGTTCGGTGCTTAAAATCGGTTTAACGTTGAACCAGTGGTCAGACCTGTAACATTTCGTATTTTACGTTAATTAAAAGTTAATGTCGTTTAATCTTGTAAGGACCATTGTTGTGAATTATGAAACTCATGGGTATGCTTATCTTTTAGTTGTCATTAATCTTTAAAAGTTATTAATCAAGCTATTAAATTGTGTAATAATAATAAGTATAGATAAATAATAATAATAATAATAATAATAATAATAATAATAATAATAATAATAATATAACAATGATAATAATAATAATAACATCAAACAATATGCTCAATCTTGTAATAATATAAGTTATATTATGTTAAAACTAGGAACTAATTAATTTTTTTACATAAAATGATAAAACCTTAAAACCCCGGGGACCAAACTGCAAATTAATTTAAAACCAAAACTTAATTTTGGAATTAAATAAACAAAATACAAAACCACAGGGACTGGAGTTGTAAATGTATAAACTAACCCCCCCCCAACCTTCCCTGCGTTTCCGGCAGGGGAGTCCGGCCACTCCGGTCGCGACTCCGGCGAGTCCAAACCGCCCCAAATCTAAACCATTTGGCTTCAAACCGGTACCATTACGCTCGTGAAACTGTTTTGAACCTGAACGTGTGTATTAACTAGTCTAATAACGCGATGAAGGTTGCCTGCTAACTCGAAACCGAAACCAGCTCAACATCAAAAACCGTTCACCCACTTAAATCGCATCAATGATGAAATTAAACACGTATCCACGATTGTATAATCATTACGAAGTTAATGAGATGTTTAATTTCACCTTTAGCAACAATTAAACAACCTTAAATCGACTTGAAACTCTTGACATAAACCCTATGGCCGTTGGACAATTAATCGATCGAATTGAACCTATATAATAGAGGGTTTTTACTCTAATTAGGTTTCCTAAACTATCTGAACTTTTAATTTGTTACAAAACACACACACACTCCACGATTGAATCAAGAACAAGTCGCGACCGAGCATCGTTCGTGTTCTAGCGAATTTCAAACTCTATGAGGTAATTAAAGGGATCTTTTTGTTCGTTTAATCATGAGTAACAAAAGCCCTAAGATCATAGTTGTTAACATAATCGAATTGGTGGTTAATTTAATCCAAATCAAAATTAGGGTTCATATGAATTAGGGATGTTCTCATGTTTATGTTTTTAAATTTCAGAAGCCTAGTTAAATCGCGGCTGAGGCCTTGGTTTACTGGTTCTGCACTCACATTCCATACTAAATGTCCCCGGGTTCGAACCCGGGCAACCTCACATAATTTTTAAGGCTTTTTGGCTTATAAAAAATTATAGAAAAAATTTCTAAAAATTATAAAAAGAAATTTTGTAACTTTTATTTTTTTAAGGTCATTTAATAAATTTCTGTAAAATTGTTTCTTCAAATAATTTGATAATTTTTATGAAATAAAGGTTATAATTGGAATATCTTTATAAAATAGATTTTAAATGAGGATGTAAACCAATACAAATTTTATTAGTTTAACCCTTATTGATTAAAACTATAAATTTTACAAATAAATATATCTTGTTAATAAAACATTTTAACAAGGGTTGTTCATGAATAATTTCATGTAAAATGGATTATAAATAATGATTAATAAATTATTATTAGACCAAACGTTTTTTTAAATAATATTGTTTATTTCAACTTTATATATATTTTTCAAGTTATTGTAAATGTTCTTTCTCATATCTTGGTATAAAATATATAAATATATATTTTCAAGAAAACATGAATAATTTTCATTTGTTAAAGATAATTATTTGACAAGCCCCAAAATCCACTTAAAACCTAGTCCTCGTTAATTCGTTAAACTTATTATTGAACTTAAACCTTCTAAATATATATTCTTAGGTACCTTGTGAAGGATTGCGTTGGAACATTTATTTAAATTCTTAATAATCATCATTCCTATACTTAATTGGCATGTGAGTATTTCTATACCCCTTTTTTATAATTTCACACTTTAGGGTGAAACATGTTACCTTATAATCATTGCACTTGTAAATTCATTTGATTCTTTGTAAACTCTTGGCAATTCACTTATATGTTGTGATTAGTTGATCTTTGTAATTACCATGTAGTGACGATTATATGTGCAATCATTAACAATTGCTAGCCTGGCAACGTTATAGATCTATGGGCTTGACAAGCCTGCTTGGTTAATCCAAGTACACTTAGCTAATCGTATAAACTTGTAAACGTTAAAAACTTGTAAACTGTTAAGGTTTGATTGTGTATCTGTCCTACATCCCTAGTTACTTTGTTTACTAATTTATAACATGAATTGCCATCTTTTATATACTTATGTATTGAAAACTATGGAAATCTCACCAACAATATGTTGACTTTTATTTTAACATGTTTCAGGAAACGCGTAAGTTTGATTGTCACCTTTGAAGCTTATTCACACCTAGGAATGGACCTAGTTAAATAAATGAATGAACTTGAAATATTTCTTATTATGTATTTTGATTTCTTATTTGAGACTTATGTTTGTAATGTTACATCTGAAACTTGTGACAATAATATTTGCATTTAAAGATAGCATTATGTGGTTGTGAACAATCTTAACCCTCACATCTCGACTATTCCGCCGTTAAGGTTGGGGTGTGACAGATTGGTATCAGAGCCCATAACTATAGGGATTTAGGTGATTAGAAATGGTGACCTAGACTATAGTTTATACATGAACCTCATAGAAGAATCTTTATATTCTTGAATATATATATATATATTGTTGCATGCTACATGATGCTAACTACTTAGGAATGCCTTTTGTGCAACTTGATGCCCTTAGATAGGTGTGCTTTATAATTAAATAAACTTGGTTACTTGTCTCCTTAAACTAACTCTTAATTCTTTAATCTCCCCGACGAATGAAATTTCTTAAACATAATCTCGACGACACGTGGAATAGTACGCGTTATATCAAAGGTTTAAATCTTTAGACTTTATGTCTAATCTATTAGAATCTCATCAAGGTCTTGATTCCATGAACCTAGGAAATATTGTGTGACACATAGACGCCTGTATTCTGGATTTCCTAGCAAAAGGCCTTCGGGCTAAGGTAAGCATTTCGTATAAATCTCTTGCGAGACCTGTTATGCTTACCTGGGGATTTCTGGGATGAGTGCTAAACTATGGTCAACATACACATTTTCCCGATGATAATTGGAATTAAGTCACCTTGACATGTCCATGTTCCTATTGGCTATGTGGTACCAAATGGAACCATCCGGTTTATATTTAAAATATCAAAAGTCCTTGATTCCTTGGACTAGTTTGTCACCGAAATTCTAATGTCTTCTTATTCCTATCTTACAGAATGTTCCCGTTAATATTAAACTCATTTTACTCCTCAACTCCTATGTTTAAATCTCATTACACGTTGTGTGCCTCATGTAACTATCTTTATACCTTGACCAACGTGTATATGGATCTTAATATATCCAAAGATATTGGACGTCTAAACCGAATGGTTTTCAAAACTTTAAATTATTACTTATAGTTTCCAAATCTCCTTAAAGTGTGCCCCACAACTGAAATCATGTGATGCAGAAAGGTGAAATATACCAGCATCTCGGGATACATTGCCAAGGTATACATATTAATCTGATTCGATCGTTGGATCCGTTTATCTAACCTGAAACTTACGAGATGAGTGTAAGCTTATAGGTACGCGTGTCTTCAGTAAAGTTGTGGTTGACGTAACACTTTAAGAAGTCAACGCATTTCCCTTTTATTTCGAACCGAACGTTTACGTCTCATTGTTGTATTGAATCATTTCCGTCGTTGATCTTGTTTTCCTGATTTAAACCATTCAAGATTTGAGAACTTATCATAATTAACTATGTTATCCCGAACTTTAACCCTAATCCTAGCAAGTATGATTTTCTTTTTCTGTTAATGTTACATTGATGTAACTTGAAGTTCTGAATTTCTAACCGATATTCTCTTTGTTTGCTAAGTCGAGATTTGTAAAATCTTTTAACCATTTGCACCGTAGGCAATGTAAGAGTCTGCAAGTCAACTTATGACTAAGAACACTCATGTCTCCTAAATGAACCTATCTCATCAAAACAGGGGTGGATCCCTTACTTTGGTGATGATTTTTCATTCGCTATTATTATTCTTATGAAATTTAATAATCAAGATAGAAATGAATCTCTTACCTTCTTGTTCATATGGATTCATATTTTACCAATAAAATTACCTCATTAAAACGAGAGTAAATTTTGTACCTGAATGATGGTTTTAAGATTTTCTGTTGTTTGTTTGTTTTTATGAAATTTCATCTTCTAGATAGGGATGATTTTCTTATCTTGTGGACAGATGTCACTCGTTCTCCTCTTTAACTCGTATTTCACGAATGAAATGACCTCACCAAAATAGTATTGAATCTCGTACTTTGGTGACAAATGTTAATTCTCGATTATTTTCTTGTTATTATGAAATCCAATCATCAAGATAGGCGTGAAATCCATACCTTGATGATAATTTCACCCATTTAAATTTTATGGATTGTATTTCCTCAAATGAAATGGCCTCATCAAAGTAGGAGCGAATTCTATACTTTGATGAAGATTTTCATTTTGCTATATTGGTTTCTATAAAACTTCACCGTTAAGATAGGATTGATTTTCCTTACCTTAATGGTAAGTTACCTTATTTTATTTCTGTGGATCCTTAAATAATGAGTTAGGATCAAGCTCTCATTTTGGTAGTTCAGAGTTATGTTTTGGAAAATACACCATCAAGCTAGGAGTGATGACCACACCTTGGTGACTATTCACATCCCCAAACCTACCAAGGTTTTAAGACTTCAATTGACAAGAAACATGTAACATCCGGTTTCTAAATCCGGACTTGTAATTATATTATAGATTAATCAACTAAGTTGAGTTTATTTGATTGTTTAAGTGTTCAGCCGCATGACTTGTAAGCGAATGAACTTCAGTCGCACTCCATATGTGCGAATGCGACTCAGTCGCACGGATAGTAGGCGTATGAGCTTCAGTCGCACGATTCAGTTATGCGAATGGTTCAGTCGTGCGACTGAAGATAAGGTGGTTAAGTTGTGTGTATGGATAAGTAGGGCGGTGCAGAGGGTTCAAGAGCAGATTTCTATCTGCATCTACTCTATTTTCTTGTTCCCTTCACACTCAAATGCCCCTGTTCCCACGAAATTGACCAAGATACCTCCGTTTTGGTAGGTTTTGAATATCACGGATCAATCCGGAGATGTTATAAGCTGTGTATATTGTTGAATTTGATCTAATAACCTGTTTAAATCAGTAAATTGGTCTGGTTTCTTTCTAAATTAAAATCTGGGAATTCGGATCTGAGTTTTTGTGTAGTTTTGATAAAATAATGATCCGAAACCATTATAAACGATGTGTATATGATCTGTTTTGAATATGACATGATTTGGATAATTAAACCTCAAATTTTGAGTGAGTTTGGATCAAAATGTCAAGAACACAGCTGCTGATCCGTTTCAGACGAATGGGCTCAGTCGCATGCCTCAGTCGTGCGATTGAGAGTCTAGTCGTGCGACTGAGTGCGAATAGAGGTTCAGTCGTGCGATTGAGAACCCAGTCGCCTGGTTAGAAGACCGAATGAAGACGAGTGAACACTGGGTACGAATGAGGACTCAATCGTGCGAATGAATGGTTAGCCGTACGACTGAAGGTTCAGTCGCATTGATGTTCATCCGCATAGGTCCAGTCGCATGAGTGCTCATTCGCATAAGTATTCATTCGCATGAGGGTCTTGTTTGAGAATAAGTTTACTGAATCAAGGTTTATTGCTTTAGATATACCTTGATTAGAGGAAGGACTAGTTATCTCGTGTACGTGGATTGTGTAGATTGTTGTGAGCAAGTTGATAAGGTGAGTTCTAAGCCCTTTTCAAATGTTTGGTTTTAACATTCGGGCTAGCACACATATGATGATAAATGAATTAAATGTTTTAGCACCAGAACTGTGATAATGATGTTTATACGTTACTAACAACTCGTGTGGCTGTAAGGGTAAAGTTGGGATGATAAATGGTTGGGACAATGAATGATTATCTGAACATTGTTAATCATTACGTGATGGTGATGATTTCAATGGGTCAGGTAGGGTGTAAAGAATGGTCATCTGAACATTGGTAATCATTACGTGATGGTGATGATTCCATTGGGTCAGATGGGATGTAATGATAAATGAAAATGTATTAAAACCGGTGCTAAAAGAATGAATGTGTGGTGTGTAAAGTAATGTGAAAATATTGGCAATAAGTAAAAGAAATGTTTTAAAATAATAATGTGATGTAAATCTCAACTGGCCAGTTAGGGTAAGATGCCTGGGTGTGTAACTGTACAGTTAGATAGGAGTGATGACGATCACTCAGCTTTGTGAACATCTTGTGGTGACGACCCTAGATGATTAATTGGCATCCTACTGGATAAGAGATAGAAACTTCAGTTGCTAGATGTGCGCAACTGATAGTTTCTGGATGAGAGATAGAAACTTCAGTTGCTAGATGTGGGCAACTGATAGTTTCTGGATGAGAGATAATAATTACAGTTTCTGGATGTGGGAACTGACAGTTGCTGGATGTGGGCAACTGACATGATTACAGTTTCTGGATGTGGGAAACTGACAGTTTCTGGATGTGGGCAACTGACATGATTACAGTTTCTGGATGTGGGAAACTGACAGTTTCTGGATGTGGGAAACTGTGGGAAACTGACAGTTTCTGGATGTGGGAAACTGTGGGAAACTGACAGTTTCTGGATGTTGGAAACTGTGGGAAACTGACAGTTTCTGGATGTGGGAAACTGACAGTTTCTGAACGAGGAAAACTGATGTTCGGTGGGACAAAGTAAAATGAAAGATGATTTATTATATTGCCAATATAAATGTGATTACTGTATGTGATAAAATGTTGTTAATGTTTTGATGAAAATTTAGAACTTGTCAGTTTATCTGATGTTTTGAGTGTGTTGTGTGTGTGCTAGGTAAGGAAGGGTCCTCTAATAATAGAGGAAAACAAGTATGAGCTGAACAAGGAGACTATCCCGGAGTAGCTGCTGGCATAGGGCGCAGGACCTGTTAATAATGTAAATAGGAAAATGTATAATGAAATACAACTATATGTAAAAATATTTTAAAAGTTGGGTTAATATGTAATGTTGTTTAGTCTTCCGCTGTAAGTAGAAAGCTCTGATTCGCGTTTAAAATATTAATCCAACTATGTGATGTGCCTCCGGTGCCCTGCCGGGTTTAGGGCGTCACAGGTGGTATCAGAGCAGTAGTTAAAGGGATCTAGTGTCATAATAACTAGACTTTAACTAGAAAATAGATATGCCAGCAGGGATAGCTAGATAGAATAGTTTATTAAAACAAGAGAAGATGATGGGACTATCATGAGAAGGAATAACGAGAATAGTAAAAGTAAAGTAAACAATTAATAGTACTTGGCCAACATTATTAAAAATTTACTTTATTTATAGTATTCTGGTTATATACTTACGTGCGAGTACCAAATAATCCTGATCTCGTTTTAATAGGTTATGACTGATAGGGAGAGTGAAAGAACGCAAGGTGGAACCTCGGAAAGAAATGTTGATGAGAGCACAGAGGTGCTTAGTATGACGAGACAGCAATTCCGTGATGCAATTGCTGAGGAGGTTCGTAAAGCCTTGAATGTATCTAGACCTGATGAAATTAGGAATGTTGATAAAGTCGAGGGGTCTAGCGAGAGAAAGGGAGTTACGTACAGTCAGTTTAAGGAATGTAATCCTCCACGATTTTCTGGGGCTATGGATGTGGTAGCCACTTATAAATGGCGTCGTGAAATGGAAGCCGTGATCAAGTTGAGTGAGTGTAGGGAGGATCAGAAAGTAAAGTTTGCAGCCTACTCGTTTGTAGGTGAGGCTCTGTATTGGTGGGATACGATTATCCAAACGTTAGGCGAGGAGGCTACTGACAAAATGTTATGGCCTGAATTTGAAAGTTAGTGTCGGATAAGTTTTGTCCGAAGGGTGAGATGGATCGAATAGAGATGAGTTTCCTGCAGTTTCAGGCAGGTAATATGTCCCATAGGGAATACACGTCTAAGTTTGAAGAGATGGCGCGGTTGGTGCCCCATTTGGTGGTTCCTGAAGAGAAGAAAATCTTGAGGTACACTTAGGGGTTGCCTCAGGAGGTTAGAAAATTGGTTAGATCATCTGCTCCGAGTAGTTACCAATTGACGGTAAATTTAGCTGCAGATATGTATCAAGAAGTTTATGATAGTAATGTTGCTCCCGACGAAAGAAAAAGGAAACGTGAAGAACCTGCAGGCAAAGAAGATTTGAGAATCCAAGTTTTCAGAAGAAGGGTAAGTTTGGAAGGGGCTAATTCCAAAAGAATGTCAGAAAGGAGCTGCCACGTTGCGGGAAATATGGTAAGCTACATCAGGGTGAATGTATGATTGGTAGTAGGACTTGTTTTAGATGTGGAAAAATGGGACATTATGCTAATGAATGTAGTGAAGGTCCTCGTAGATGTTATGAGTGTGGAGAAATGGGGCATATTCGAAGTGAATGTCCAAAGTTAACAGTTAGAAGGCCTGAACCGGTTAGATCGACGAAAGGGTCAGGAGAGGGGTCGAATGTGGCTAAGGGACGAGCGTATTCTATGTCAGCTAGTGAGGCTAAAGCTTTGCCAGATGTAGTCTCAGGTACGTTTCTAGTTAATGGGATTCCAGCTAACGTGTTATTTGATTCTGGTACAAGTTTGATTTTTGTCCTATGCTTGCGTGTGAAATTCGACCATTAGAGGTAGCATTCGTAGTTGAAACTGCTAATGATAGGTCTGTGATGATTAGTGGTATAACTGATGGTTGCTTTATTGAACTAGAAGGATATAGATTGCCTGTTAAACTATATCCTATGATATTAGGAGGGTTTGATGTAGTTTTGGGTATGGATTTGTTGGCAAACCATGAAGCCCATATTGTATGTAATAAGAAGCTAATTCAGTTAAGAGCACCGGATGGGAAAACGATTAATGTATATGGTGATAGAGAGGAGTCAACTGTGAAAATAATATCTATGATGAAAGCTGATAAGTTAATGAGCCGCGGGTGTGCATCTTATTTAATATATGTAATTGATTCTCAAAAGTTTGTAAGAAATATAGAGGATATTCCTGTGGTTAGAGATTTTGTAGATGTGTTCCCAGAAGAATTACCGGGTATTTCTCCAGATCGTGAAGTTGAGTTTAGAATTGATTTGATTCCGGGTGCTAAGCCAGTTGCCAAGTCACCTTATAGACTAGCTCCATCGAAATTGAAGGAATTAATGAAGCAGATTGAAGATTTGCTAGAAAGAGGTTTCATTAGACCCAGCTCTTCCCCGTAGGGTGCTCCAGTATTGTTTGTGAAGAAGAAAGATGGGAGTATGCGTATGTGTATTGATTACCGAGAGTTAAACAAGTTGACAATAAAGAATAAGTATCCACTCCCACAAATAGATGATTTGATTAATCAGTTACAGGGAGCCAGTTGGTTTTCTAACATAGATCTCCGTTCAGGTTATCATCAGCTGAAAGTTAAAGAAGAAGATATACCTAAGACAGCGTTTCGTACACGTTATGGTCATTATGAATTTTTGGTTATGTCTTTTGGGTTGACGAATGCACCTGCTACTTTTATGGATTTGATGAATAGAGTGTGCAAGCCAATGTTAGATCGATCAGTAATTGTGTTTATTGATGATATACTGATCTATTCAAAGAATGAGGGAGATCACGCCTGCCATCTTCGTGAAGTGTTGGAAAGGTTGAGAAAAGAAAAGCTTTATGCAAAATTTTCTAAGTGTGAGTTTTGGTTGCGGGAAGTACAGTTTTTAGGACATGTGATCAATGCAGAAGGTATTTTAGTAGATCCTGCCAAGATTGAAACAGTAACGAAGTGGAGTCCTCCAAAGACGCCATCTGAGATCCGCAGTTTCTTGGGTCTGGCTAGTTATTATAGAAGATTTATTCAGGATTTTTCCAAAATAGCATCCCGTTAACGAAAATGACAAGAAAGAATGAAGAATACGTATGGGGACTAGAACAAGAAAATGCATTTCAAGAATTGAAGCAAAAATTAACCCAATCACCAGTGTTGTCGTTGCCAGATGGAAATGAAGATTTGGTGATTTATTCAGATGCTTGTATCAAGGTTTAGGATGTGTATTGATGCAGAGGGGATGAGTGATAGCTTATGCTTCCAGACAGTTGAAAGAACATGAAAAGAATTATCCGACGCATGATCTGGAATTGGCAGCGGTGGTGTTTGCCTTGAAGATATGGAGGCATTACTTATATAGGACGAAATGTACGATTTACACAGACCATAAGAGTTTGAAATATTTCTTCGATCAGAAAGAATTAAACATGCGCTAGCGGAGATGGTTAGAATTGGTGAAAGACTATGATTGTGAAATACTTTACCATCCTGGTAAAGCAAATGTGGTTGCTACGCGTTAAGCAGAAAAAGTGAACACCCTCCGATTCAAGTTAAGTCATATAAGTTAGTGATAACTCCAGATTTTATGCATCAGTTACGAGAAGCTTAATTAGAAGCATTAAAGGAAGAGAACGTGAATCGGTAACGAATGAAGGGTCAAACAAAGGATCTGGAAGAAAATAGTTTTGGGGTTAAGACAAAATGTGGTCGTATGTGGGTCCCGATTAAGATGAGAGAGTTGGTGCTAGATGAAGCCCATAAATCCAGATATTCTATACACCCTCGTGCTACTAAGATGTATAAGGATTTGAAATAAGAATATTGGTGGCCCGGTATGAAGTTTAATGTGATGCAGTATGTGAATATGTGTTTGACGTGTCTTCAGGTCAAAGCTGAGCATCAAAAGCCATATGGTAAGCTTCAACCCTTGGAAATTCCAAAATGGAAATGGGAGGAGTTGACAATGGATTTCATAACTAAGCTCCTGCGTACAGCTAAAGGTTATGATACCATTTGGGTCATAGTAGATAGATTGACAGTAGTGGGCATTTCTTACCAATTAAGGAAACGTATAACTCTGAGAAGTTAGCAGAACTGTTTATTCGAGAAATTATTGCTCGTCATGGAGTGCCGTTATCTATTGTGTCGGATAGGGATACACGTTTACTTCGAGATTTTGGAGGAAGTTTCATGAAGATATGGGTACTCGTTTGTTACACAGCACATCTTTTCACCCAGAAAATGATTGGTTGACTGAAAGGGCTATCCAAACAGTTGAAGACATGTTACGAGCTTGTGTCATAGATTTCGGTGGTAGCTGGGATAGTCATCTGCCATTAGTTGAATTCTCCTACAATAACAGTTATCATTCTACGATTGGGAGAGCCCTTTATAAGATGTTATATGCCAGAAATTGCAGGAGTCCAATATGCTGGGGAGAAGTTGGACAGAAAGAGTTGGGCAGTTTGGAAATTGTACAGACTACTAATGAGAAACTGGATCAGATCAATGCTCGGTTTAAAGCGGCTCAGGATCGACAAAAGTCTTATGAAGATAAAAGGCGAAGGCATATAGAATTTGAAGTAGGAGATAGAGTTATGTTGAAAGTATCTCCTTGGAAAGGAATTATCAGATTCAGAAAGAGGGGAAACTTAAGTCCTCGTTTTATAGGACCGTTTAGAATTATAGAACGAATTAGGGAAGTGGCCTATAAACTAGAATTACACGATCAGTTGCAAGGAATCCACCCAACTTTTCACGTGTCACAGTTGCGCAAGTGTTTAGCTGACGAAAGTGCATATGTACCTTTAGATGATATAGAGGTGGATGATAAGTTGAATTATGTTGAGAAACCCACTGCTATAATAGACCGAAAGATGAAAAGATTGAGGAATAAAACTATTGAGTTAGTTAAAGTACAATGGTCGAATAGAAAGGGGTCTGATTTCACTTGGGAATCAAAGATGAGATGAAAAGAGATTATCCCCAGTTGTTTGAATAGTTGGTTTCGGGGACGAAACCTATTTAAGGGGGGGAGAGTTGTAACATCCGGTTTCTAAATCCGGACTTGTAATTATATTATAGTTATGATTAATCAACTAAGTTGAGTTTGTTTGATTGTTTAAGTGTTCAGCCGCATGACTTGTATGCGAATGAACTTTAGTCGCACTCCATATGTGCGAATGCGACTCAGTCGCACGGATAGTAGGCATATGAGCTTCAGTCGCACGATTCAGTTGTGCGAATGGTTCAGTCATGCGACTGAAGGTAAGGCGGTTAAGTTGTGTGTATGGATAAGTAGGGCGGTGCAGAGGGTTCAAGAGCAGATTTCTATCTGCATCTACTCTATTTTCTTGTTCCCTTCACACTCAAATGCCCCTGTTCCCACAAAATTGACCAAGATACCTCCGTTTTGGTAAGTTTTGAATATCACGGATCAATCCGGAGATGTTATAAGCTCTGTATATTGTTGAATTTGATCCAATAACCTGTTTAAATCAGTAAATTGGCCTGGTTTCTTTCTAAATTAAATTCTAGGAATTCGGATCTGAGTTTTTATGTAGTTTTGATAAAACAATGATCCGAAACCATTATAAACGATGTGTATATGATCTGTTTTGAATATGACATGATTTGGATGGTTAAAACTCAAATTTTGAGTGAGTTTGGATCAAAATGTCAAGAACACAGCTGCTGATCCGTTTCAGACGAATGGGCTCAGTCGCATGCCTCAGTCGTGCGATTGAGAGTCTAGTCGTGCGATTGAGAGTCTAGTCGTGCGACTGAGTGCGAATAGAGGTTCAGTCGAGCGATTGAGAACCCAGTCACCTGGTTAGAAGACCGAATGAAGACGAGTGAACACTGGGTACGAATGAGGACTCAATCGTGCGAATGAATGGTTAGCCGTACGACTGAAGGTTCAGTCGCATTGATGTTCATCCGTATAGGTCCAGCCGCATGAGTGCTCATTCGCATAAGTGTTCATTCGCATGAGGGTCTTGTTTGAGAATAAGTTTACTGAATCAAGGTTTATTGCTTTAGATATACCTTGATTAGAGGAAGGACTAGTTATCTCGTGTACGTGGATTGTGTAGATTGTTGTGAGGAAGTTGATAAGGTGAGTTCTAAGCCCTTTTCAAATGTTTGGTTTTAACATTCGGGCTAGCACACATATGATGATAAATGAATTAAATGTTTTAGCACCAGAACTGTGATAATGATGTTTATTACTAACAGCTCGTGTGGCTGTTAGGGTAAAGTTGGGATGATAAATGGTTGGGACAATAAATGATTATCTGAACATTGTTAATCATTACGTGATGGTGATGATTTCAATGGGTCAGGTAGGGTGTAAAGAATGGTCATCTGAACATTGGTAATCATTACGTGATGGTGATGATTCCATTGGGTCAGATGGGATGTAATAATAAATAAAAATGTATTAAAACTGGTGCTAAAAGAATGAATGTGTGGTGTGTAAAGTAATGTGAAAATATTGGCAATAAGTAAAAGAAATGTTTTAAAATAATAATGTGATGTAAATCTCAACAGGCCAGTTAGGGTAAGATGCCTGGGTGTGTAACTGTACAGTTAGATAAGAGTGATGACGATCACTCAGCTTTGTGAACATCTTGTGGTGACGACCCTAGATGATTAATTGGCATCCTACTGGATGAGAGATAGAAACTTCAGTTGCTAGATGTGGGCAACTGATAGTTTCTGGATGAGAGATAGAAACTTCAGTTGCTAGATGTGGGCAACTGATAGTTTCTGGATGAGAGATAATAATTACAGTTTCTGGATGTGGGAAACTGACAGTTGCTGGATGTGGGCAACTGACATGATTACAGTTTCTGGATGTAGGAAACTGACAGTTGCTGGATGTGGGCAACTGACATGATTACAGTTTCTGGATGTAGGAAACTGACAGTTTCTGGATGTGGGAAACTGTGAGAAACTGACAGTTTCTGGATGTGGGAAACTGACAGTTTCTGGACGGGGAAAACTGATGTCGGTGGGATAAAGTAAAATGAAAGATGATTTTATTATATTGTCAATATAAATGTGATTACTGTATGTGATAAAATGTTGTTAATGTTTTGATGAAAATTTAGAACTCACCAGTTTATCTGATGTTTTGAGTGTGTATGTGTGTGCTAGGTAAGGAAGGGTCCTCTAATAATAGAGGAAAACAAGTATGAGCTGAACAAGGATGCTATCCCGGAGTAGCTGCTGGCATAGGGCGTAGGACCTGTTAATAATGTAAATAGGAAAATGTATAATGAAATAGAACTATATGTAAAACTGTTTTAAAAGTTGGGTTAATATGTAATGTTGTTTAGTATTCCGCTATAAGTAGAAAGCTCTTATTCGTGTTTAAAATATTAATCCAACTGTGTGACGTGCCTCCGGTGCCCTGCCGGGTTTTGGGCGTCACAAAACATGTAATAACTTGAAAGGTGAACAACGTTATCTGATTTATCAACGATAATGTTCCAACCAGTCAAGCTAAAGCATGATTCCTGAACTTAAAAGAGGTCTTTGTCACCTTAGGGTAACCCGAGTTCCAAGCCTGGAACATTTAAATTTCAAATCGATTTCTCTTCTCACGCCGTTATGTTTTAATTTGTCGTTTGATCTAGCTTTATGGAACCTTTTATTGCTGCTTATTGATTTTCCTTTGGGTTATCATCAACACCTAAGTGCACGATGATAACAATCCTAAAACAAGCCTTCGTACAAGATAAAGTCACTATAAATTTATGTTATGCCCTTCTGGTTATACCAATGCGCGGTTATGTTATGGGTTTGATGAATCGCGAGTACAAGCCGTACTTGAAAATTTATTTGAGATTATCTTTATCGTCGATATTCTGAATTATTTAAATTTAATCCAATCATGAACGACATCTTCGTTTCATTCTTTACCCATAATTAGAATGCAATTCCCATTATTTTGGATAATCCTTGAACTTCTAATCTTGAAAATCTCTAAACCTCTATCTTGATTGCGACTCACAATACTTGTTATTACATTCATTCCAATATGGACAAAAAGGATCATGAACTTTCACGATTAGTATTCATGATTTGGCAAAAAGAAAAAGAGGACATAGCTTGATATATGCCCAAATTGCCTCGTATTTCTTGAGGTCATAATGACATTTGGTGTATTATTGACTGATTGACTAGTTTACGCATTTATATTGACTCATGTGAGATAATGAGTCGAGAAATTGACTCGTACCAACCTCAAATAGTCGGTTATCGTGGGTGTCGTAAAACATCGATCGTTAATTCTGATGATCGATTCACCTTCTGTAAATAGCAATGTCTCTAATCCTCTTTGGGAACCCACCTCAAAATCTCAGCATATCGTATTATTCTTAATCTGACTGGGTGGCCGAAGGAACAATACATATTCACAAGATATGCGTTAAGCTTGTGTCATTTTATATAGTGGCACTTGGGATTCTTAAATTCCGTCGGTCAAACTTTCGTATAGTTACGAGACTTTTTCAATAGCTTCAAGACGTCACCTCATTACATAATTTCATTCTAGATGTTTAAGAGTTATGAGAAAATGACTTATAAGTCTAATATATCTCAGGAACTTATCATCGTTTCCCAACATTTCATGTGTCAAAACTCAAAAAGATAGTTTGTCAATGATAACTTTCGCATTCCACTGGAAGAGTTCAAATTTGCATGTATCGTGTCAAGAACCCTGTAAAAAATTCCATAATTCGTAAAGCGAAACATCTCACCTGTATTCAAACGCCAATCACAGTCTGTAGTACACTTATCTTTCGTCATAAGTTTCCTTTGAAATTAAATTTCAGGACGAAATTCTTAAAAGTTGGGGAGACTGTAACATTTCGTATTTTACGTTAATTAAAAGTTAACGTTGTTTAATCTTGTAAGGACCATTGTTGTGAATTATGAAACTCATAGGTTATTTATGCTTATCTTTTAGTTGTCATTAATCTTTAAAAGTTATTAATCAAGCTATTAAATTGCGTAATAATAATAAGTATAGATAATAAAAATAATAATAATAATAATAATAATAATAATAATAATAATAACAATGATAATAATAATAATAATAATAACATCAAACAATATTCTTAATCTTGTAATAATATAAGTTATATTATGTTAAAACTTAGAACTAATTAATTTTTTTACATAAAATGATAAAGCTTTAAAACCCCGGGACCAAACTGCAAATTAATTTAAAACTAAAACTTAATTTTGGAATTAAATAAACAAAATACAAAACCACAGGGACTGGAGTTGTAAATATATAAACTAACCCCCCACCTTCCCTGCGTTTCCGGTCGGGGAGTCCGGCCACTCCGGCCGCAACTCCGGCGAGTCCAAACCGCCCCAAATCTAAACCATTTGGCTTTAAACCGGTACCATTACGCTCGTGAAACCGTTTTGAACCTGAACATGTGTATTAACTAGCCTATTAACGCGGTGAAGGTAGCCTGCTAACTCGAAACCGAAACCCGCTCAACATCAAAACCATTCACCACTTAAATCGCATCAATGATGAAATTAAACATGGATCCGCGTTCGTATAATCATTACGAAGTTAATGAGATGTTTAATTTCACCTTCAACAACAATTAAACAACCTTAAATCGACTTGAAACTCTCGACATAAACCCTATGGCCGTTGGACAATTAATTCGATCGAATTGAACCTATATAATAGAGGATTTTTACTCTAATTAGGTTTCCTAAACTATCTGAACTTTCAATTTGTTATAAACACACACACTCCACGATTGAATCAAGAACAAGTCGCGACCGAGCATCGTTCGTGTTCTAGCGAATTTCAAACTCTATCAGGTAATTAAAGGGATCTTTTTGTTAGTTTAATCATGAGTAACAAAAGCCCTAAGACCATAGTTGTTAACATAATCGAATTGGTGGTTAATTTAATCCAAATCGAAATTAGGGTTCATATGAATTGGGGATGTTCTCATGTTTTTGTTTTTAAATTTCAGAACCAAGTTAAACCGCGCCTGAGACCTTGGTTTACTGGTTCTGCACTCACATTCCATACTAGAGGTCCCGGGTTCGAACCGGACAACCTCACATAATTTTTTAAGGCTTTTTGGCTTATAAAAAACTATAGAAAAAATTACTAAAAATTATAAAAAGAAATTTTGTAACTTTTATTATTTTAATGTCATTTAATAAATTTCTGTAAAATTGTTTCTTCAAAAATTTGATAATTTTTATGAAATAAAGGTTATAATCGGGATATCTTTATAAAATAGACTTTAAATGAGGATGTAAACCGCCACAAATTTTATTAGTTTAACCCTTATTGATTAAAACTATAAATTTTATAAATAAATATATCTTGTTAATAAAACATTTTAACAAGGGTTGTTCATGAATAATTCCATGTAAATGGATTATAAATAATGATTAATAAATTATTATTGGACCAAACGTTTTTTTTAAATAATATTGTTTATTCCAACTTTATATATATTTTTCAAGTTATTGTAAATGTTCTTTTTCACATCTTGGTATAAAATATATAAATATATATTATCAAGAAAACATGAATGATTTCATTTGTTAAAGATAATTATTTGCAAGCCCAAAATCCACTTAAAACCCTAGTCCTCGTTAATTCGTTAAACTTATTATTGAACTTAAACCTTCTAAATATATATATTCATAGGTACCTTGTGAAGGATTGCGTTGGAACATTTATTTATATTCTTAATATTCATCATTCCTATACTTAATTGGCATGTGAGTATTTCTATACCCCTTTTTCATAATTTCACACTTTGGGGTAAAACATGTTACCTTATAATCACTGCACTTGTAAATTCGTTTGATTCTTTATAAACTCTTGGCAATTCACTTATATGTTGTGATTAGTTTATCTTTGTAATTACCATGTAGTGACGATTATATGTGCAATCATTAACTATCGCTAGTCTGACGACGTCATAGATCTATGGGCTTGACAAGCCTGCTTGGTTAATCCAAGTACACTTAGCTAATCGTATAAAATTGTAAACGTGGAAAACTTGTAAACTGTCAAGGTTTGATTTTGTATCTGCCCTACATCCCTAGTTACTTTGTTTACTAATTTATAACATGAATTGCCATCTTTTATATACTTATGTATTGAAAACTATGGAAATCTCACCAACAATATGTTGACTTTTATTTTTAACATGTTTCAGGAAACGCGCAAGTTTAATTGTCACCTTTGAAGCTCATTCACACCTAAGAATGGGCCTAGTTAAATAAATAAATGAACTTGAAATATTTCTTATTATGTATTTTGATTTCTTATTTGAGACTTATGTTTGTAATGTTAGATCTGAAACTTGTGACAATAATATTTGCATTTAAAGATAGCGTTATGTGGCTGTGAACAATCTTAACCTCATATCTCGACGATTCTGCCGTTAAGGTTGGGGTGTGACAAGACCGATTGAACCGGTCGAACCAGCGGTCAGACCGGGAACAGGACCGGTTGAACCGGTTGAACCGGTTTTTTTTTATATAATTTTTATTTTTTTGTAATTTTTAGATATATTTATAAAAAATAATTATAATTTTATCTCGTTCTTATATATGGTCCGACCGGTTGAACCGGTTCGACCAGCGGACCGGTAATTCGTCCGGTTCACTGTCTGGTCCGAGTTTAAAAACTTTAATAATGAGCGATTACTCACTATAAAACAACATATTCGTTTCAATGTACATCACGATTCCATCTTTTTAAATCTAAGTATGTTTTAGTGCCTCATAGTCTCATATTCACAATTCTATGTTTACGAATACGATGTTTATTATTTAACATGTGTAACCCATGAGTATCTAACCTAGTATATAATGACGTGAAATAAATTACATATATTATCTTGATAGTAAGTTATGTTTACTCATATTTTTTTAACTGGTAACTAGATTATTGACAAGTCACTAACCCACCAAATCAACTCCATTACTCGGATATTTAACCCGAGACCACCAATAGAAAGAAACTCATCAAAACTTGAAGCAAATACCTCTTCCTATTTTAATAAAGTCTTACCTCACCTCAACCACTTTCTATAAATTTGAATAAACCAAAAGATTAAAGCCAATATGACCAATTTATAACAATAATTATAAGATATATATGTATGTGTTTTTTAGATTGAAAAGCTCTAATTTAAAACAACCGTTACGATTTTAATGGAGTTTGAAAGTTTCATTAAACAAGGAAGTTGTGTTGTTACTTATTATTTGCTAATGAAAAAAACAACAACTTGAACATGCATCATTCAACAATGTTTTTGTTTTCTTTTTAAAATCAAACGAGTATTTAACCCCACGCGTTGCGTTGGGTTCGTAAAACCACATCAAATAGCAGTCACACCCTCGCTAGCGACCACCAACACAAGAAAACTCATAAAACCAATGAAACAAAACAAACATAAAAATATCGTAAAAACTTTAAACCATACATGTGCATTGCGACGTGTTGATGCGTATAAATTAAAACAAAGTGTATTACACAACGCCGTCATGAAACCAGAAAAAAATAGATGCAAAATCATTAAACCAGATATGCATGTGCTTGTATGTTAACTCGAAAATTTTAGACCGAGACGTAAAATAAAAAAAAATCGTAAATGATAAAAAGTATATGAGAGCAAAGTTGAAAATGACAAATGTATTAAGGTTAAAATGTAAAAGATGAAAGATATAGGGTTAAAAATGAAATAAAAAAGAAAAAACAAAGTGAGGTACAATTTATAAAACAAAAGTACAAACCACAATGCATAAGTAAGTGATAATTAGTATTATATAAATATTTACTAATACTAATTGTATTTGTATAAATATAATCAGTAATGAAAAAACTTGCACTTGCAATGAAGTTCATCCATATACACTAACGTGACAAAAAAACTTAAACGTGGAAGATAGCGTTTGAGGGGGGGGGGGGGGGGGGATATTCATTCATATAAATAAACGATAGACGGAGGTAAGAAGACGAGGGTTGTGAGAGGGGTAGAGAAAGAGTGATGATTCGTTACATGAGGGTTTTGGGTTCATCAAAATTTTGCAGAACATGTTAGACATGGAGTCATGTGAGGCGTCGACCCAAAGCCGATGCCGTAATTTCAATATGTATTATTTCTTCTAAATTTATAATCATCATATTTTAAGTGAAAAGCTTGTTAATTCTTTATAAAAGTGTATACAAATATAAAGATAAAATGCAAAAATTATATAAATATTTTTAGAACTGTTTCTTTAGCTAACTTTCTATTATTGTGATAAATCGCGCGTTACTTTTTTATTTGATTAATATGAGATATTAAACATATCTATATTACTATATGGATAAACATATTTGTAAATAACAAGTTCTTTATACATAATCACTTGTACCAAATATAATAGAATTATTTTTAAGTGTCTTAAAAATAGATTAAAATTACAATGTTGTTCAAAAAGTTATATTATATAGTAGTATAGATATAGATAGATTAAGATAGCCTTAAATATAATGGTCATATTTTAAATTTATTTAGAAAATGATGGACTATAAGTATTTAAAGCTTAAAATCTATCTATTCTAATAAATCAAGGTTTTAAGGACATGTGCGTGATTCTATGCACTCTCAGGTCGGTTTTCCCCGCCCAGACACATATACATATTTTATTAAATGATTTTAAACACTTATTAAATTTCATTCTTCTTTCCTTATATGAATTTCTCAATTCCTTTCTTATTTTTCTCTTTCATTTTAAATTAATAATTTTGTTATTTCTCTACATGTTGGACCAAAAGAACCAATGAGCCAAGATCAGGAAAACCTCTAAGTCCCACATGACATCACAACAACTGCTGAAGACTCCCATCAGCTGTTCTGACAAAGTCTGAAGAATCAACAGCTGAAGTTCAAAGAACTGAAGTACAACAGCTGAAGATCCCAAAGTACTGAAGATAAGTACTGAAGTCTAAAGTACTGATAAACACAAGTACTGAAGACTTCAAGTACTGAAGACAAGTGCTGAAGATCAGAGTCTGAAGAACTGATGAATCATCTGAAGACCAAAGTCTGAAGACCAAAGTGCTGAAGTTTCAGAGTTTGTCACAACAGCTGAAGAAGTCTTCTTCAGTTGTTGTGATGGTTTATTTTCTTTTAGTAGTTTTATGTTTTTCATTTCAGTAGTTTGTACAACAGCTGAAGAGTTTGTTCTTCAGCTGTTATAGTTCAGTAGTAGTAAACGACTGAAGAGTTTGTTCTTCAGTCGTTGTAGCTTTTCAGTAGTTTCCTTTTTAGTACTTGTAATAGGTAGAACACTTAGGAAATTTTGTAAGAAGATGTCAGCTGTTGTGACATCTTCAGTAGTTGTGTTCTATCAGTAGTTATTTAAATAACTGTTTAATGTCAGTGGAATCTGACAACAGTATGGGTCATTTGCCTATAAAAGGGCAGTGACCTGAATGTATTCCACGCCGAAACATGTGAAATAACGAATATTATTCCTTTTAAGGCAGAATTATTCTCTCTCTCTACAATTTACTTTACATGCAATATTCCTTATGTTCTTGTATTAATTGCTAACTATCATGCTAAATCCGCTGCGAACACAATCTAATTGATCAAACTAGAGGCTGAGATCCTAACAAATGGTATCAGAGCAGGTTAATCATTGATCGATTTCACTATTGATCATTTGAAACTGCTCTTTTGATCTCTAAGTTTGATCGAATTAGCAATTTGCAAGAATTAGCTGTAGAGAGAGATTCTGCTGTTTCTGGCTGAAAACTTGAGGTTCTCTGGTGGTTTTGAGCTATATTTGTTTTGTTTAAACTTGAGTTTGACTAAAAACTGAGATGACTACACCAACAAACGATCCTCACAATACTGGTTCCTCAACCAAGCCACCGATGCTTGTGAGAAATGAGTATAACATATGGCAAAGACGTATGCTTCACCACTTGTCTGTCAACAGTGCTGGTTGTTGGAAGTCAGTGGTGCATGGACCATACAAGCCTATGGTGAGCGTCCCTGAATCTAATGAACAGGTTCCAAAGAAACCTGAACAATTTTCGGACGAAGATCTAAAGCTGTTCGAGATTGATGCTAGAGCCCATGGAATTTTAGCCATGGCTATTCCAAATGAGATTTACTCAGGGCTTTTGCATCATGAGACTGCTCATGACCTATGGGTTGCTCTAAAAGAATAATTTGGAGGAACTGATTCGGTCTTAGCAAACAATAGGGAAATCCTCGCCCAACAATATGAGACATTCTCATATAG
Organism: Flaveria linearis; assembly: GCA_024085815.1. NCBI lineage: Eukaryota > Viridiplantae > Streptophyta > Magnoliopsida > Asterales > Asteraceae > Flaveria > Flaveria linearis. The sequence goes on from CM044001.1 coordinate 99,053,132, forward strand.
AAAGGGTGAGACTCTGACCCAGCATTTGAGCGGTCTCTTGTTTGATTTCTGAGCTGAAGATGGTCAAACAAGAGTACTCCAACAGCCAGATGAACAACAGGTTCCTCAGATCACTGCCTGAGAGATGGGACACTTATACCATTGTCCTACGCTCCAGTGCAGATCTGGAAACTCTATCTCTCACCCAACTTCACGGGAAACTACTCATTTGAGAGAGAGATAGAGCAAAAGAGGAAGTTGTCCACTTCTGGCAAGCTCGCTGATGACTTTGTTCAAGGCAATGCTGCCTTGATAAGTCAGGAGTCAGAATATGCTTCATCAGAAGTTCTTATGATGAGCATATTGATTTTTCTACCAACTCAGAACAAGCTTTTGTTGGGGTAGTAGTTCAGGAGGCAGCAGTGATAACTGGTGCTTCTTGATGGAGGATTTGAAGGGCATTCCAGATGATGATCTGGAAGAGATGGATATTTTGAGCCAAATGGCAATGATCAATATCAGATCTCAAAAGTTCTACAAAAGAACTGGTAGGAAATTCCCTGGTCTCTCTGGCAAACCAAAGTTGGTTTTGACAAGAGCAAGTTGAGGTGTCACAAGTGCCAAAGGCTTGGACACTTTGCTAGAGAGTGTAGATCATCTGGATCTAACTCCTCTGCACCCTTTGTGACTTTTCCAAGCAATAGCTCACAGCACAGAGGGCAACCTTCCTCCAGTTCTGGTCATCCATCACAAGCACAGGCATCACCTGCTTATTTTGTGCCTCAGGGGTATATGCCATACTCATACCCCTGCTACTACGTGCCTCAGTCCAGTCAAACTCAAGCACCTTCTGCTCAACCACCACAGGCTCTTCCTGAGCCTCAATCTTCCCCATCTCATCATCAAACACCCTCAACAACACAGCTTCTTCACCCCAGGAGTTGTTGACTGGAGTAGTCTACCAGATGATCTATCTGGTCAGGAACAACTACTCCAAGGTGCTGGTCAACATGGTGGTGATAGTCCTTTTGGAAATCTTGCTCTGATGGCCCTTGAGTGCTGAGGGGTAATCATCCAATGCCTCATCACAGGTATCATCTGAGGCCAAAGCCAAGCTTTGTTCTGAATCATGCATAGCAGCATTTGCTTCTATTAGAGAAGCAAATGTAGCTTTAATAGATAAAAATCTTGAGCTAGAGCACACTATTTCCAAAAGAAAAGCTGATTTTGAGGTTGTACTAAAAGAGAAAAATGATGAGATTTACAAGCTTAAATGCCAAATCAAAGATGGTAAAGCTAGGGAAGATGTACTTCTAGAGAAGTACAGAGACCTCAAGGAAACTCTTGCAAACACCAAGTGGAGTGTGATCGATGGGTGCAATCATGCAAGGTTTTGAAATGCTTCTTAAGAAGCAATCAGCTTCCAATGTGAAGTTTGGGATTGGTTATAATCACACTGCTCCTCCTACAGATTTCACTTCAAGAGCAGAAGTTGAATCTGATGGAGAGAGCAATAACCATCCTTCTCATCATGTGACCTACTATCTTCTAATTCAGCATCATCAGAGATAGAAGTTAGCAACCAATCAGCTGATGCTACAAGAGCTGATGGTTCAAATGTGACTGTCACATGATCAAAAGGTTGATCAACTCAGGTGTTGTCTTTAGAAGTACTGAAAGTACTGGAGAGCAAGTGATAACACTGAAGTTCAAACCTCAACTACTGCCAGCACTGAAGAGAAGAAAACTGACAGCAGAAAGGTTTGAAGACAACTAAAGAAGAGGTCAGGAAAGCAGGTACTAAAGGGAAGAAAACTGCTAGTACTGATAACAAACAGCTGAAGAACAAGTCTTCAGGTTTCATCTTCTTTGGTTGATGGTCAACACAAGATGAAGAAGAAGCCATGTGAGATATGTGGCTTGTTCAATCATCTTACTGATGATTGCTGGTACAAAAGGGGTTCCAAACTCAAACAACAGGAGGAAATTAAAGAGCAAATAAAAGAAAAGAAAAATGAGTTTGAAACCAAGTTTGTACTAGCAACATCAAAGCCTGAAATCCCTAAGCCCAAAGCTAAATCTAAAAAGAAAGTAGGGAATACTCAGGCAACAGCTGAGGTTGCTCAGAAAAAGATGGTACAACATAGGAATCCATCATCAGCAAACTCCAGTGTGTCTGAAGAGCTGAAAGCTTTATCACAAAGTCAGACACAACTGGTGATGATGGTTCAGCATCTAATGGGAAGAGTCAACCATTTAGATGCTCCTGTGTTGAAACCACAGAAAAGGAAGTCCAAGCCAATGGGTTCCTCTTCTACACCATCTTCTTCACCTCAGGCTGTTACACATAACACACCTGTTAGTGCTGCACCTATAGTTGAGAACAGACCAAAACCAAACAGGTTTGGGTCTCTAAAACTAACTAACATGTGGTTATGATTGCAGGGTTCTTCAACATGCCAAAGAAGCATCTGGTATGTAGACAGTGGAGGATCTATGCATATGACAGGAAGCAGCTCCCTTCTTAATGACTACTCTCAAGGAAAGAAGGGATTTGTCTCCTTTGGCAATGATGCAAAGGGTTACATCATCGGAAAAGGCTTTGTTCCAATGGGGAAATAAGGTTTGATGATGTTAACCATGTGGAGAATCTCAAGTACAACCTCTTGAGTGTCAGTCAAATGTGTGATAAAGGCCATGTTGCCTTTTCACAAGCCAGAACTGTCGGATTCTGTCATCCAAAGTTCTAAATTTGATTGACAAGGTGTTGGATGAATACACTCTCCTGAAGGCCAACAGGACAGGAAGAGTGTATGCCTTAGATCTTTCCAAAAAGATAGATCTAAAAGGCCATCCTTGCCTATTCTCCAAGGCATCTTCTCAAGAATCTACTCTATGGCATAGAAGGCTGGGGCATGTTAATTTCAAGAACATGAATCAGTTGATAAGCCATGGTTTAGTAAGAGGATTGCCTTTGAAGGAGTTCAAGTGTGAAGACAACTGCACTGCTTGCTTAAAAGGAAAACAACACAAAGTTTCATTCCCTTCAATAGAAGAACCAAAGTCCACTGCCTGCTTGCAGCTCCTGCACATGGATCTCTTTGTCCTGTCAGAGTGATGAGCATGGCAAAGAAAAAATACTGCCTAGTAATTGTGGATGATTATTCCAGGTATGTATGGACTTTCTTCTTGCACTCCAAGGATGAAGCAGCCAAGACAATCATGAACTTTGTGTTATTTGTAGAAAAGCAGTATTCCCTACAGGTCAAGTGTGTGAGGAGTGACAATGGAACAGAATTTAGAAACCACACACTTGATGACTTCTACCTGTCCAAGGGAATTAAAAGGCAGTTTAGCATTCCTAGAACTCCTAAGCAGAATGGAGTGGTGGAGAGAAAGAACAGGACTCTCATTGAAGCAGCAAGGTCAATGTTGGCTGACTCAGGTTTGCCACTGACCTTTTGGGCTGAAGCTGTCAATACAGCTTGCTATGTACAAAATAGAGCTTTAGTGAATAAGAGGTTGATGAAGAATCCTTATGAAGTACTTCATCATTTGGCTCCTCTGATTTCATTCTTTAGAGCCTTTGGGTGTCCATGTTTTATTCTCAACACTAGCAACCCACTCCAGAAATTTTAGTAAGGTGGATGCAGGGTATTTTGTTGGTTATTCATCAACTTGCAAGGCATACAGAGTCTTCAACTGTAGGACAAAGGTGGTTGAAGAAACTCTGCATGTTAAGTTCAATGAATCTCCAAAGGACAAGATTCCACAAAACCCTGTGGAGTTGTTTGATCTGGACATACTGCAATATGTTCCTTATCAACCTCAGCTGTTGAGCCTGTCAACAGTTCTCCACCTGGTGGTACTGATGATGATGTAGTCAGTACTCACCTCTTCAGGATTAGTGACAACCTACCTGAGTCCACTAAACCTGATGCTCCTGTAGCTTCAGCAGCCCATCCATAACAAATGCTGATGAGATTTCTGCATGCTCTACTTCATTTGAGCTGCCATCTCCTACATGGTTTCAAGAATCTCCATCACCATTTGTTGCTGCTGAAAGTCCTACAAACACTTGCACTGACATTATAGTCTATCAAGAGCTGAAGAATCACCCCACATCTCAAATCATTGGTGATATCAATGCTGGAGTTTCAACCAGGAGTCAATTGTCCAATTTCTGCTTCTATGCTCTCTTCATCACAGCAAGAGCCAAAGAACTATCATGTTGCTTTAAGAGACAATGGATGGGTGAAGCAATGCAGCTTGAGCTTCTTCAGTTCAAGAAACAGCAAGTGTGGGAGCTTGTTCCTTTACCCCAAGGGAAGTGTGCAATAGGCACCAAATGGGTATTCAGGAACAAAACAGATGATAAGGGCCAAATTGTCAAGAACAAGGCCAGGCTGGTTGTCCAAGGATTTGCACAAGAGGAAGGCATCGATTATGATGAGACCTTTGCTCCTGTGGCAAGACTGGAAGCAATCAGACTGTTCTTAGCTTATGCTGCCTTCACAGTCTTAAGGTTTATCAAATGGATGTCAAAAGTGCCTTCTTATATGAAAAAATAAAGAAGAAGTTATGTGTGTCAACCACCAGGCTTTGAGGACAACAAACATCCTGATTGGGTGTACAAGCTTGATAAGGCTCTTTATGGGCTGAAGCAAGCTCCTAGAGCTTGGTATGAGACACTCTCAACTTTTCTTTTAGAGAATAAGTTCACTAGAGGCACCATTGATAAAACTTATTCATCAAGACTGTGGGACAACATAAGCTCCTTGTTCAAATTTATGTAGATGACATCATCTTTGCATCCTCTGATCTAAAGTTGTGTGATGAATTTACAATGCTCATGAAGCAAAAGTATGAAATGAGTGCTATGGGGGAATTACAGTTCTTTCTAGGTTTGCAAATCAAACAAAGGGATGATGGAATTTTCATCCATCAGTCCAAATACACCAAAGAGTTGTTGAATAAGTTTGATTTACAACCTGTAAGTCTGTTCTACTCCCATGAGCAGCATCACACAACTAGATGTAGATCAGAAAGGTAAAGCGGTGATGAAACCCTTTACAGATGTATGATTGGGTCCTTGATGTACCTTACAGCTTCTAGACCAGACATCATGTTTGCAACATGTGTCTGTGCTAGATTTCAGGCTGCACCTAAAGAATCCCATTGATTGCAGTCAAAAGGATCTTTAGATATCTGCAAGGTACCCAATCACTAGGTCTTTGGTATTCAACTGGGCATTCTTGCAAATTAGTTGCTTTCTCTGATAGTGACTATGCAGGATGCAAAGTCACCAGAAAATCCACTTCTGGTGGATGCCAATTCCTAGGCAATTGTTTAGTTTCTTGGCAGAGTAAGAAACAAACATCAATTGCTACATCCACTGCTGAAGCTGAGTACATTGCTGCTGCAAGTTGTACATCTCAGATACTCTGGCTTCAGAACCAACTCTTGGATTATGGCATTACAGAGACTAAGACTCCATTATTAATGGATAGTGCTTCAGCTCTTTGCATTGTCAAAAATCCAGTCCAACACTCTAGGACCAAACATATAGAGATCAGACATCATTTTATTAGGGATTGCTATGAAAAAGGTCTGATTGATCCAAAGTTTGTGCCTAGTGCTGATGAGCTTGCAGATATATTTACTAAGCCTTTAGATAGTGCCACATTTCAAAACTTGGTACTAAGGCTTGGTATGCTGCAGCTCGAATAATTTGACCAATACTGATGCTCTCAGTTCACAAGTACTGATGAGCATTAGTATGCAAAGGTCAAATATAAGTACTGATGAGTAATTCAGTCTTCAGCATTTTCACAACTACTGAAGACTAAAAGGCTTCAAAGTACTGATGTACATTATTTGTTGAAAACAACTGATGTAGTGAGGTGGATTACAACTACTGGTGTATCATTTCAAACAAATAAGTACTGAAGAACAAATTTTGTTCACAAGTACTGATGTGTAATTTACACAAGTACTGAAGACAAAAAATTTGTTCACCAGCTCTGGAGTATTTCATCAGCACTTGTGAACATCTGATCACAAGAGCTGAAGGCATAAATACTCACAAGAGCTGAAGGGTCAATGAAACATCTGAAAGTCAGCCAAAGAGCTGATGAGTAAATGTGGAGGTCAGCATGAAACAACTGATTTGACGGAAACAGCTGATGAGTAATTTTACTCTTCAGCTGATGCCAAAGCTGCTGTTTCATACCCAAACAATGAAGGACAAAACCATGTCTTCAGTAGTTCACAACTACTGATGACTAACACCACGTCCTCAGTTGTTTACAACACTGAAGCAATACCATGTCTTCAGTAGTTCACAACTACTGATGTCAGTAGTTCACAACTACTGAAGGCTAACACCAAGTCTTCAGTTGTTACCACGTCTGAAGATAAAAACTAGGTCTTCAGTAGTTTATAACTACTGAAGACTGCCAATAAGTCTTCAGCCGTTTACAACATCTGAAGGACAAAACCAAGGTTTCAGTAGTTTCAACTACTGAAGACTAACACCAAGTCCTCAGATGTTACAACCACTGAAGGTTAAAACCACGTCATCAGTAGTTACAACAACAATGACTAACACCAAAATCTTCAGTAGTTTTCTTTCAGCCTTTGCCTTACCCTATAAATACCCAACCTTCAGAGCTTTTCATTCTCACTGACCTAACTTTTCAAAACCTCTGAAAATCCCATACACCATTAATGGCGGCCATGCAACTCAAACCTCGACCAACTGTGTCGCTCATCTCACCAAATCGCCATTATGGCCCAAGTTTCATAATGCCGTCGATCTAATGACCGACTCACCATACCAGACGGCATTCCTTCTCAAGCCCACCATATACACCGACTCCCTATCGGAGTTCTGGACGAACATCATCGTCCAAACCGGAGAGAATGATGGCGAGGTCTCTCTCCGGTCCTCCGTAAACAACACCAAGGTTATCACTCCAGCTACCATTCGAGAAACCCTAAAGCTGGAGGATGCCACCTACCCACCTCTTACCCCAAAGGCGCCCTCGATCTATGCTTCACTGCCAACGACTATCAGGGCGACCTCTCTGCCACCACCTTGTTGAACAAACACTTCCCAGATCCCCAACGACTAATCTTCCACATGGTGAATGTGTGTCTGGCTCCCAAACTTCTTCATGGGACCAGATGTCAACAAGGTGGCAACAGGTATTGTATTATCCTTGATAAACAACCCTAAATTTACTGATATTATATTTTGGAACTCAAGGATATGGCACAAAAACCCATTTCTAACCGTTGGATCTTGTATCCTCGGTTCATAATGGCCATCATCAGAGCCAGCTTCAAGCTGAGGGACTTGTTGGCACTGGGGTCCCTGCCATGGCTGTTCTAGCCGAGGTATACCAGGCACAACACCGACACCAACACTCAAACAGGCTGGCCGGCTGCGAAAACCCACGCAGCAGGAACCCACAGCCTCCACCTCCAAATCCAAAGTCCCCACCAAGCCAAAAGCCAAGAAGAAGCCCAAAAAGGCTACTCAGGGAAATGAGTCCCCTGAGGATGCCCCTGCAACACAAAGGCAGGATGTGGCTGCTGGTTCGATTCTCCAGCAGCTACCATGACTCCACCCACCAAACCGCACAGGTCTCCTCTCACAGGAGCCTGATGCAACCACTACTGGGGCACCTACACATCTGGGGTCTTTCTCACTTGAGGAGACTGCCATTGACATGCACACCCCCCATGTGCACTCTGCTTCTAGCCCATCTCCCACAGAAGCCGCCCCACAAAGTCCAACCCTAATAATTGCCAAAGTGTTGACCCACCTGAGCACTCCACCTCCCCAGAAACCTATTACAACTGGGGAGACTCCAACCGAAGAGAGGGTGGATACAAGTGCTGGTGGGAGCCCTCAACACAGAGAATCACATGTCCAATCTCCCAGTGTGGCTAGGGAGATAGGACATTCTGGTGAGGCTGCCACTTCCCCTGCATCAGCACATGAGCAGGGAGAAGCTGGTACAAGCAATAAGACCTCACCAGAGGCAACTGCCGATGATGGATCCAATCCGGAGGCTGGAAGTCCCCAGTACCAATACAAAGGGGCACATGCTACTACTGAGCCACACTCAGAGCATGTATATCCTGACACAGTCAGGAGATCAGGTGATTCAGCTCACACTGATGATGACCTGAGCTTCTTCTTTGATGTAGTTGCTCAAAACACTATCTTAGAGGATGAGATAAGCAGACTCAAAGAGCTGCTTGCTCAAATGACTCAAGATAGAAGTCCATCTGCCACCACAAACCCACAGATGGCCTTCACCCGAAGGTCTCACATACACTGAGCCACTCCAAAAACTCAGCCCAGCCCCTGCTTCTGGCACTAGCTCTCAGGGCCAGAACCCCCTGAGCAGCTAGATGCTATCCTCCAGAAATCCCTGCCTCTCATCACACCCATAATCACAGAAATTGTGATGAAAACCATTGATGAGAGGCTTCCCACACATATCCAACCTCTGGTGGAGGTTGCTGTTGCTAAAGCACTTGCTGAGAGTCAAACCCCAACCAATGCACCCAAAAAGGGGGAGACCTCAGTGCAAGTAAGAGGAAGAGGGGAGAGGAGGAGTTAGAAGTAGGAGAAAGAAGGTGATTGAGAGGGAGAAGGTTGAGGAGACTAAGGGGAAGGGGAGGGAGAAGGAGGAGAGAGCTGAAAAGAAGTGACTGGAATCCAAAAGGATTTCAGTGTCACTTATCAAAAGAAGGAGAGAAGAGAGGAGAGGTGAGGGAGAGTGCTGATCCTGATCTTGCAGCCCTTGTCAAGGAGGCTGATGCTGAGCATAGCCGATCAATGGACTCTGTCATTGATCAGCTGTTCAGGCAAGGCTTTGACAAGGACACTGCCTTGCTAGATCAGGAGATCAGGAACATGGAGAGAAGAGAGATTGAGTACCGATGGACTACTTATAGCCAAGAGGAAAGAAAGAAACTTGAGGCTATGAGTAGGTTCACTTCGAAGTACCTGGGCAGGCCAGTCCTTGATGTCAAGGCATGGACCAGGGACAGACTCTTGGCAATAACCACCAAGATCTGTTCGGCTGGTGATTTCACTAAAGGACTGGTCGCTGAGGCCTCTCAGAAGCCGGTGCTGGGAACAGGACCCTGCTAGTAAAACAAACCAAACCTGCTCTTATTCTAGGTTACTAGCAGTGCTGCCAACATTCCCACACAACAACCCAAAACAACCCACAAAACCAACCCCTTCACCATCAAAACCCGCAGCCAGTGATCCACCCTTGAAGAAGAAGAGAAGGGTGTTGAGGCTGCAATAAGAAGAAGAAGAGGAGGATGAGGAGGATAGACTGTCCCTTTCAGCAGTCATCCCTCTACCAAAGCCAAACCCCAAACCATCACTCCCACCTCACAGATGGACACTGTGAGGGTAAAGATAGAGGAAGAGGCGTAGCAGCAGCCTCATGATGCTGAAATGCTTAAGTCAATTGACCAAGCATATGCTGCCTCTACCTCTATCATGAACATGAAGAAAGAAGCTCTGAGACTCTTCACTCTCAAACAAACCTTCCAATATAACAAAGAGAGAGTGAGGACTTGGCCTGATCCGAGGGTGGCTCACAGGATTACAAAGAAAGACATTCTGTGAGGTACAAGAGCCAGATGAAGAGGATTGTAGATGAAGTGATCACAGTGGCTCTTGTATTAACACCTTGGGAAATTGTGGATGAGTTCGAGAAGTCCTATAAGTCTAAGCAACCACCCGAAGTGATGTTGGAGAATAGGGTGGTTAGGAAAGGCTTAGTTTATAAGAGGCTTGAGAACTTCCACAAAAATGAGCTCAACTTGTTGCTAGAGGGCAGACATCCAGATGAATTTGCTTATAGGCAAATCACAACAGTTGAGCTCAAGAATGGCAAACAGGTCAAGTTTGTCTCAGAGCTGTACGGCCGTGAAGGATTATTTGATGGTGGGGCTGAGGACCTATCTAAAGAAGAACAAATGATTTTTGTCCGAGCCTACACCAGAGAATCCTACAGGCTTGTACGGGGAGGTAGGTTTCATGGATGGGACAACAGCTCTGTGTCCAATTCCCCAAAACAGAGCTCCATCCATACTTAGCCAAACAAATACCAGAAACCTTCTCCAGGCCAGTGCTTATCAGGGTCAACTTCTGATCTGATCCAGAAGGAAATAGACCAATCCTTATGCCAACAATAAGTGGGACAACAAATAATTAGAGGTTTTGGCTGCATTGGTTCAGGGGGAGTTTGTTGGACCAAAAGAACCAATGAGCCAAGATCAGGAAAACCTCTAAGTCCCACATGACATCACAACAACTGCTGAAGACTCCCATCAGCTGTTCTGACAAAGTCTGAAGAATCAACAGCTGAAGTTCAAAGAACTGAAGTAAACAGCTGAAGATCCCAAAGTACTGAAGATAAGTACTGAAGTCTAAAGTACTGATAAACACAAGTACTGAAGACTTCAAGTACTGAAGACAAGTGCTGAAGATCAGAGTCTGAAGAACTGAAGAACTGATGAATCATCTGAAGACAAAGTCTGAAGACCAAAGTGCTGAAGTTTCAGAGTTTGTCACAACAGCTGAAGAAGTCTTCTTCAGTTGTTGTGATGGTTATTTTCTTTTCAGTAGTTTTATGTTTTTCATTTCAGTAGTTTGTACAACAGCTGAAGAGTTTGTTCTTCAGCTGTTATAGTTCAGTAGTAGTAAACGACTGAAGAGTTTGTTTCAGTCGTTGTAGCTTTTCAGTAGTTTCCTTTTCAGTACTTGTAATAGGTAGAACACTTAGGAAATTTTGTAAGAAGATGTCAGCTGTTGTGACATCTTCAGTAGTTGTGTTCTATCAGTAGTTATTTAAATAACTGTTTAATGTCAGTGGAATCTGACAACAGTATGGGTCATTTGCCTATAAAAGGGCAGTGACCTGAATGTATTCCACGCCGAAACATGTGAAATAAACGAATATATTCCTTTTGAGGCAGAATTATTCTCTCTCTCTACAATTTACTTTACATGCAATATTCCTTATGTTCTTGTATTAATGCTAACTATCATGCTAAATCCGCTGCGAACACAATCTAATTGATCAAACTAGAGGCTGAGATCCTAACACTACACAATCAAGCAACTTAAAAGTTTTCAATGTTAATTTTAAAATCATTTATTTCTCGTTTTAGGATTTAACTATTAGTAAATAATATCTTAGCTACTGATAAGTTCCTTTAAAAATATTAAATGATAATGGTTTTAAATAAATAAACTAAACAATTACAAATAAAATGTAAATCTTCTTATGCTAAGAGTTTATTAAGATTTACTAAACTATAAGATTTTAATTATATCATTTTTTAAAGTATAATTTTATAATGCTTAGTCTTCAATACTTGTCTTTTATAATTTTTTTTCATATACTTTTTTTATTTTATTTTACCAATGGTTAATGATATCTAATATACAAAACTTTCATAAAAAATAATGATTTCAAGAAGTTAGATTTATCCCACCATGTAATAAAAACTATTTTAATTAGAATTAATCAGATTTGATACAGTTTGTTTATCCATCAATCCTACATAACTACAAAGATAAAGAATTCTTTCGTGAAAGAGCCATCTTGCTCCAAAAAATGAAAGTGGTTCATGAGATCAATGTGTCACACCCTCAATTTCCACAAACGGGGTTTTACCGCTAGGTGTGTGACATAACCAGGATCTCAGATAAGCATCAGTTACACCAAAACGACTCGACAATTACAAATCATATAAGTTGCTTAGTAATAATGAAATAAACCAACTTGTATTTAAGTATTGCGGAAGCGAAAACAGGAAAACATTTAAACAACGGTTTGGAACACGCAAACACGCGTCCAATCCAATTTATGTAAAGTACATGAAATTAAATCTTGAAAACAGTTCGGGGTGAATGCGGAATGACATGCAGTGGATGCTGTGCTCCTAAACGTGCCACATCAATGTCCTGAGAGAAAACATACAAAGTCAGTACAAGACTGGTGAGTTCATAGGTTATCAGAAAACAGTAAGTATCATAATGAAATTCCCGGATTTAGTAATCAAAGCATATAATAGGTAGCTAGCCCATAGCAATCACTATGTGTATGAAGTCGCGACCGAGTGACATGTAATCAATAGTAATAATGTAGGCCGGGATGTGGTTTCCCACCACAACACTGTAAAATAGGCTGACCGTTCACCTGTTTGACCTCCAGTCAAGCTAGCGTGACTAGCCCGGGCGGGATATGTCAATCCCAGTAGATCTACTAACAATCACCTCGCTATTGCATATTAACGGTCCAAAGGGCAAAGTATAACACCATAATATCATGTATATGCGGTATTACAAAAACCCAATGTAATGTAACGTTTATGAAAGCAGCATGCTTCTCTCCCCCAAAAAGAGTATAAAGTAAAAGTGGGGCTGTAAACTCACTCAAATGCTCAGCAACGAATAAACGATAGTACAAAGAATAGGGTTCCGATTAACCTGTGTTCCATTTAGTATATATATATTTAATATTAATTATTAATATTGATATTAATGTAAAAGTAGGATTGTTCGGTTTCGCGTTTCACAACTCGGGTACGGTGCCGGTTATCGATATTTCCCCATTCCCATTTATTTATCAATAATACTAGAACATATATAAAGATACTCATCATAGTTTTAATTATGTGACTTCATAACTCTAGACGTTTATCAAGGCGTAACCATTATTTAAAGTCTATTTTTATAAAAAAATGAACTACATATATCATTTGTCTAAAATATTTAATAAATATTAAAGTATTATAAGAAATGAAATTTCCAGAAAATTGTTAGGTGGCTTTAAAAATAAACGAAGTTATAAAATTAATTTTCATAATTTTTAGAAATTTTCAGTAATTTTTTTAAAGCCCAAAAAGCCTTAAAAAATATATGAGGGTGCCGGGGTCGAACCCGGGACCTCAAGGTTAACATGGGAACACGGGACCGGTGAACCAAGGCATACAGCCGCGATAAAGTCTTGGTTTTTAATGTTTTAACTCAATTCAATTGAACACCCCCAAATCCAGTAAACCCTAGATTCGATCAAAGCCAAATTGCAATCCCAATCGATGTTATTAACGTTTAGAATCGTGGGGCTTTTGTTCCCCTGTTTAATCGGTATATACATGTATTTTATTACCTGTATACTTTCGAATTGATGATAAACACCACGAAGAACAAGTCGCGGCTGTGGGTAACCAATGGATGAATAATCCTCGATGATAATCCAATTAAACTTGCAGATAGCTTCTAATGATATTCTTGATGCAAAGCCCTATGTTGATTTTGGTTGAAATCAATCGGGGCTGGGTTTCGACTGGCTGTAGGTCCGCGAAGAAGATGATGATCGAATTGATTGTTTGTGTGTTTTCAGGTGCAATTGAGAGTGGTAGTCGATTAGAGACAGATATATGATCGTTCACATTCGATTAATTAGATTATTATAGTGTGTTAGTGCGCGATCGTGGCCAGGTTTTCGGCCGAAAGTGGGGTGGTTGGGTTTGGTTGTCACGCACAAATCGATTATAATTTTAAATTGTATAGGTACGAATCTCCACGCAAGGCTGTCGGGGGTGTTTAATTGGTTTAAAATCGCGTTAATTGGGGAGTTTTGGCTCGCCGGAGGGTGGCCGGAGGTGGTGGCCGGAGAAACAGGGTGGGAGTCGACGGGTGGTGATGGTTTTTAAAAGAAATTACACTTTGGCCCCTGAAGTTTGTATTGTTTATTATTTCAGGTTTAAGTTTTGTGAAACAAGTTTTAAATATTACATTTTCAACCCAAAACTTTTAGGTTAAGTTTTTAATAATAAATTTTATTATTATTATTATTATTATTATTATTATCTTATTATTATTATTATTATTATTATTTTAAATCTTTGAAAACCTCAAAATATTTAGGTTATTTTATTTATTTTCAAATTTGACAACTAAGTTTCGTAATTTCTAATATAATTTTTATAATATTTTTTTATAAAATCATATTAATTACTATATGATTATATGTGAATTAAATGGCAATATTACTGCGCTCACATTGAAATAAATTCCATTGGTTAACATAAACGGGTTCGAGTTTCAAGTTGAAATGGGTCGGATGTTACACAATGATCGTTTGCTATCGTTTTTCCTGGGATGAAATAGAGTACCTTAGCTCAGATAGTATTTGTCAAACGGAACAATTGAATGATTCTTTACAATCAAATTTATATTCACGGATGTTCTCAATGGCCTTAATATTCAGGACTACCAAATCACAAGTTAGTTTTAAAATTGGTGTTCCGGTAATGCTTTTACGTAACATCGATCAACAGAATGGCTTGTGTAATGGTACTCGGATTCAAGTGACATCTCTTGGTAAGGTGTTATAGAAGCGGAAATAATATCCGGGAGTAACATTGGTACCAGACCATTTATTCCAATGATTAATCTTGTACCATCAAATAAGAAGATTCCTTTCAAATTTCAAAAGAAGACAGTTTTCGATCTTGGTATGTTTGCAATGACAATTAACAAGAGCCAATGACAATTGTTATCAAGAGTTGGTCTTTATTTAAAAGGAACAATCTTACTCATGGACAGTTATATGTGACATTATCAAGAGTCAAGAGTAGAGATGGAGTTAAATTGCTAATTTTAGATAAAGATGGAAACGTTAGTAATGAGGCTACTAATGTTGTATACAAAGAAATTTTCAGATATCTATAAGATTACATAATTTATCTATAAAATTATTATCTTTCTTTATCTAACTGTTATAAGTGATGTTTAAAATAATGTTTATGCTTATTATGTTGTTCAACAAAGTTAATAAAATATTTTCTTCTCATAAAACGTGTAGTACACGGGTACTAAACTAGTGGTATGATAGGAATAAATTTTATGGTATGATAGGAATAAATTTTATGTCATTATACATTAAATCTTGTAATTTTCATATGCCGTCTTAAAATTAATATAAAATCACAAATCTAACATCTCTAGTATATATATAATAATAAATCTTAGAAACATACCATGTGTCTCTTGCCCATTTATCAAAAGTTATAAGCTTGTAATCACCCGGTCAATCAAACCCTGCCAATTTATATTATCATACACTTTATTTTGTTCACCTTCTTCAAATAGTTTTAAAAAATAAAGAAGAAATCATGAAATAAAAACCCATGTTACTGTATATAATCACTCCATAACAGTGAGTTGTTGAAAACAAAACCCTAAAAGGGTTCTTTGAACAACCAATTCGCCGCCAGATCGATCTATTTCACTACTTAACTATCAGTTATCCGTATACATATAACTAGAAGAAACTTTCGTCATCATCTGTTTAGTTCAGCTCAAATTTTGTGTTTTTTTTGCAACCCATTTGATAAAACTTGCTGTTTTGCAATCCAATGTGAAACCAGTTGAAATTTGTTGCTAAAAGTTGTTCCTTTTTTATTTCTTTTATTCATTGTCTGATCATCTAGAATTTTGTTCTTTAGGTTAAAAGGTATGAGCTTGTTCGAGGGTTCTGTTGATAAAATTTCGATCTTTATGAGTTTTAGGAGCTGATTCTTACCCTTGTTGTGTTTAATTATGTTAAAGATTGTTGATTTCACTTTATTTAAAGGGTTTTTAGGGTTTGTGTTGCGTGAGTGATCAAAGATTCGATTTTATCGTGTAAGCCGACGAATTTCTTTGTGTGATCATCTGGGTTGTTTTGTCATGCTGTTGATTTTCGTTTCTTGATATAACTTGCATCATTCCATCGTTGAAAAGATGTTATCTGAATTGGGTAGAAGACCGATGATCAGCAGTGGTGGCGGGGTTCATTTGGGGATGAACTGGAGAAGGAGATAGGATTGTTGCTCCGTGAACAACGGCGTGATGCCGATGACCGCGAAAAAGAGCTAAACATGTATAGAAGTGGTTCAGCACCACCTACAGTAGAGGGTTCTTTGAGTGCAGTTGGTGGTTTATTTAACAGTAGCGATGGTCAAACCAATGGTTTAGCTTCTCTGAATTTGCCAGTGGCAATGGATTCATGTCTGAAGATGAACTTAGGGCTGACCTGCTTACATATTACTACTATTCAAATATGAATTTGAACCCTAGGTTGCCCCCACCACTGTTGTCGAAAGAGGATTGGCGGTTTACGCAGCGGTTGCAGTGCGGTGGAGGGTCGGGGCTGGGAGGGATTGGAGATAGGAGGAAATCAAATAGGAGTAATGGTGGCGGTGGGAGTGATGCTGCCAGTGGTGGTGTATCACTTTTCTCTATGCCACCTGGTTTTAGCTCGAGAAGCAGGAGAATGAGGATCTGGAGGCCGAGAAAGCCAAGGCTTCAGCAGAGTGGGGCGGTGATGGATTGATCGGTTTGCTGGTTTAGGATTAGGTAGCAAACAGAAGAGCCTTGCTGAAATTTCCAGGTAGTTTTTATCAGTTTGTATGTCAGTTTATTGTGTATTTTGTTGTGTGTAACATGAATTTCAATTCTTTGTATTGGTAATTTGATATGCAATGTAACTGATGATTATTTGCTATTTAGACTTATGACTATAACTAGGGTCTATGGATGCAAATTATCTGGACTTTAGCTAATTTGTAGTTTCCAAGTTGAGTTCATTTGAATAAACTATGAGAACATATAGTTTTTGTCCCTTTGGTTCTGTTTTCTTGCCAAAAAGCTAATATATAGGTGTTCTTGTTCAACCTTGTAATTTTATAATTTTTTTGGTGTTCTTTTGAGTAGGAAAATTTAATACTATGAATTCTATTGTTGATGTATTTACTTGACTTTGGAGATGATAATGTACTTTTTCTTTGTATACCATTTTGGTAATTCTTCAAGAGGTACTAATGTAGCCGCTTTTGCAGGATGATTTGAGCCGTTCAACTCCACCTTCTGGACACCCTTCTCGACCAGCGAGTCGTACAGCTTTTGAAACAATGACGAAACCCTAGGTTCTGCTGAGGCTGAGCTGGCTCAACAACATGGTGTGAAGGGTCAACCAAACATCATATTCTTATGCTGCTGCTTTAGGTGCTCTTTATCAAGAAGCACAACCCCTGATCCACAACACATCGCTAGGGTCCCAAGCCCCATTCCGACTCCAATTGGAGGTGGGCGGGTCAACTCGTCAGATAGGAGGAATCTCAACAGTCCAGGTTTTTTAACGGGGCCGCTTCTCACCCCAAAGAGCCTGCTGATTTGGTGACCGCTCTCTCTGGTATGAATTTGTCAAATGGGGTCACAGGGGAAGAGTCAAATCTGACCCAATTTGACCAAAATGCTGATGATCAAAATGCTTTTCGTCTGAATATGCAACATAATCAGAAAAATAATAAGAACACTTTGTAATTGATGGATCTTCGAGTAACTTGCAATCACAATATCAGCATATTAGTGGTGGTGGGAGTTCTTATTTGAACAACGGTCAAGTGGGCATTCTATCAATTCACCAAAAATGATGTCCAGTCAACATGGCGGTAGCTTGAATCTGCCACCACTTTTTGAAAGCGCTGCTGCTGCCTCTGCCATGGCATACCCTGGAAGGAATTGAGATTCGGTCTGGAGTCACCGAACATGAGCAGAATCATGAACCAAATGACGGGAAATGCACTCCAGGGATCTTTCATGGACCCAGTTTATCTCCAGCACTTAAGGTCAACTGATTATGCTGCAGCTGCGGCTCAAATTGCCGCCTCAATGACCCCACTATGGACCGGAGCAACTATTGGGAATCATATGATGATTTACTTCAAAAAGCGTATCTTGGAGCCATACTGTCACCACAAAAATCACAGTATGGTGGCGTTTCATATGCAGGTGCGTCTGCTAGTCCTCACACCATGGTTATTATGGGAACCATGGATTCGGAGTTGGGTTTTCGTATCCTGGAAGCCCATTAGCAACCACTTCCTAACTCTCCCGGAGACCTGGTAGCCCAATAGGCTTGGTGAACTAAACAACCGATTTCCTCAAATGAGAAATCTTGGTGGGGGTAGTGGTGTGATGGGACATTGGCATTTAGATGGTGGGCAAAAATAACTTTGCACTCCTCTTTGCTAGAAGAGTTTAAAAGCCTAAAACTAAGAGTTTTGAGCTTCTGACATCAATGGTCATGTTTCGAGTTTAGGTATGTGGATACACAAATCTTATGTTGTTTTTTTTATAAATTCTTGCTTCTTAATTTTTGTTACTTTTGGTTATCAGTGCGGACCAGTATGGTAGCCGTTCCTGTGACGCCCTAAACCCGGTAGGGCACCGGTAGCACGTCACACAGTTGGATTAATATTTTAAACACAAATCAGAGCTTTCTACTTACAGCGGAAGACTTTAAACAATATTATATATTAACCCAACTTTATAAAACATTTTACATATAGTTGTATTTAATTATACATTGCCCTATATCCTATGCCAGCAACTATTCCGGGATAGCATCCTCGTTCAGCTCATACTTGTTTCCCTCTATTATTAGAGGATCCTTCCTTACCTAGCACACACAACATACTCAAAACATCAGATAAACTGGTGAGTTCTAATTTTCATTAAAACATTAACAACATCTTTACACACACAAAGCTATATTTATATTGGCAATATTATAAATTCAACTTTTATCATTACTTTGTCCCACTGGACCTGTCCCATCGAAAGTCGGTTGCCCACATCTAGCAACTACCAGTTCCCCATACCCAGTAACGTCGGTTGCCCAAATCCAGCAACTACCAGTTACTACACCCAGAAACGTCGGTTGCCCACATCTAGCAACTACCAGTTTCTCATACTCAGTAACGTCGGTTGCCCACATCCAGCAACTACCAGTTACTATACCCAGAAACGTCGGTTGCCCACATCTAGCAACTACCAGTTTCTCATACTCAGTAACGTCGGTTGCCCACATCCAGCAACTACCAGTTACTATACCCAGAAACATCGGTTGCCCACATCCAGCAACTACCAGTTACTACACCCAGAAACGTCGGTTGCCCACATCTAGCAACTACCAGTTTCTCATACTCAGTAACGTCGGTTGCCCACATCCAGCAACTACCAGTTACTATACCCAGAAACGTCGGTTGCCCACATCTAGCAACTACCGGTTACTATCTCTCATCCAGTAGGATGCCAAATAATCATCTAGGGTCGTCACCACAAGATGTTTACAAAGCTGAGTGATCGTCATCACTCCTACCAAACTGTACAGTTTCATACCCAGGCATCTTACCCTAACTGGCCTGTTGAGATTTTCATCACATTACCATTTCAAAAACATTTCTTTTACTTATTGCCAATATTATCACATTCATTTACACCCCACACATTCTTTCTTTTAGCACCAGTTTTAACATATTTTCATTAATCATTACACCCCATCTGACCCATTGGAATCATTACCATCACGTAATGATTAACAATGTTCAGATGACCATCTTTTACACTCTACCTGACCCATTGCAATCATTACCATCACGTACTGATTAACAATGTTCAGGTAATCATTTATTACCCCCACTTTCCCTCTAACAGCTTTACAACTGTTAGAAACATATAACCATCACTATCACAATTCTGGTACTAAAAACATTCAATTCATTTATCATTATATGTGTGCTAGCCCGAATGTTAAAACCAAACATTTGAAAAGGGCTTAGAACTCACCTTATCAGCTTCCTCACCACAGTCTACACAATCTGTGTACACAAGGTAACTAATCCTTCCTCTAATCAAGGTATATCTAAAGCAATAAACCTTGATTCAGTAAACTTATTCTTAAACATGGCCCTCATGCGATTGAACACTTATGCGAATGAGCAATCATGCGATTGGACCTATTTGGATGAACCATGCGACTGAACCTTCAGTCGTACGACTAGCGATTCATTCGCACGATTGAGTTCTCATTCGTATCCAGTGTTCGCTCGTCATCATTCGGACTTCCAACCAGGCGACTGGGTTCCAATCGCACGACTGAACCTCCATTCGCACTCAGTCGCACGACTAGACTCTCATTCGTGCGATTGAGTCTTGCGATTGAGCCCATTCGCCTGAAACGAATTAATAGCTGTGTTCTTGACGTTTTTGATCCAAACTTACTCAAAATTTGAGTTTTAACCATCCAAATCATACCATATTCAAAACAGATCCCATACACATCATTTACAATGGTTTCGGACCACTATTTCATCAAAACTTCACAAAACTTGGATTTGAATTCCTGGATTTTAAATTCAGAAATGAACCAGTCCAATTTATTGTTTTAAACAAGTTATTGGATCAAATTCAATCATACACACAGCTTATAACATCTCCGGATTAATCCGTGATGTTCAAACCTTACCAAAACGGAGTTTCGCCTAGTCAATTGGCAAGAACAGGGGTATTTGGGTGTAAGGAGAACAAGAAAATAGTGTAGATGCAGATAGAAATCTGCTCCTGAACTCTCTGCACCGTCCTACTTATCCATACACACAACTTAACCGCCTCACCTTCAGTCGCACGATTGAACCATTCGTACGACTGAACCGTGCGACTGAAGCTCATACGCCTACAATTCGTACGACTGAGTCTCAATCGCACGTAAGGGGTGCGACTGAAGTTCATTCGCGTATGACTTATGCGACTGAACACTTAAACACTCAAAAACTCAATTTAATTAATCATAGCTTATAATATAATTTACAAGTCCGGATTTAGAAACCGGATGTTACAAACATGCTCTTGGATATGAATCGACTAGCTGCATACGGGACTGATACTGCACAACATGGAAATATGACCGTTGGTTTGTACATGATGGAAGTATGGTCATGACTTATGATAATTAGAATTGCATGATTTCAGGGATGATCCTAATAATGAGATAGAAAAGTCTATGAAACAAGGTTGAGGAGCATATCCTATGTAAATAAAAATGCTAAGGGCGAAGTCTTAAAGTTGACAGACGTAGCTATAGAGCGTGCCTTCCTAATGTGACCCCGGAGGACCTTCTCGGGGTTAGAAGAAAGAGTTTGAGATCAACTTGTCATCTAGGGCTCAGCTCGTAGTTATGTCACCGTACCGATGGTTTTGTCAGGAATGAAAGAGTTAATGATATAGCTTTAAGACATCCTTGATAAAGGGTCAGATTGATTATTTCGTCTAGATAATACTTCGGTGTTATCACAAAGGAAGATCGAAGAAGGTAGACGTGTGAGGACCGCAGATGGCAGAATAAGCTGATGATGAACGGTAAGAAACTATGACCTTGAGTTGACAAACCATTCCACCATTTGCGAGAGGCAAGTTGGTTTTCACGGATCGACAGTAGGTTGGATCATCAACAGCTACAGGTTGAAGAGCATGACACCCTAAAGATAACATTTTAGTCACGGTTTGGATGCTATGAGTTTTCTTGCAGTATTTATGGATTAAATGAATAGGGTTACTGATCGATGTTCAATGGGTTAGTGATAGTGATTATAGAGGACATACTCATCAACTCCAAGAGTAAGGGAGTCTATTCATGTCACAACCGCGAGGTGTCAAAGACAAGATGGAAGATAATTTATGAGCAACATTCCTAGAGTGAATGTTCTAGTCATGTGAAGTATAATTCTTGAAATCATGATAGAATTGATAAAATTGAAGCAGTAATGTAAAAAGTTCCCCAAGGATGATGTTAGGAATCTGTAGCTTACGGAAGTGATGGATTACTACATACAGTTTGTTCAGTACTCCTTGAAGATAATCTTGCTCTTGGTAAGGTTCACAAGAAATGACACCAAGTCTGAGTGAGAAGTTAGTTAATAAATGTGAACATGAACTAAATAAGGAAGGTTAACATGAGCCTTGGTGATAATGTTATCAGTAGTGTCGAAAACCTAGAACCATGTGTTCCATACAAAGATCTGACTGAATATATATATATATATATATATATATATATATATATATATATATATATTATATTCAATATAACATTGCAGAACAACGGTTATGTTGTTCACAAGGTTAAATACAAGATAATAATATACTTACTCATGAATTAGGGTTCGTAGTCATAATGTTTGCATTAATGAAATTGATCCATAAGAGTAGTGCGTTGGGATGTTTGAAGGTTGCAAAGGCTATGTGTAGACGTCTAAAGAAGATCATACCTTATATGGTGTGTGTGGAACATGTTTAGAAGCAACATGAGAATCGGTGGTGATTGAGAAATTATCATCCCACGTTGTATAAGGACCAACAGGTTTTGAGGACGAAACCTAAATAAGGGGGATAGACTTGTAACGCCCTCAAATTTCTATCGGATGTATACCAAATTAGCAAATGATAACGCTAGCGATATTAAGGACTCAAACTTGGAGAGATAGGATCAAGTTTACATGTTGAGGGCCGAAATTAAATGTTTGTGGAGTTGAGGGAAAAAACTAGACAATTTATGAAATTATAAAATAAACCCTAAGCACCCCCCCTTCTTCCCCCAATCAGCCGCTACCTTCCTTCTCCCCTCCCAACCAAGCGACCTCCCTTCCCCTCCCCCCTCCGGCGACTTGGGGCTACGGTCGGAGCTCCGGGCCTGCCTCGGCCGAGCGATCAAAGAAGCAACCTCATCCCCCCTCTCGGCAGCTGCATCCCAACCCCGATCGAACCCCTCCCCCTTCCTTTTCGAAATTAAAGTGACGGCGAATGGAGTTTCTTTGGTCAAGCTCTTTGACAGCCAACAAGATCATGGAACATGCCCGGCACCCTCTGTAACTCTTCCTTCTCGGTTCTACGAAGGAGACGGGTGATGGTGGCTGCGGTATGGTGATGGTAGCCGGTGGTGTTGACGATGGCTGTGGATGTAGGCGCCGGCGGTGGATGGTTCTCTGTGCAAGGAGCGACGATGGTGGTGATGTCGGCAGCGTTGGTGGTGGCTGTCGGGTCGAAGGAAACCGAACCAGTTGGCGATGGCTGCATGTGTTTGGTGTTTGGGTGATGGTTGCAAAACAACAGGGATGATGAGGTAATCTGTGATTGGGGTTGTGTTTGTTGTTGTTGTGGTCCATCTTGACTGTGATTCTGTCTGTCGATTGTTGTTGTCTGTGATTGTGGTTGTGTTGTGCTACGGTTTGTTGTGGTTGTGTAAGTGTTAATACCTGGAGTTTTTAATGTTAGGTTGGTCATGCTGGTGATGATGATGATTTAGCGATGAAGGTGCTGTTTGAATGATGTTGTTGTTAGATGATGATGTTGTTGTTAGATGATGATGACGTTGTTGTTAGAATGATGATGATGAAACTGTTAATAACGATGATGATTGTTTTAGAATGAGATGTTAATGGTGTCTAAATGTTGATGATAAAGGTGTTTGGTTGCTCATGTTGGTGCTCTATGATGAAGATGAATAGTAAACATGGGCTTAAGGTGACAGATACTTGATGATGATGACTAGATGTGTACATGATGGACTAGCTATGTTTAGGATTATATTGATGTTTAAAAGAGGACGGGGACAATGTGTTTAAAGGGTTGTAACATGGGATGAGGACATTGTTACGATTACGAAGATTATAGGATTTCTAATTGGTGACGGTTCCATGACAAGAAAATGATGATGATGGTATGTTGGCTATGATAAGGTCACAGGTTGTAAGCAATGAAGATGAAGTGTGAGAATGGTATTTAGGTACGTTGATGGGTGGTAATCTGCTGCTATGATGATGCTGATGTTGGTTTATACACGATTAGGCATAAAGACGATTTTAGGATGGTGGGGATACTTGATTGTTATTGATGATGCTATGATGATAATGGTATGATGATGTAGGTTCTATGATAATGGTGATGGTTATACAATAACGACGGTTCCTTGATGCGTATAACGGTCCTTGGAAGTTGATAGTGGCGGTATTACAAATGTAATGGGGGACGGGTAGATATAACGTGTAGGAATATGACAATTATGATATGGCATGAAGGCAATCTTGGGATTTTGAGGTTTAGTATTCATGGTGATGATGGCCTTAAAATACAATGGTAAAAGTGGTTTCGTAATGGTGAGGCTCCTATGGTAAAGATGAGGGCAATTTGATAATGAGGGTGGCGTCTTCAAATGGATAACACTTATAGACATTCGGCAATTCGGTGAGTTCTAGATCCCCCTCTTTTATACATGCTTTACTGTTTTGGGCTAACATACATACCTATGATTTATAATTAAGATTATTTTTAAATAATTCGTTATATGATTTGATAAAGTAATAACTGTGAATTACGTATATTTATGTGCTATAGATAGAATGATCTAAAGAAAAATGTGACAATTAAATAGATACGGTTACGCGTTATGATGACTAGTACTTGGTATGTGTGTACATAATAAGCTCTATATTATATATATTAAGTGAAAGATGATACTAATGAGAAGTGGAACTTAGAAAATGTTACCCCCCGGCCCGTTTGATGATGAAAAGTCTTGCAAGCACTATGATAGACTTCACTTATGTGAGTCTGATGTATGATGATGGATCCGTATTCATGAGCGGGGTACGTGCCTAGCAGTGTGGATCAACTGTCGGGGGAAGCTACCATGAAGATGTGTACCGACGGGGATCGATCAACCGTCGGGGGTAGTGACCATGGATAACGTGTACCGACGGGGATTGACATTAGTTGTCAATCAACATGGAGATCTTGCTTTGTGCAAATATCGCCTATGATGAAGTGAAACGTAATGAAAGAATGAAAGATAATGAACGTGCCTAATGTGATGTAAATAATGTTTGTAGTATGATGTATGCGTGTTCATTATATGAAAGGATAAAAGACTATATTTTCTTACTTATATAAAACTAGAACTCACTTAGCGAAGCTGACTTTCGTATGTATGTTAGATTGTTTGGCAGGTAAATCAAGTTTTAGGGCAGGACCTGATTAGGAGCTACTTGGAGGGTGAAGACTGGCATCCTGTAAAGATTCAACCAGCTTTATGTTTTGTGTAATAATAAAAGAGTAAATTTTGTCAAGACAATGATTTGTAAATAAAGAACTTCTAGTACAAATCCGGGTTTGACTCTAAGTTGGTGCTTTAGTTTTATTTACATGATTAATATTGCTATAATTCTGCTGCTTTAATGAATAACAATTTATCAGTTTTGAACTATAAATAAGGTTTTATACAAAATGGCCAATTTGTGAGGTTTCCGGATTCGGGGCCTTACAAGTTGGTATCAGAGCCAAAGTTTAAGAGATTTGGGAAAAACTATTTTATAAACCTAAACTTAAACAGAAAATGGGACCAAATGAAAGGATGCCAGTCCAAGAAGCTCCATGCCAAGAGGTAACGAAACATCTTGTAAATGCTATTCTGATAGGTAGTGCCTTGTTCGTTAAGAAGTTAGAATCAAGGATAGGGTATGATAACGTTAATTGTTCTGCTTACTTGAATTTATGTGATCTATACGTGCATAGAATAGCGATAGTAGGTTCGAGTGTTAGCGTGGTTCAGGATAGGAGAGTTTAGGACATGAGAAGTTCTGTAAGTAGTTAATCACAACTGGCCATTGTTATTAAAAACTTACGAAACTTGTCATGATCTGAACTTGCCTTGACAGACCATATTGACATTCTGAATCTTTTAGGAAGTGGAAAGTTGACAGATGTGTACGAGGTGTGTGATTCCCGATGAGACCATTAGAGACTTGACAGCGATACCAGCAAAAACATATAATAAAGTTCAGAATTCGTAACCAGGAATTCAGAAGTGTTGTACCCATGGGCTAACTCACAAGTGAGGAGAGTTAACGGTTTAAGTTACAAGATCTCCAGGGGAATAGGTTTCTTCAGACGAGTATTTCTTTGCATGGTCTTTCAGCAAGGAATTTTTATAGAGATGACGACTTATAATACTCGTCATGATCTGGACCATTGCCTTGAACAATAACGTTAGTATTCCGAATCTTGTAGGTAGCTTAAATGATTGATGAGATGTCTTAAGAAGGTAAAGCGATAATGTAGGAGCTACCTTTAGTAAAGCTATTTGGATAGAAGAGTCTGTAAGTGACTGTAAATAGTAATGGAAAGTTAGGGCCTTCCTCTGGATTGCGTGTTACTACCCTAATTAGACGTAACATTGTGACGCCCTAAACCCGGCAGGGCACAGGAGGCACGTCACACAGTTGGATTAATATTTTAAACACAAATCAGAGCTTTCTACTTACAGCGGAAGACTTTAAACAATATTATATATTAACCCAACTTTTTAAAACATTTTACATATAGTTGTATTTAATTATACATTGCCCTATATCCTATGCCAGCAACTATTCCGGGATAGCATCCTCGTTCAGCTCATACTTGCTTCCCTCTATTATTAGAGGATCCTTCCTTACCTAGCATACACAACATACTCAAAACATCAGATAAACTGGTGAGTTCTAATTTTCATTAAAACATCAACAACATCTTTACACACAAAAGCTATATTTATATGGTAGTATTATAAATTCAACTTTTATCATTACTTTGTCCCACTGGACCTGTCCCATCGAACGTCGGTTGCCCACATCTAGCAACTACCAGTTTCCCATACCCAGTAACGTCGGTTGCCACATCCAGCAACTACCAGTTACTACACCTGAAACGTCGGTTGCCCACATCTAGCAACTACCAGTTTCTCATACTCAGTA
The DNA here is from genome assembly GCA_024085815.1 of Flaveria linearis. Classification (NCBI taxonomy): domain Eukaryota; kingdom Viridiplantae; phylum Streptophyta; class Magnoliopsida; order Asterales; family Asteraceae; genus Flaveria; species Flaveria linearis. Next base: position 99,079,835 of record CM044001.1, read on the forward strand.
ACGTTGGTTGCCCACATCCAGCAACTACCAGTTACTATACCCAGAAATGTCGGTTGCCCACATCTAGCAACTACCAGTTTCTCATACTCAGTAACGTCGGGCTTTGTGAGGTTTCCGGATTCGGGGCCTTACACCATAAAATTTCCCCCAAAACCTATGAACCCTAGTTTGATTTTAAGCCAAATTGAGCACCAATTGTTGTTGTTTATGAAATCCAACTTAGGGCTTTGATTCGTTATGTAAAACCATGTATGAGGGTTTAATTACCTGAATTGATATAATTTCAATGGAGAATGAGTACAAGAACAGATCGTGGCTACGATGCAGTTCGTTCAGGTTGCAATTTGTGATGAAAATCGAATTCGTTCTACAGAAAGCTTCGAATAGCTCAAATGATGAAAAGCCCTTTGTCAATTGTGGGTTAGAGGGTTCGAAAAGAGGTCTACGAGTGAATTACAGGTCGCGACGAAGGGGGAAATCGAATGAGAAGTTTTGTAAGTTTTTAGGAGAAATTGAGAGTTGTAAATGATTAAGATTTGTGAGGTGATTGTTTAAGTTGGTTTAATTAGATTATAATTATGAATTAAAGCTTGAACGGCACGTTTGATGAACGCGACGGTTACCGACTTGTTTTGAGTCCATAACGGTTGTTTAATCTCAATTGAAGATCATAATTGAGTTCGAAATGCGTTAGTTAATCGGTTGGGTTCATTTGGCTTTGAAATTGGACGTTTATATTCGGTTTCTTGGTCTCGCCGGAGAGTTGCCGGCGGTTGGCCGGACATTGGCCGGAAAACCATGGGTAAAGGGGGATTTTTGGTTTGGGATTGGTTTAATACACAAATGGTCCCTGCGGTTTAAACTTTATTATTTTATGCCCAAACTTAAATGTTTGAAGTTACCTAGTTAACAAAATACCCCTTCAACCTTGAGTTTTATATAATTTGACTTTTAAATTTTACAATCTATTATTATATTATTTTTATTATTATTATTATATTATTATTATTATTAGAGTAAATTGCAATTTTCATACCTGTGTTTTGGGGTGTTAACAGGATCAGCCCCAACTTAACAGTTTGCATACATGAGTTTACGAATGTCAACACTTTACGTACCTCCGTCCAATTTCCGTTAAAAAAATCGTTAAATCTCCCCCACGTGCTCCTCACGTGAGGGGCAAAATTGTCAATTCACCAAATTTATTAATCTTTTAAGAGTGAATTGCAATTTTCATACCTGTATTTTATGGGTGTTAACAGTATTAGCCCCAACTTAAGAGTACATACCTGAGTTTACGAATGCTAACACTTACGTACCTCCGTCCAATTTTCATTAAACAGCCGTTAAACTTCCCCATGTGCTCCTCCCGTGAGGGGGCAAAACTGCAATTCACCGTGAGCACCTCTACAACAACCTCTCTCTCCAAACCATACCTTCCATCCCTCCCTCCAAAACCTCTCGCTGGAGACTCTCAAACTCACCGTCTCCCACCGCTGCCTCACCACCCTCAAATCCTAACCCACCGCCCACATCAGCCACCTCACGTCAACACCACCGCCTCTATGCCGCCTCCGGCGACCAAATCCACGTATTTGACACGACGTTGTTCTCCCTCATCGACACTTTCACCGTCAACGATTCCTCATCAGGTTCAGTCAAATCCCTCACGTTTCATAACGGAAAGTGTTCACATCTCATACGGACAGTAAGATCAGAATATGTAAACTAACAGAACACAAACGAAATAAACACGTCGGAACCCTACCGACGGTGCAAGATTCATAATTGGGTGAATTGACAGTTTTGTCCCTCACGTGAGGAGCACGTAGGGGATATTTAACGGTTGTTTAACAAAAATTGATGGAGATACGTAAGTGTTAGCATTCGTAAACTCAGGTATACAAACTGTTAAGCTGGGGCTGATCCTGTTAACACCCCTAAAACACAGGTATGAAAATTGCAATATACTCTTAAAAGATTATAAATTGGTTGAATTGACAGTTTTGCCATCACGTGAGGAGCACTGGGGAGATTTAACGATTTTTTAATGGAAATTAGACGGAGGTACGTAAAGTGTAGCATTCGTAAATTCAGGTATGCAAACTGTTAATTGGGGTTGATCCTGTTAACATCCCCAAAACACATGTATGAAAATTGCATTTACTCTTATTATTATTACTATATTATTTTAGTATTATTATATTATATATTTATTTTATTATTTCAATATTATTGTTGTTATTATATTCTCTATACTTATTATTATTATACAATTTTAATATTTTTATTACTAATTTTTATAATTTAAAATTTAATGACAACAAAGAAAAATAAACATAGATAACCCATAAGTTTCATAAACGCCTACAATAACCCTTACAAGAATTTAACGAAACTACTTTTTAGTTAACCAAAACACATGATTTGCTTATTTATTGCATATACATAATTGTTTTCGTCATAACAAGCATTAATTTTAATATTAAATCTTTAAATTAAATAATTAAGCAACGGTTAATGATGATTCTGCAATTATTAACTTGATTCCATTCTAATACTGATAATTTCTGTTTCGATCCTTGGATTCACAGTCCATTTTCATCACTCCTGACAAAGAAAATTCCGAGGAGAGAGATGAATCAACCTATCATCCGATGATGTAAGGATTATATCATCCACATATAAAAAATGAGCCATCTAAGATCCCTGCTTATAAACAATAAGTGATATATCACTGGTGATACTTCGAAAACACACGAGTAATCTAACTATCGAACCATTGGTACCAAGTCTGTGGTGCATACTTGGGACCATAAAGAGATTTACGTAGCGACAAAACATGTGATGGTTTTAGAGGCATCGCTAAAATTAAAGGTGCATATTGGTAACATTTAGGCTTAAAGGGAGGCACATTTAACATGCCACCTTTGGACCGGGTAGTCATGGGGTGGGCAAGGGGTGGGGCAGTGGCGGTAGAAGGAGCGAATGGAGTTAACAGAAGTTGTGGATGGTGTTGGAGGTTATTGGTAGTAGTGGATGGTGTAGAGGAGGAGGCCGACGATCAGCCAATTAGTGTGGTTTTGGCATCAATAGTAGCTTGTGTCGACATGAATTGAAGTGGGAGGTGGAGGTTGTTTTGGCAGGAGTAGGTAAGGGTGAGGGCGGGTAAGTAGGCTACAGTGCAGGTGGGCAAGAGTTGAGGGATGGGTTGGAGTGGTTTGGACAATGCAGGTGGGCGAATGGGTTGGAGTGGTTTGGATGGAAGACGTGGTGGTTGAAAAATGACATGAGACGGACCGAGGTCAAAGGAGGAGTAGTCATGACTGATGCGTAGGGTTTGTGAGGTGAAGGGAAGTTTGTCTCATTGAACTTAACATAATGAGATATGATTATTTTGTCAATAGAGAGATATAGGCATTGATAGCCTCAGAGATTACATTCTTTAAACTGGCTATACGTAACTTCCTTTCTCTCACTAGACCCTTCAGCTTTATCAACATTCCTACTTTCATTAGGTCTAGCTGCATTCAAGGCTTTACGAACCTCCTCAGCAATTGCATCATAGAATTGCTGTCTCGTCATACTAAGCACCTCGGTGCTCTCATCAATACTTCTTTCCGAGGTTCCACCTTGCATTCTATCACTTTCCCTATCAGCCATAACCTATTAAAATAAGATCAGGATTATTTGGTACTCACATGTAAGTATATAACCAGAATGCTATAAGTAAAGTAAATTATTAATAATGTTGGCCAAGTACTATTAATTGTTTACTTTACTTTTACTATTCTCGTTATTCCTCCTCATGATAGTCCCATCACCTTCTCTTGTTTTAATAAACTATTCTATCTAGCTATCCCTACTGGCATATCTTTTTCTAGTTAAAGTCAAGTTATTATGACACTAGATCCCTTTACTACTGCTCTGATACCAACTGTGACACCCTAAACCCGGCAGGGCACCGGAGGCACGTCACACAGTTGGATTAATATTTTAAACACAAATCAGAGCTTTCTACTTACAGCGGAAGACTTTAAACAATATTATATATTAACCCAACTTTTAAAACATTTTAATATAGTTGTATTTAATTATACATTGCCCTATATCCTATGCCAGCAACTATTCCGGGATAGCATCCTCGTTCAGCTCATACTTGCTTCCCTCTATTATTAGAGGATCCTTCCTTACCTAACACACACAACATACTCAAAACATCAGATAAACTGGTGAGTTCTAATTTTCATTAAACATTAACAACATCTTTACACACACAAAAGCTATATTTATATTGCAATATTAAAATTCAACTTTTATCATTACTTTGTCCCACTGGACCTGTCCCATCGAACGTCGCGTTGCCCACATCTAGCAACTACCAGTTCCCCATACCCAGTAACGTCGGTTGCCCACATCCAGCAACTACCAGTTACTATACCCAGAAACGTCGGTTGCCCACATCTAGCAACTACCAGTTTCTCATACTCAGTAACGTCGGTTGCCCACATCCAGCAACTACCAGTTACTATACCCAGAAACGTCGGTTGCCCACATCTAGCAACTACCAGTTTCTCATACTCAGTAATGTCGGTTGCCCACATCCAGCAACTACCAGTTACTATACCCAGAAACGTCGGTTGCCCACATCCAGCAACTACCAGTTACTACACCCAGAAACGTCGGTTGCCCACATCTAGCAACTACCAGTTTCTATACTCAGAACGTCGGTTGCCCACATCCAGCAACTACCAGTTACTATACCCAGAAACGTCGGTTGCCCAATCTAGCAACTACCGGTTACTATCTCTCATCCAGTAGGATGCCAATAATCATCTAGGGTCGTCACCACAAGATGTTCACAAAGCTGAGTGATCGTCATCACTCCTACCAAACTGTACAGTTTCATACCCAGGCATCTTACCCTAACTGGCCTGTTGAGATTTTCATCACATTACCATTTCGAAAACATTTCTTTTACTTATTGCCAATATTATCACATTCATTTACACCCCACACATTCTTTCTTTTAGCACAGTTTTAACATATTTTCATTAATCATTACACCCCATCTGACCCATTGGAATCATTACCATCACGTAATGATTAACAATGTTCAGATGACCATCTTTACACTCTACCTGACCCACTGCAATCATTACCATCACGTACTGATTAACAATGTTCAGGTAATCATTTATTACCCCCACTTTCCCTCTAACAGCTTTACAACTGTTAGAAACATATCAACATCACTATCACAATTCTGGTACTAAAAACAATCAATTCATTTATCATTTATGTGTGCTAGCCCAAATGTTAAAACCAAACATTTGAAAAGGGCTTAGAACTCACCTTATCAGCTTCCTCACCACAGTCTACACAATCTGTGTACACAAGGTAACTAATCCTTCCTCTAATCAAGGTATATCTAAAGCAATAAACCTTGATTCAGTAAACTTATTCTTAAACAGGCCCTCATGCGATTGAACACTTATGCGAATGAGCAATCATGCGATTGGACCTATGCGGATGAACCATGCGACTGAACCTTCAGTCGTACGACTAGCGATTCATTCGCACGATTGAGTTCTCATTCGTATCCAGTGTTCGCTCTCTTCATTCGGACTTCCAACCAGGCGACTGGGTTCCAATCGCACGACTGACCTCCATTCGCACTCAGTCGCACGACTAGACTCTCATTCGTGCGATTGAGTCATGCGATTGAGCCCATTCGCCTGAAACGAATTAGCAGCTGTGTTCTTGACGTTTTTGATCCAAACTTACTCAAATTTGAGTTTTAACCATCCAAATCATACCATATTCAAAACAGACTCCATACACATATTGTACAATGGTTTCGGACCACTATTTCATCAAAACTTCACAAAAACTTGGATTTGAATTCCTGGATTTTTTAAAACAGTTAGTTATTGGATCAAATTCAATCATACACACAGCTTATAACATCTCCGGATTAATCCGTGATGTTCAAAACTTACCAAAACGGAGTTTCGCCTAGTCAATTGGCAAGAACAGGGGTATTTGGGTGTAAGGAGAACAAGAAAATAGTGTAGATGCAGATAGAAATGCTCCTGAACTCTCTGCACCGTCCTACTTATCCATACACACAACTTAACCGCCTCACCTTCAGTCGCACGATTGAACCATTCGTACGACTGAACCGTGCGACTGAAGCTCATACGCCTACAATTCGTACGACTGAGTCTCAATCGCACGTAAGGGGTGCGACTGAAGTTCATTCGCATATGACTTATCGACTGAACACTTAAACACTCAACAACTCAATTTAATTAATCATAACTTATAATATAATTTACAAGTCCGGATTTAGAAACCGGATGTTACAAACATGGTCTTGGATATGAATCGACTAGCTGCATACGGGACTGATACTGCACAACATGGAAATATGACCCGTTGGTTTGTACATGATGGAAGTATGGTCATGACTTATGATAATTAGAATTGCATGATTTCAGGGATGATCCTAATAATGAGATAGAAAAGTCTATGAAACAAGGTTGAGGAGCATATCCTATGTAAATAAAAGATGCTAAGGAGATACTTTCAACATAACCTCTATCTCCTACTTCGAACTCTATATGCCTTCGCCTTTTATCTTCATAAGACTTTTGTCGATCCTGAGCTGCTTTAAACCGAGCTTTGATCTGATCCAGTTTCTCATTCGTAGCCTGTACAATTTCCAAACTGCCCAACTCTTTCTGCCCAACTTCTCCCAACATATCGCACCTCCGCACTTTCTTCCATATAACATTTCATAAGGGGCTCTCTCCAATTGTAGAATGATAACTGTTATTGTAGGAGAATTCAACTAATGGCAAATGACTATCCCAGCTACCACCGAAATCTATAACACATGCTCGTAACATGTCTTCAACTGTTTGGATAGTCCTTTCAGTCAACCCATCAGTTTCTGGGTGAAAAGATGTGCTATGTAATAAACTAGTACCCATATCTTCATGAAACTTTCTCAAAATCTCAAGTAAAACGTGTATCTCTATCTGACACAATAGATACTGGTACCCCATGACGAGCAATAATTTCTCGAATAAACAATTCTGCTAACTTCTCGGAGTTATACGTTTCCTTGATTGGTAGAAATGCCCACTACGTGTTAATCATCTACTAACCCCAATGGTATCATAACCTTTAGCTGTACGCGAAGCTTAGTTATGAATCCATTGTCAATTCTTCCCACTTCCATTTTGGGATCTCTAAAGGTTGGAGCTTACCATATGGCTTTTGATGCTCAGCTTTGACCTGAAGACACGTCAAAACCTATTCACATACTGCATCACATTAAACTTCATACCGGCCACCAATATTCTTGTTTTAAATCCTTGTAATCTTAGTAGCACCAGGGTGTATAGAATATCTGGATTTATGGCTTCATCTAGAACTAACTCTTTCATCTTAATCGGAACCACATACGACCACATTTTGTCTTAACCCAAAACTATTTTTCCGATCCTGTTTGACCCTCATTTGTTCCTGTTCATTCTCTTCAGTTCTAATAGCTCTCTACTATCATAATCTGGGTTTCACGAGCTACTCAATGATGATTCTTAGCTTATCGTCGAAATCCTATGCATAAAACTGGTTACGATAGTCAACTCATATCGTTTGAGCTTGAATCGATACATGACTGAAGTCGATCATTTACTTTGCGGCCTTCATGCGTCACAGCCATATCTAGCACTTATCTATCATCTTGAAGCACACATTATCACTCTAATCATACACCATCTGTCTTAAGCCTCAAATTCATCTGCTGCAGATGCTTTGCAATATTCTTAGCATCAAATATATTCAACTGTCTGTATGATCGTGTCACCTAGTCTGTCACATATACTATCGCATCTAAACTAATGCATCTATTTACGAAGTGCACTCATCAGTCAACTGATACCAACTGATCTAGGATGTATGCATCAGCTAGTACTGTATACATTACTTCGAATTGTCATGCGTTTTAACTATCTGACTTGCTGGATAGCAATACGCTATGCACTCCACTCCTGCTTGCGATACCAAGCGCTAGTACCAGTTTGTACACTTGATGACATAGTCAATTCACATCAATCTCTCAACATTCCATTCTGACGTCGGCCCATGTCTCGGCACATTCCTATCTAGTATCATGAATGATTCTTGCTAGACTTCTATATAAACTCGCTTAATTCATTTGTTCTTGAGTCCATTTAGTCATCATGAATATGCTTCGGTCCTAATCACGTACTGGCTCCCATCAATCTAGCCTTCTGTTACCTGATATTTTCGGTTATTGTATTTGGGTATAGCGACTACATATGTGACTTACTTGACTATCTACTAAACTAAAGATCTATATAATAAAGACATTTATTTTGATTCAGATTCCCAATTTCACTTAAATATTGTAAACCATTGCAAAGACCAACTATCCAAAGGGCCTACATCAATGGCGTCTTTGGAGGACTCCACTTCACTACTGTTTCAATCTTAGTAGGGTCTACTAAAATACCCTCTGCATTGATCACATGTCCTAAAAACTGTACTTCCCGCAACCAAAACTCACACTTAGAAAACTTTGCGTAAAGTCTTTCTTTCTTAATCTTTCCAACACTTCCCGAAGATGACAGGCATGATCTCCCCCATTCTTCGAGTAGATCAGTATATCATCTATAAACACAATTACTGATCTATCTAAAATTGGCTTACACACTCTATTCATCAAATCCATGAAAGCACAGGTGCATTTGTCAACCCAAAGGACATAACCAAAAATTCATAGTGACCGTAACGGGTAGAAACGCCGTTTTAGGGTATATCTTCCTCCTTAACTTTCAACTGATGATATCCAGAACGAAGGTCTATCTTAGAAAACCAACTGGCTCCCTGTAGCTGATCAAACAAATCATCTATTCGTGGGAGTGGATACTTATTCTTTATTGTCAACTTGTTTAATTCTCTGTAATCAATACAATACGCATACTCCCATTTTCTTCTTTACAAACAATACTGGAGCACCCCACGGGGAAGAACTGGGTCTAATGAAACCTCTTTCTAGCAAGTCTTCAGTCTGCTTCATTAACTCTTTCAATTTCGATGGAGCTAATCTATAAGTGACTTAGCAATTGGCTTAGCTCCCGGAACCAATCAATTCTAAATTCAACTTCACGATCTGGAGGAATACCGGTAATTCCTCTGGAAACACATCTACAAAATCTCTAACCACAGGAATGTCCTCTATCTTTCTAACAGGCTTTTGAAAATCAATTACATATATCAATAAGATGCACACCCGCGGCTCATTAACTTATCAGCTTTTATCATAGAATTATTTTCACAGTCGACTCCTCTCTATCACCATATACATTAATCTTTTCCCATCCGGTGTTCTTAATTGAATTAACTTCTTATTACATATAATATGGGCTTATGGTCTGCCAACCAATCCATACCCAAAACTACATCAAACCCTCCTAATACCATTGGATATAGTTTAACAGGCAACCTATATCCTTCTAATTCAATATAACAACCATCAATCATACTACTAATCATCACCGATCTATCATTAGCAGTTTCAACTACAAAAGCTACCTCTAATGGTCGAACTTCACATGCAAGCATAGGGCAAAAATCAATAGATACAAAACTTCCACTTGCACCAGAATCAATATAACACATTAGCTGGGATTTCATTCACTAGAAACGTACCTGAAACTACATCTGGCAAAGCTTTAGCCTCACTAGCTGACATAGAATATGCTCGCCCCTTGGCCACACTCGACCCTTCTCCTGACCCTTTCATCGATCTAACCGGTTCAAGGCTTTCCTAACTACAACTTTGGACATTCACTTCGGATATGCCCGTTTCTCCACTACTCATAACATTAGAGGACCTTCACTACATTCATTAGCAAATGTCCCATCTTTCCACATCTAAAACAAATCCGTACCAATCATACATTCACCCTGATGTAGCCTACCATTTCCCGCAACGTGGCAGCTCATTTCTGACATTCCTCGAAATTACCCCTTCCAAACCTACCCTTCTTTTGAAAACTTGGATTCTCAAATCTTCTTTGCACTACAGGTTCTTCACGCCTCCTTTTACTTCCATTAGGAGCAACATTACTACCATAAACTTCTTGATACATATCTGTAGCTAAGTTTACCGTCAACTGGTAACTACTCGGAGCAGATGATCTAACCAACTTCCTAACCTCCTGAGGCAATCCCTGTGTATACCTCAAAATTTTCTTCTCTTCAGGAACCACTAAATGAGGCACCAACCGCACCGTCTCCTCAAACTTAGACGTGTATTCCCTATAAGACATATTACCCGCCTGAAACTGCAGGAAACTATTTCTATTCGATCCATCTCGCCTTTCGGACAAAACTTATCCGATACTAACTTTCTAAATTCAGGCCATAACATTTTGTCAGTAGCCTCCTCGCCTAACGTCTGGATAATCGTATCCCACCAATACAGAGCCTCACCTATAAACGAGTGGGGGCTGCAAACTTTACCTTCTGATCCTCCCTACACTCACTCAACTTGATCACGGCTTCCATTTCAGAAGCCATTTATAGTGGCTACCACATCCATAGCCCCAGAAAATCGTGGAGGATTACATCTTTAAACTGGTATACGTAACTCCCTTTCTCTCACTAGACCTTTCAGCTTTATCAACATTCCCTTTCATTAGGTCTAGCTGCATTCAAGGCTTTACGAACCTCCTCAGCAATTGCATCATGGAATTGCTGTCTCGTCATACTAAGCACCTCGGTGCTCTCATCAACACTTCTTTCCGAGGTTCCACCTTGCATTCTTCACTTTCCCTATCAGACCATAACTATTAAAACGAGATCAGGATTATTTGGTACTCACATGTAAGTATATAACCAGAATACTATAATAAAGTAAATTATTAATAATGTTGGCCAAGTACTATTAATTGTTTCTTTACTTTTACTATTCTCGTTATTCCTCCTCATTGATATCCCATCACCTTCTCTTGTTTAATAAACTATTCTATCTAGCTATCCCTGCTGGCATATCTATTTTCTAGTTAAAGTCTAGTTATTATGACACTAGATCCCTTTAACTACTGCTCTGATACCAACCTGTGACGCCCTAAACCCGCAGGGCACCGGTAGCACGTCACACAGTTGGATTAATATTTTAAACACAAATCAGAGCTTTCTACTTACAGCGGAAGACTTTAAACAATATTATATATTAACCCAACTTTTAAAACATTTTACATATAGTTGTATTTAATTATACATTGCCCTATATCCTATGCCAGCAACTATTCCGGGATAGCATCCTCGTTCAGCTCATACTTGCTTCCTCTATTATTAGAGGATCCTTCCTTACCTAGCACACAAAACATACTCAAAACATCAGATAAACTGGTGAGTTCTAATTTTCATTAAAACATTAACAACATCTTTACACACCAAAAGCTATATTTATATTGGCAATATTATAAATTCAACTTTTATCATTACTTTGTCCCACTGACGACCTGTCCCATCGAACGTCGGTTGCCCACATCTAGCAACACCAGTTCCATACCCAGTAACGTCGGTTTCCCAATCCAGCAACTACCAGTTACTACACCCAGAAACGTCGGTTGCCCACTCTAGCAACTACCAGTTTCTCATACTCAGTAACGTCGGTTGCCCACATCCAGCAACTACCAGTTACTATACCCAGAAACGTCGGTTGCCCACATCTAGCAACTACCAGTTTCTCATACTCAGTAACGTCGGTTGCCCACATCCAGCAACTACCAGTACTATACCCAGAAACGTCGGTTGCCCACATCCAGCAACTACCAGTTACTACACCCAGAAACGTCGGCAGCTCATACTTGCTTCCTCTATTATTAGAGGATCCTTCCTTACCTACACACATAACATACTCAAAACATCAGATAAACTGGTGAGTTCTAATTTTCATTAAAACATTAACAACATCTTTACACACACAAAAGCTATATTTATATTGGCAATATTATAAATTCAACTTTTATCATTACTTTGTCCCACTGGACCTGTCCCATCGAACGTCGGTTGCCCACATCTAGCAACAACCAGTTCCCATACCCAGTAACGTCGGTTTCCCACATCCAGCAACTACCAGTTACTACACCCAGAAAAGTCGGTTGCCCACTTCTAGCAACTACCAGTTTCTCATACTCAGTAACGTCGGTTGCCCACATCCAGCAACTACCAGTTACTATACCCAGAAACGTCGGTTGCCCACATCTAGCAACTACCAGTTTCTCATACTCAGTAACGTCGGTTGCCCACATCCAGCAACTACCAGTTACTATACCCGAAACGTCGGTTGCCCACATCCAGCAACTACCAGTTACTACACCCAGAAACGC
>CM044001.1:99092371-99164871 GCA_024085815.1 Flaveria linearis
TTGCCCATATCTAGCAACTACCAGTTTCTCATACTCAGTAACGTCGGTTGCCCACTCCAGCAACTACCAGTTACTATACCCAGAAACGTCGGTTGCCCACATCCAGCAACTACCAGTTACTACTCCCAGAAACGTCGGTTGCGCACATCTAGCAACTACCAGTTATCCATACCAGTAACGTGCGGTTGCCCACATCCAGCAACTACCAGTTACTATACCAGAAAAGTCGGTTGCCCACATCTAGCAACTTTCGGTTACTATCTCTCATCCAGTAGGATGCAAATAATCATCTAGGGTCGTCACCAAAGATGTTCACAAAGCTGAGTGATCGTCATCACTCCTACCAAACTGTATAGTTCATACCCAGCATCTTACCCTAACTGGCCTGTTGAGATTTCATCACATTACCATTCGAAAACATTTCTTTTACTTATTGCCAATATTATCACATTCATTTACACCCCACACATTCTTTCTTTTAGCACCAGTTTTAACATATTTTCATTAATCATTACACCCATCTGACCCATTAGAATCATTACCATCACGTAATGAGATAACAATGTTCAGATACCATCTTTTACACTCTACCTGACCCACTGCAATCATTACCATCACGTACTGATTAACAATGTTCAGGTAATCATGTATTACCCCCACTTTCCTCTAACAGCTTTACAACTGTTAGAAACATATCAACATCACTATCACAATTCTGGTACTAAAAACATTCAATTCATTTATCATTTATGTGTGCTAGCCCGAATGAATGTTAAAACCAAATATTTGAAAAGGGCTTAGAACTCACCTTATCAGCTTCCTCACCATAGTCTACACAATCTGTGTACACAAGGTAACTAATCCTTCCTCTAATCAAGGTATATCTAAGCAATAAACCTTGATTCAGTAAACTTATTCTTAAACAGGGCCCTCATGCGATTGAACACTTATGCGAATGAGCAATCATGCGATTGGACCTATTTGGATGAACCATGCGACTGAACCTTCAGTCGTACGACTAGCGATTCATTCGCACGATTGAGTTCTCATTCGTATCCAGTGTTCGCTCGTCTTCATTCGGACTTCCAACCAGGCGACTGGGTTCCAATCGCACACTAAACCTCCATTCACACTCAGTCGCACGACTAGACTCTCATTCGTGCGATTGAGTCATGCGATTGAGCCCATCGCCTGAAACGAATTAGCAGCTGGTTCTTGACGTTTTTGATCCAAACTTACTCAAATTTGAGTTTTAACCATCAAATCATACCATATTCAAAACAGATCCTATACACATTGTTTACAATGGTTTCGGACCACTATTTCATCAAAACTTCACAAAAACTTGGATTTGAATTCCTGGATTTTAAATTCAGAAATGAACCAGACCAATTTATTGTTTTAAAACAGGTTATTGGATCAAATTCAATCATACACACAGCTTATAACATCTCCGGATTAACCCGTGATGTTCAAAGCTTACCAAAACGAGAGTTTCGCCTAGTCAATTGGCAAGAACAGGGGTATTGGGTGTAAGGAGAACAAGAAAATAGTGTAGATGCAGATAGAAAATCTACTCCTGAACTCTCTGCACCGTCCTACCTATCCATACACACAACTTAACCGCCTCACCTTCAGTCGCACGATTGAACCATTCGTACGACTGAACCATGCGACTGAAGCTCATACGCCTACAATTCGTACGACTGAGTCTCAATCGCACGTAAGGGGTGCGACTGAAGTTCATTCGCATATGACTTATGCGACTGAACACTTAACACACTCAAACAACTCAATTTAATTAATCATAACTTATAATATAATTCAAAGTCCGGATTAGAAACCGAATGTTACAAACATGGTCTTGGATATGAATCGATAGCTGCATACGGGACTGATACTGCACAACATGGAAATATGACCTGTTGGTTTGTACATGATGGAAGTATGGTCATGACTTATGATAATTAGAATTGCATGATTCAGGGATGATCCTAAAATGAGATAGAAAAGTCTATGAAACAGGGTTGAGGAGCAATCCTATGTAAATAAAAGATGCTAAGGAGATACTTTCAACATAATCTATCTCCTACTTCGAACTCTATATGCCTTCGCCTTTTATCTTCATAAGACTTTTGTCGATCCTGAGCTGCTTTAAAACGAGCTTTGATCTGATCCAGTTTCTCATTCGTAGCCTGTGCAATTTCCAAATGCCCAACTCTTTCTGCCCAACTTATCCCCAGCATATCAGACTCCTGCACTTTCTTCCATATAACATTTCATAAGGGGCTCTCCCAATTGTAGAATGATAATGTTATTGTAGGAGAATTCAACTATGGCAAATGACTATCCCAGCTACCACCGAAACCTATAACACATGCTCGTAACATGTCTTCAACTGTTTGGATAGTCGTCATTCAACCCCATCAGTTTCTGGGTGAAAAGATGTTCTATGTAATAAACTAGTACCCATATCTTCATGAAACTTCTCCAAAATCTCAAAGTAAAACGTGTATCTCTATGACATAATAGATACTGGTACCCATGACGAGCAATAATTTCTCGAATAAACAATCTGCTAACTTCTCGGAGTTATACGTTTCCTTATTGTAAGAAATGCCCACTACGTGTTAATCTATCTACTATGACCCAAGTGGTATCATAACCTTTAGCTGTACGCGGAAGCTTAGTTATGAAATCACTGTCAATTCTTTCACTTCCATTTTGGGATCTCTAAAGGTGAGCTTACCATATGGCTTTTGATGCTCAGCTTTGAGCTGAAGACACGTCAAAACACTATTCACATACTGCATCACATTAAACTTCATACCGGGCCACCAATATTCTTGTTTTAAATCCTTGTATATCTTAGTAGCACCAGGGTTATAGAATATCTGGATTTATGGGCTTCATCTAGAACTAACTCTTTCATCTTAATCGGAATCCACATACGACCACATTTTGTCTTAACCCCAAAACTATTTTCTTCCAGATCCTTTGTTTGACCCTTCATTCGTTCCTGCTTCACATTCTCTTCTCTCAAGGCTTCTAATTGAGCTTCTCGTAACTGATGCATAAAATCTGGGGTTATCACTAACTTGTATGACTTAACTCGAATTGGAGGGTGTTCATTCTTTCGGCTTAATGCGTCAGCAACCACATTTGCTTTGCCCGGATGGTACAGTATTTCACAATCATAATCTTCACCAACTCTAACCATCTCCGCTGGCGCATGTTCAATTCCTTCTGATCAAAGAAATATTTCAAACTCTTATGATCCGTGTAAATCGTACATTTTGTCCCATATAAATAATGCCTCCATATCTTCAAGGCAAATACCACTGCTGCCAATTCTAGATCATGCGTCGGATAATTCTTTTCATGTTCTTTTAACTGTCTGGAAGCATAAGCAATCACTCGTCCCCTCTGCATCAAAACACAGCCTAGACCTTGATACAAAGCATCTGAATAAATCACCAAATCTTCATTTCCATCTGGCAACGACAACACTGGTGATTGGGTTAATTTCTGCTTCAGTTCTTGAAATGCATTTTCTTGTTCTGGTCCCCAAAACGTATTCTCATTCTTCCTCGTCAGTTTCGTTAACGGGGATGCGATTTTGGCAAAATCTTGAATAATCTTCTATAATAACCAGCAGACCCAAGAAACTGCGGACCTCAGATGGCGTCTTTGGAGGACTCCACTTCACTACTGTTTCAATCTTAGTAGGGTCCACTAAAATACCCTCTACATTGATCACATGTCCTAAAAACTGTACTTCCCGCAACCAAAACTCACACTTAGAAAACTTTACGTAAGTCTTTCTTTTCTTAATCTTTCCAACACTTCCCGAAGATGACAGGCATGATCTCCCCCATTCTTCGAGTAGATCAGTATATCATCTATAAACACAATTACTGATCTATCTAACATTGGCTTACACACTCTATTCATCAAATCCATGAAAGCAGCAGGTGCATTTGTCAACCCAAAGGACATAACCAATATTCATAGTGACCGTAACGGTACGAAACGCCGTTTTAGGTATATCTTCCTCCTTAACTTTCAACTGATGATATCCAGAACGAAGGTCTATCTTAGAAAACCAACTGGCTCCCTGTAGCTGATCAAACAAATTATCTATTCGTGGGAGTGGATACTTATCTTTATTGTCAACTTGTTTATTCTCTGTAATCAATACACATACGCATACTCCCATCTTTCTTCTTTACAAACAATACTGGAGCACCCCACGGGGAAGAACTGGGTCTAATGAAACCTCTTTCTAGCAAGTCTTCAGTCTGCTTCATTAACTCTTTCAATTTTGATGGAGCTAATCTATAAGGCGACTTAGCAATTGGCTTAGCTCCCGGAACCAAATAATTCTAAATTCAACTTCACGATCTGGAGGAATACCCGGTAATTCCTCTGGAAACACATCTACAAAATCTCTAAACCACAGGAATGTCCTTATCTTTCTAACAGGCTTTGAAAATCAATTACATATATCAAATAAGATGCACACCCGCGGCTCATTAACTTATCAGCTTTTATCATAGATATTATTTTCACAGTCGACTCCTCTCTATCACCATATACATTAATCGTTTTCCCATCCGGTGTTCTTAATTGAATTAACTTCTTATTACATATAATATGGGCTTCATGGTCTGCCAACCAATCCATACCCAAAACTACATCAAACCCTCCTAATACCATGGATATAGTTTAACAGGCAACCTATATCCTTCTAATTCAATATAACAACCATCATCATACTACTAATCATAGCCGATCTATCATTAGCAGTTTCAACTACAAAAGCTACCTCTAATGGTCGAACTTCACATGCAAACATAGGGCAAAAATCAATAGATACAAAACTTCCACTTGCACCAGAATCAAATAACACATTAGCTGGGATTTCATTCACTAGAAACGTACCTGAAACTACATCTGGCAAAGCTTTAGCCTCACTAGCTGACATAGAATATGCTCCCCCCTTGGCCACACTCAACCCTTCTCCTAACCATTTCATCGATCTAACCGGTTCAGGCTTTCTAACTACCAACTTTGGACATTCACTTCGGATATGCCCCATTTCTCCACACTCATAACATTTACGAGGACCTTCACTACATTCATTAGCATAATGTCCCATCTTTCCACATCTAAAACAAATCCTGCTACCAATCATACATTCACCCTGATGTAGCCTACCATATTTCCGCAACGTGGCAGCTCATTTCTGACATTCCTCGGAAATGACCCCTTCCAAACCTACCCTTCTTTTGAAAACTTGGATTCTCAAATCTTCTTTGCACTACAGGTTCTTCACGCCTCCTTTTACTTCCATCAGGAGCAACATTACTACCATAAACTTCTTGATACATATCTGTAGCTAAGTTTACCGTCAACTGGTAACTACTCGGAACAGATGGTCTAACCAACTTCCTAACCTCCTGAGGTAATCCTGTGTATACCTCAAAATTTTCTTCACTTCAGGAACCACTAAATGAGGCACCAACCCCGCCGTCTCCTCAATTTAGACGTGTATTCCCTATGAGACATATTACCCGCCTGAAACTGCAGGAAACTCATTTCTATTCGATCCATCTCGCCTTTCGGACAAAACTTATCCGATACTAACTTTTTAAATTCAGGCTATAACATTTTGTCAGTAGCCTCCTCGCCTAACGTCTGGATAATCGTATCCCACAAATACAGAGCCTCACCTACAAACGAGTGGGCTGCAAACTTTACCTTCTGATCCTCCCTACACTCACTCAACTTGATCACGGCTTCCATTTCACGAAGACATTTATAAGTGGCTACCACATCCATAGCCCCAGAAAATCGTGGAGGATTACATTCTTTAAACTGGCTATACGTAACTCCCTTTCTCTCACTAGACCTTTCAGCTTTATCAACATTCCTACTTTCATTAGGTCTAGCTGCATTCAAGGCTTTACGAACCTCCTCAGCAATTGCATCATAGAATTGTTGTCTCGTCATACTAAGCACCTCGGTGCTCTCATCAATACTTCTTTCCGAGGTTCCACCTTGCATTCTATCACTTTCCCTATCAACCATAACCTATTAAAACGAGATCAAGATTATTTGGTACTCACATGTAAGTATATAACCAGAATGCTATAAATAAGTAAATTATTAATAATGTTGGCCAAGTACTATTAATTGTTTACTTTACTTTTACTATTCTCGTTATTCCTCCTCATGATAGTCCCATCACCTTCTCTTGTTTTAATAAACTATTCTATCTAGCTATCCCTACTGGCATATCTATTTTCAAGTTAAAGTCTAGTTATTATGACACTAGATCCCTTTAACTACTGCTCTGATACCAACTTGTGACACCCTAAACCCGGCAGGGCACCGGAGGCACGTCACACAGTTGGATTAATATTTTAAACACAAATCAGAGCTTTCTACTTACAGCGGAAGACTTTAAACAATATTATATATTAACCCAACTTTTAAAACATTTTACATATAGTTGTATTTAATTATACATTGCCCTATATCCTATGCCAGCAACTATTCCGGGATAGCATCCTCGTTCAGCTCATACTTGCTTCCCTCTATTATTAGAGGATCCTTCCTTACCTAACACACACAACATACTCAAAACATCAGATAAACTGGTGAGTTCTAATTTTCATTAAAACATTAACAACATCTTTACACACACAAAAGCTATATTTATATTGGCAATATTATAAATTCAACTTTTATCATTACTTTGTCCCACTGGACCTGTCCCATTGAACGTCGATTGCCCACATCTAGCAACTACCAGTTCCCAATACCCAGTAACGTCGGTTGCCCACATCCAGCAACTACCAGTTACTATACCCAGAAACGTCGGTTGCCCACATCTAGCAACTACCAGTTTCTCATACCCAGTAACGTCGGTTGCCCACATCCAGCAACTACCAGTTACTATACCCAGAAACGTCGGTTGCCCACATCTAGCAACTACCAGTTTCTTATACTCAGTAACGTCGGTTGCCCACATCCAGCAACTACCAGTTACTATACCCAGAAACGTCGGTTGCCCACATCCAGCAACTACCAGTTACTACACCCAGAAACGTCGGTTGCCCACATCTAGCAACTACCAGTTTCTCATACTCAGTAACGTCGGTTGCCCACATCCAGCAACTACTAGTTACTATACCCAAAAACGTCGGTTGCCCACATCTAGCAACTACCGGTTACTATCTCTCATCCAGTAGGATGCCAAATAATCATCTAGGGTCGTCACCATAAGATGTTCACAAATCTGAGTGATCGTCATCACTCCTACCAAACTGTACAGTTTCATACCTAGGCATCTTACCCTAACTGGCCTGTTGAGATTTTCATCACATTACCATTTCGAAAACATTTCTTTTACTTATTGCCAATATTATCACATTCATTACACCCTACACATTCTTTCTTTTAGCACCAGTTTTAACATATTTTCATTAATCATTACACCCCATCTGACCCATTGGAATCATTACCATCACGTAATGATTAACAATGTTCAGATGACCATCTTTTACACTCTACCTGACCCACTGCAATCATTACCATCACGTATTGATTAACAATGTTCAGGTAATCATTTATTACCCCCACTTTCCCTCTAACAGCTTTACAACTGTTAGAAACATATCAACATCACTATCATAATTCTAGTACTAAAAACATTCAATTCATTTATCATTGTATGTGTGCTAGCCCGAATGTTAAAACCAAACATTTGAAAAGGGCTTAGAACTCACCTTATCAGCTTCCTCACCACAGTCTACACAATCTGTGTACACAAGGTAACTAATCCT
Organism: Flaveria linearis; assembly: GCA_024085815.1. Taxonomy (NCBI): domain Eukaryota; kingdom Viridiplantae; phylum Streptophyta; class Magnoliopsida; order Asterales; family Asteraceae; genus Flaveria; species Flaveria linearis. The sequence continues at coordinate 99,100,225 of CM044001.1, forward strand.
TCCTCTAATCAAGGTATATCTAAAGCAATAAACCTTGATTCAGTAAACTTATTCTTAAACAGGGCCCGCATGCGATTGAACACTTATGCGAATGAGCAATCATGCGATTGGACCTATGCGGATGAACCATGCGACTGAACCTTCAGTCGTACGACTAGCGATTCATTCCCACGATTGAGTTCTCATTCGTATCCAGTGTTCGCTCGTCTTCATTCGGACTTCCAACCAGGCGACTGGGTTCTAATCGCACGACTGAACCTCCATTCGCACTCAGTCGCTAACGGCGAAGTCTTAAAGTTGACAGACGTAGCTATAGAGCGTGCCTTCCTAATGTGACCCCGGAGGACCTTCTCGGGGTTAGAAGAAAGAGTTTGAGATCAACTTGTCATCTAGGGCTCAGCTCGTAGTTATGTCACCGTACCGATGGTTTTGTCAGGAATGAAAGAGTTAATGATATAGCTTTAAGACATCCTTAATAAAGGGTCACATTGATTATTTCGTCTAGATAATACTTCAGTGTTATCAAAAAGGAAGATCGAAGAAGGTAGACGTGTGAGGACCGCAGATGGCAGAATAAGCTGATGATGAACGGTAAGCAACTATGACCTTGAGTTGACAAACCATTCCACCATTTGCGAGAGGCAAGTTGGTTTTCACGGATCGACAGTAGGTTGGATCATCAACAGCTACAGGTTGAAGAGCATGACACCCTAAAGATAACATTTCAGTCACGGTTTGGATGCTATGAGTTTTCTTGCAGTATTTATGGATTAAATGAATAGGGTTACTGATCGATGTTCAATGGGTTAGTGATAGTGATTATAGAGGACATACTCATCAACTCCAAGAGTAAGGGAGTCCATTCATGTCACAACCGCGAGGTGTCAAGGACAAGATGGAAGATAATTTATGAGCAACATTCCTAGAGTGAATGTTCTAGTCATGTGAAGTATAATTCTTGAAATCATGATAGAATTGATAAAATTGAAGCAGTAATGAAAAAAGTTCCCCAAGGATGATGTTAGGAATCTGTAGCTTACGGTGATGGATTACTACATACAGTTTGTTCAGTACTCCTTGAAGATAATCTTGCCCTTGGTAAGGTTCACAAGAAATGACACCAAGTCTGAGTGAGAAGTTAGTTAATAAATGTGAACATGAACTAAATAAGGAAGGTTAACATGAGCCTTGGTGATAATGTTATCAGTAGTGTCGAAAACCTAGAACCATGTGTTCCATACAAAGATCTGACTGAATATATATATATATATATATATATATATATATATATATATATATATATATATATATATATATTCAATATACCATTGCAGAACAACGGTTATGTTGTTCACAAGGTTAAATACAAGATAATAATATACTTACTCATGAATTAGGGTTTGTAGTCATAATGTTTGCGTTAATGAAATTGATCCATAAGAGTAGTGCGTTGGGATGTTTGAAGGTTGCAAAGGCTATGTGTAGACGTCTAAAGAAGATCATACCTTATATGGTATGTGTGGAACATGTTTAGAAGCAACATGAGAATCGGTGGTGATTGAGAAAGTATCATCCCACGTTGTATAAGGACCAACAGGTTTTGAGGACGAAACCTAAATAAGGGGGATAGACTTGTAACGCCCCAAATTTCTATCGGATGTATACCAAATTAGCAAATGATAACGCTAGCGATATTAAGGACTCAAACTTGGAGAGATAGGATCAAGTTTACATGTTGAGGGCCGAAATTAAATGTTTGTGGAGTTGAGGGACAAAAATAGACAATTTATGAAATTATAAAATAAACCCTAAGCCCCCCCTTCTTCCCCAAATCAGCCGCTACTCTCCTTCTCCCCTCCCAACCGAGCGACCTCCCTTCCCCTTCCCCCTCCGGTGACTTGGTGGCTACGGTTGGAGCTCCGGGCCTGCCTCGGCCGAGCGATCAAAGAAGCAACCTCACACCCCCCCTCTCGGCAGCTACATCCCAACCCTGATCGAACCCCTCCCCCTTCCTTTTCGAAATTAAAGTGACGGCGAATGGAGTTTCTCGGGTCAAGCTCTTCGACAGCCAACAAGATCATGGAACATGCCTGACACCCTCTGTAACTCTTCCTTCTCGGTTCTGCGAAGGCGACGGGTGATGGTGGCTGCGGTATGGTGATGGTAGCCGGTGGTGTTGACGATGGCTGTGGATGTAGGCGCCGACGGTGGCTGGTTCTGTGCAAGGAGCGACGATGGTGGTGATGTCGGCATCGTTGGTGGTGGCTGTCGGGTCGAAGGAAACCAAACCAGTTGGCGATGGCTGCATGTGTTGGTGTTTGGGTGATGGTTGCAAAACAATAGGGATGATGAGGTAATCTATGATTGGGGTTGTGTTGTTTTTGTTGTGGTCCATCTTGACTGTGATTCTGTCTGTCGATTGGTTGTTGCTGTGATTGTGGTTGTGTTGTGGCTACGGTTTGTTATGGTTGTGTAAGTGTTAATACCTGGAGTCGGTAATGTTAGGTTGGTCATGCTGGTGATGATGATGATTTAGCGATGAAGGTGCTGTTTGAATGATGTTGTTGTTAGATGATGATGTTGTTGTTAGATGATGATGATGTTGTTGTTAGAATGATGATGATGAAACTGTTAGATAACGATGATGATTGTTTTAGAATGATGATGTTAATGGTGTCTAAATGTTGATGATAAAGGTGTTTGGTTGCTCATGTTGGTGCTCTATGATGAAGATGAATTAGTAAACATGGGCTTAAGGTGACAGATACTTGATGATAATGACATGATGTGTACATCATGGACTAGCTATGTTTAGGATTATCTTGATGTTTAAATGAGGATGGGGACAACGTGTTTAAAGGGTTGTAACATGGGATGAGGACATTGTTACGATTACGAAGATTATAGGATTTCTAATTGGTGACGGTTCCATGACAAGAAAATGATGATGATGGTATGTTGGCTATGATAAGGTCATAGGTTGTAAGCAATGAAGATGAAGTGTGAGAATGGTATTTGGGTACGGTTGATGGGTGGTAATCTGCTGCTATGATGATGCTGATGTTGGTTTATACACGATTAGGCATAAAGACGATTTTAGGATGGTGGGGATACTTGATTGTTATTGATGATGCTATGATGATAATGGTATGATGATGTAGGTTCTATGATAATGGTGATGGTTATACAATAACGACGGTTCCTTGATGCGTATAACGGTCCTTGGAAGTTGATGGTGGAGGTATTACAAATGTAATAGGGGACGGGTAGATATAACGTGTAGGAATATGACAATTATGATATGGCATGAAAGCAATCTTGGGATTTTGAGGTTTAGTTATTCATGGTGATGATGGCCTTAGAATACAATGGTAAAAGTGGTTTGTAATGGTGAGGCTCCTATGGTAAAGATGAGGGCAATTTGATAATGAGGGTGGCGACTTCAAATGGATAACACTTATAGACATTCGGCAATTCGGTGAGTTCTAGATCCCCCTCTTTTATACATGCTTTACTGTTTTGGGGCTGACATACATACCATATGATTTATAATTAAGATTATTTTTAGATAATTCGTTATATGATTTGATAAAGTAATAACTGTGAATTACGTATATTTATTGCCTATAGATAGAATGATCTAAAGAAAAATGTGACAATTAAATAGATACGGTTACGCGTTATGATGACTAGTACTTGGTATGTGTGTATATAATAAGCTAAGTATTATATATATTAAGTGAAAGATGATACTAATGAGAAGTGGAACTTAGAAAATGTTACCCCCGGGCCCGTTTGATGATGAAAAGTCTTGCAAGCACTATGATAGACTTCACTTATTTGAGTCTGATGTATGATGATAGATCCGTATTCATGAGCGGGCTATGTGCCTAGCAGTGTGGATCAACTGTCGGGGGAAGGTACCATGAAGATGTGTACCGACAGGGATCGATCAACCGTCGGTGGTAGTGACCATGGATAACGTGTACCGACGGGGATTGACATTAGTTGTCAATCAACATGGAGATCTTGCTTTGTACAAATCTCGCCTATGATGAAGTGAAACGTAATGAAAGAATGAAAGATAATGAACGTGCCTAATGTGATGTAAATAATGTTTGTAGTATGATGTATGCGTGTTCATTATATGAAAGGATAAAAGACTATATTTTCTTACTTATATAAAACTAGAACTCACTCAGCGAAGCTGACTTTCATATGTATGTTAGATTGTTTGGCAGGTAAATCAAGTTTTAGGGCAGGACCTGATTAGGAGCTACTTGGAGGGTGAAGACTGGCATCCTGTAAAGATTCAACCAGCTTTTATGTTTTGTGTAATAATAAAAGAGTAAATTTTGTCAAGACAATGATTTGTAAATAAAGAACTTCTAGTACAAATCCGGGTTTGACTCTAAGTTGGTGCTTTAGTTTTATTTACATGATTAACATTGCTATAATTCCGCTGCTTTAATGAATAACACTATATCAGTTTTGAACTATAAATAAGGTTTTATACAAAATGGCCAATTTATGAGGTTTCCGGATTCGGGGCCTTACAAGTTGGTATCAGAGCCAAAGTTTAAGAGATTTGGGGAAAACTATTTTATAAACCTAAACTTAAACAGAAAATGGGACCAAATGAAAGGATGCCAGTCCACGAAGCTCCATGCCAAGAGGTAACGAAACATCTTGTAAATGCTATTCTGATAGGTAGTGCCTTGTTACAGAAGTTAGAATCAAGGATAGGGTATGATAACGTTAATTGTTGTGCTTACTTGAATTTATGTGATCTATACGTGCATAGAATAGCGATAGTAGGTTCGAGTGTTAGCGTGGTTTAGGATAGGAGAGTTTAGGACATGAGAAGTTCTGTAAGTAGTTAATCACAACTGGCCACTGTTATTAAAAACTTACGAAACTTGTCATGATCTGAACTTGCCTTGACAGACCATATTGACATTCTGAATCTTTTAGGAAGTGGAAAGTTGACAGATGTGTACGAGGTGTGTGATTCCCCGATGAGACCATTAGAGACTTGACAGCGATACCAGCAAAAACATATAATAAAGTTCTAGAATTCGTAACCAGGAATTCAGAAGTGTTGTACCCATGGGCTAACTCACAAGTGAGGAGAGTTAACGGTTTAAGTTACAAGATCTCCAGGGGAATAGGTTTCTTCAGACGAGTATTTCTTTGCATGGTGTTTCAGCAAGGAATTTTTAATAGAGATGAAGACTTATAATACTCGTCATGATCTGGACCATTGCCTTGAACGATAACGTTAGTATTCCGAATCTTGTAGGTAGCTTAAATGATTGATGAGATGTCTTAAGAAGGTAAAGCGATAATGTAGGAGCTACCTTTAGTAAAGCTATTTGGATAGAAGAGTCTGTAAGTGACTGTAAATAGTAATGGAAAGTTAGGGCCTTCCTCTGGATTGCATGTTACTACCCTAATTGGACGTAACATTGTGACGCCCTAAACCCGGCAGGGCACCGGAGGCACGTCACACAGTTGGATTAATATTTTAAACACAAATCAGAGCTTTCTACTTATAGCGGAAGACTTTAAACAATATTATATATTAACCCAACTTTTTAAAACATTTTACATATAGTTGTATTTAATTATACATTGCCCTATATCCTATGCCAGCAACTATTCCGGGATAGCATCCTCGTTCAGCTCATACTTGCTTCCCTCTATTATTAGAGGATCCTTCCTTACCTAGCATACACAACATACTCAAAACATGAGATAAACTGGTGAGTTCTAATTTTCATTAAAACATTAACAACATCTTTACGCACACAAAAGCTATATTTATATTGGTAATATTATAAATTCAACTTTATCATTACTTTGTCCCACTGGACCTGTCCCATCGAACGTCGGTTGCCCATATCTAGCAACTACCAGTTCCCCATACCCAGTAACGTCGGTTGCCCACATCCAGCAACTACCAGTTACTACACCCAGAAACGTCGGTTGCCCACATCTAGCAACTACCAGTTTCTCATACTCAGTAACGTCGGTTGCCCACATCCAGCAACTACCAGTTACTATACCCAGAAACGTCGGTTGTCCACATCTAGCAACTACCTGTTTCTCATACTCAGTAACGTCAGGCTTTGTGAGGTTTCCGGATTCGGGGCCTTACACCATAAAATTTCCCCCAAAACCTATGAACCCTAGTTTGATTTTAGGCCAAATTGAGCACCAGATTGTTGTTGTTTATGAAATCCAACTTAGGGCTTTGATTCGTTATGTAAAACCATGTATGAGGGTTTAATTACCCGAATTGATATAATTTCAATGGAGAATGAGTACAAGAACAGATCGTGGCTACGATGCAGTTCGTTCAGGTTGCAATTTGTGATGAAAATCGAATTCGTTCTACAGAAAGCTTCGAATAGCTCAAATGATGAAAAGCCCTTTGTCAATTGTGGGTTAGAGGGTTCGAAAAGAGGTCTACGAGTGAATTACAGGTCGCGACGAAGGGGGAAATCGAATTAGAAGTTTTGTAAGTTTTTAGGAGAAATTGAGAGTTGTAAATGATTAAGATTTGTGAGGTGATTGTTTAAGTTGGTTTAATTAGATTATAATTATGAATTAATGCTTGAACGGCTCATTTGATGAACGCGACGGTTACTCGACTTGTTTGGAGTCCATAATGGTTGCTTAATCTCAATTGAAGATCATAATTGAGTTCGAAATGCGTTAGTTAATCGGTTGGGTTCATTTGGCTTTGAAATTGGACGTTTATATTCGGTTTCTTGGTCTCGCCGGAGAGTTGCCGGTGGTTGGCCGGAAAACCATGGGTAAAGGGGGATTTTTGGTTTGGGATTTGGTTTAATACACAAATGGTCCCTGTGGTTTAAACTTTATTATTTTATGCCCAAACTTAAATGTTTGAAGTTACCTAGTTAACAAAAATACCCCTTCAACCTTGAGTTTTATATAATTTGACTTTTAAATTTTACAATCTATTTATTATTATTATTATTATTATTATTATTATTATTATTATTATTATTATTATTATTATTATTATTATTATTATTATTATTATTATTATTACTAATATTATTTTTAGTATTATTATTATTATTATATTTATTTTATTATTACAATTATTATTGTTGTTATTATTATTTCTCTATACTTATTATTATTATAATTTTTAATATTTTAATTACTAATTTTATAATTTAAAATTTAATGACAACAAAGAAAAATAAACATAGATAACCCATAAGTTTCATAAACGCCTACAATAACCCTTACAAGAATTTAACGAAACTAATTTTAGATAACCAAAAACACATGATGTTTGCTTATTTATTGCATATACATAATTGTTTTCGTCATAACAAGCATTAATTTTAATATTAAATCTTTAAATTAAATAATTAAGAAACGGTTAATGATGATTCTGCAATTATTAACTTGATTCCATTCTAATACTGATAATTTCTGTTTTCGATCCTTGGATTCATAGTCCATTTTCATCACTCATGACAAAGAAAATTCCGAGGAGAGAGATGAATCAACCTATCATCCGATGATGTAAGGATTATATCATCCACATATAAAAAATGAGCCATCTAAGATCCCTGCTTATAAATAATAAGTGATATATCACTGGTGATACTTCGAAAACCACAACGAGTAATCTAACTAGCGAACCATTGGTACCAAGTCTGTGGTGCATACTTGGGACCATAAAGAGATTTACGTAGCGACAAACATGTGATGGTTTAGAGGCATCGCTAAAACTTAAAGGTGCATATTTGGTAACATTTAGGCTTAAAAGGAGGCACAGTTTAACCATGCCACCTTTGGACCAGGTAGTCATGGGGTGGGCAAGGGGTGGAGGCAGTGGCGGTAGAAGGGAGCGAATGGAGTTAACAGAAGTTGTGGATGGTGTTGGAGGGTTATTGGTAGTAGTGGATGGTGTAGAGGGAGAGGCCGACGATCAGCCAATTAGTGCGGTTTTGGCATCAATAGTAGCTTGTGTCGACATGAATTGAAGTGGGAGGTGGAGGTTGTTTTTGGCAGGAGTAGGTAGGGTGAGGGCGGGTAAGTAGGCTACAGTGCAGGTGGGCGAGAGTTGAGGGATGGGTTGGAGTGGTTTGGACAATGCAGGTGGGCGAGAGTTGAGGGATGGGTTGGAGTGGTTTGGTATGGAAGACGGTGGTGGTTGAAAAATGACATGAGACGGACCGAGGTCAAAGGAGGAGTAGTCATGACTGATGCGTAGGGTTTGTGAGGTGAAGGGAAGTTTGTCTCATTGAACTTAACATAATGAGATATGATTATTTTGTCAATAGAGAGATATAGGCATTGATAGCCTCAGAAATCTATTGCGTGACCGGGGAACATATTTAAAGATACCTTTATCGTAGTGTCATTCTGGATTTGGTTTTTTTAAATCAAGTTTCAAGATAGTTATTCGTCTTCTTCATCATATCTTCTAGTAAATCCATGCCTAAAATAAAATATAATATATAATATCATATATAGGCACATTGGTTGATTTTTTTTGTTTTGGTTTGGTTCAGCGCTGTTTTTTGTGTTTTTGTTTCAGCAAAAAATTGAAACCAAAACCAAAAATTTGGGTATTTTTTATTTTCGATTCGGTTGAATAAGTTATTATGGTTACGGTTTGATTAGTTCGGTTTAATGCACGTCCCAAACTAGTAGTTTGTAAGGAAGGGGATATTATAGAGGTAGACATCATGTGTAATGTCCTAACCCAAAAGTTGGATTGGAGTGAGGTGTGAGTAAGGAAAACATGATTTCGTTGAGACGACGTATCATATATTCTGTCTTTCGGTTTTGTTGGGAAGCATGCAGACACAAAAACAAAACTGAAGTCCGTGTGTTGTGAAAAATGATTTGAACAATTTTTTGAAAAATTATTATTTGATTTATAATACTTACAAGTTAAATGCTTAAATGTGTTATGACTCAATAGTAAGAAATTGTTATTGATTAGAAATTGTTTTTTTTGGATTAGGTAAATATATATTTTTTAACTTATCAGCTTGTAGAAGATTAAACCAATCACACTGAAGATTATGAACTCAAAACAACTGATTAAGAAATTATCAATCCAAGAATGCAATGAGTTCACTACGATTGTTATCAACGATTACAAAGAAAGAAAACTAATACTTTGACTTAATGAAAGTCAAAGAATGCTAAGTAACCATCCCGCCTATTAACAAACTATTAATAGATGAATTATTACACTTTATATCCTACAAATATAAAGTTGACATAATTGGTCCTTGTACTACATATACACAACAATCTCCACCTTAGTACATGACCAATTAATAGCTCACATCTCACATCTCTAAGCACCTGGTAAACTTAGATCCAAGAACCACCTTGGTTAATGCATCATGTGCATTATTCTCAGTAACAACATGAGCAACTCTAACCTCCTTAGACTGAATGACATCCTAGATAAAATGCAGCCTAACATTGATATGCTTTGTTCGTTCATGATACACTTGATTCATGACAAACTCACTGCACCTTGATTGTCACACAAAATAAAAGTATCAACCAAATCAACTCCCAATTCAGTTATAAAGCCCTTCAACCAAAGAGATTCCTTTACAACCTCAGTTAATACTATATAACCAGTCTTAGTAGTTGACAAAGCAACCACATGCTGAAGAGTAGACTTCCAACTCACAACACCACAAAACACCTTAAAGGCAAATCCAGTGGTAGATCTTCCTTTATCAAGATCCTTGGCAAAATCAGCATCAACATAACCAAGAATACTAGGCTTTGAATCTTGATATTTACCAATGACTAATCCCACATGCCTTGTACCATTAAGATACCTCAAAATCCACTTCACTGCTTCCCAATAAAGTTTACCTTGATTTGACAAATACTTGCTAACAATGCTTACAACATATGCAATATCTGGTTTGGTACAGACCATTAAGTACATTAAGCTACCAATAACATTAGCATATGGTATCTTCTGTATTCTTTTAGTATCCTCCTCTTAAGTAGGAGAATCCTTTGATGAAAGCTTAAAGTGTTGACCTAATGGTGTCTGTACACACTTGCTATCAAGCATTGAGTACTGAGCTAACACTTTATTTATATATCCTGTTTAAGTCAAGAATAACGTATGATTGATCAAATCCCTTGAAATCTCTATACCCAAGATCTTTTTGCTACCCCCAGATCTTTCATTTCAAACTCCTTCTGCAAGAGCTTCTTTGTTAACTCTATTTCAGATTGATCTTTACAACATACCATCATGTCATCAATATAGAGTAACAAATACACATACTCATTAGGCTTGTAGCTTTTGAAATACACACAACTATCATAGCTACTCCTATGAAACTGCTACCTCAGTATGTAATCATCAAATCTTTTATACCAGCACCTGTGAGATTGCTTTAATCCATACAGAGACCTTTTGAGTAAACACAATTTGTTTCTTCTCCTGGTTTAACAAATCCAGCTGGTTGTTTCATATAAATCTCTTCATCTAGAGTACCATGTAGGAAAGCTATCTTTACATCAAGTTGTTCAAGCTTTATGTTATGAGCAACTACCATAGACGGAATTACTCTAATAGAAGAGTGTTTTACCACAGGTGAGAAAATCTTATTATAGTCAACGCCTTCTATCTATGTAAAACCCCTAGCCACCAACTTGGCCTTAAACCATGGTGGATCAGCCTTTGTTAATCCCTCTTTAGCTTATATGTAACCTTTCGGATTTTTGTTAAATTGAAAGTTAGCATCGTTTACTTTTGTAAGGACCATTGTTGCCAAATGTGAAACTTATGGGTTGCTTATGTTCGTTTATTAGTTTGAAAATTAATAGTTCATTTAATAAATTGATTATAATAATAGATAATAGTAATATTACTAATAATAATAACAATAATAATGATATTAAAATGGTATTAATAAAATTAATAAAATTAATAATAATAATAATAATAATAATAATAATAATAATAATAATAATAATAATAATAGCTAAGATAATGGTAATAATAATAATAATAATATTATTACTAATAATAATAATTTGTAAAGATTATTAAACTTGAAGATGTTAAAACTTAAATTAATTAAGTTAGGGGGTTAGTTTGTCATTTTATAAACTTAAAAAGGAAGTTTTGTGCATAAAAGGATAAAAGACCAAACCGCAGGGACTATTTGTGTAAAATTTACTAAAACCCAAATTAAAAACCCGGTCACCGGACCGGCAGCCCTCCGCCGAGGCGCCGGCAGGGCCAAAACACCCCGAAAATAATCGATTCGTGATCCCAAATCTCTCCAGATTCTTCCTAGTACATGTTTCGAACTTGTATACATCATTAATCGCATTTAAACGTCGGTTACTAAGCTCAATCGAGAGCATAACCGAAACTTTAAACTCCGTAGCCGTTCGAGCATTAAATCCTATTAATAATCTAATTAAACTAACCTAAACAATCATCTAAGTAATCCTAAACGTTCACAACTCTCAATTTCACCTGAAAACACACAAACAAACCAATTCGATCATCATATTCGTCGCGGACTTGCAACCTACTCGAACATCCCCATTTCGACACTTTGAACCTCAATTGTTAGATGGCTTTTAATCATAGAGTTCTGTGGAAGCTTCCTGTGCAATTAATTTGATTATTATTATCGATTGCAACCGGATCCCTTCACGACCCTGTCGCGACTTGTTCTTCATTGTTTCTCATCTATCTAACTTCAAACCGGGTAATCAAACACATCTATCTACTCGTTTTTACATGGGGAACAAAAGCCCCATGTTTATAATCGTTAACCAATTTGATTTGATTTTCAATTTGATCCTAACTCATTCTAGGGTTCTTAGGAATTGGGGTTTTATTCTTGATTGTGTTTAAAAGTTTTTAAAAAGTGAGTATAACCAAGGCTGCGGCCCAGGTTCATGGTCAAACACTCGCCCCTACCACCATGAGGTCCCGGGTTCGAACCCGGGCACCCTCATCTTTTTTTAAAAAAGCTTTTTCAAAACCTTTAAAAATACATAAAAATTTCTAAAAATTATAAAAATAATTTTATAAATTTTCTTCATTTTAAATGTTATCTAATGATTTTCTGTAAGTTTATTTTAACACCTTAGCATTTGTTAAATAAAATATTATTTATAAATGTTATAAATAATTATTTTTATAAACATGATTTTTAATAATAAGTTAAATCATTAATGGACACTATATTTAATTATGGATTAATCAGAAAATTAGTAGAAATTATATATATTTTCATAAACTATTTACAAATGTCATTTTGGATTATTTGTTATAAAATGTACATTAAATAATGGTTTAAACTAATAAGTTATTATTGATCCATATATTATCTTTAAGTGTTGTTTAAATCATGATTATTTCAAATAATTATAAGAATTTATTTACACTTTATATTTAAACTTGATCACTTGTTATGATTTAAATTCATTTCTTTATATTAAATTACTTAAATGGTATAATCTTTTTCATTGAATTAAAAGTGATTATTTTATTTACCAAAACCCCAAATCCTGATTGTAACCCTAGTTCATATTTTTAACCTTGTTATTAAACCTAAAATCTTGTAATATATACATTTAGGTACCTCGTAAAGGAAATCGTTGGATCAACGTTTATTCTTAATACCATTTATAAATATATATATGTGAGTTTTTCTCATGCCCCTTTTTACTATTTCAGACCGTTTGGGGTACACTTGTAAACGCTTGTTCTTGTAACACACATGCAATTCATACTTAATTTTGTCATGGTTATTATATTATTGTGAGTTATATATGTGATACATTATATGTGTGACAATCATTAACTATTGCTAGCCTGGCGACGTTATAGATCTATGGGCCTGACAAGCCTATTTGGTGGCCCTAGTTTCGTATTCTTGAGAATTATGGGGACTAAATACACTTAGCTAATCGTTTAATCTTGTAATCTTATAATCTTGAAATCTGTCAAGGTTTGATTGTAGCTATATGTACTCTATATACTTGCGTAGTTCGTAACCATTGACATGAATTGCCACTTGTAAATCTTTTATATATATGTATGCTTAAACCATGAGAACTCACCAAATTTTATAGTTGACCTTTATTTTCAGCATGTTTCAGAAAATGATCAAGCTTGAAGTTATCTTTTGAAGTTTGCTCAAATCTAGGATTTGGACCTAGAATAACGAATAAAAGTCTTGGAATATTTTGTCTTATGTTTTGCTTATTTTATGTTGAGACTTATGATTGTAATTTTCACTTTGTTAAACTTATGATTAATCATATTTACATTTAAAGATAGCGTTATATGGTTGTGAACAATCTTAACCCTCACATCTCGACGTTTCCACCGTTAAGGTTGGGGTGTGACAGATTGGTATCAGAGCCCATAACTATAGGGATTTAGGTTATTAAAAATGGTGACCTAGACTATAGTCTATGCATGAACCTCATAGAAAAATCTTTATAATCATGTGTATACTTATTGCTGCATATCACATGATACTATCTATTTAGGGATGCCTTTTGTGCAACTTGATGCCCTTAGATAGGTGTGCCTTATAATTAAATAAACTTGGTTACTTGTCTCCCTAAACTTATCCTTGATTCTTTAATTCTCCCCGATGAGTGAAACTTCTTAAACTTATTCTCGACGACACGAGGACTCATATGTTTATTATCGAGGGTTTAAATCTTTAGACTTTATGTCTAATCCATAATAATCCCATCAAGGTTTTTATTCCATGAACCTAAGGAACATTGTGTGACACATAGACACCTGTATCCTGGATTTCCTGGCAAAAAGCCTTCGGGCTAAGGTAAGCATTTCACATAAATCCTATGGGACCAGGTATGCTTACCTGGGGATTTCTGGGATGAGTGATAAACTATGGTCAACATACACAATTTTGTAAGGCAAATGAGTTAATTTACCTCGACGTATCAACATTTTCAAATGGTAATGCGTTACCAAATGGAAACATTCCATGTGTATTTTACAAGTCTTGAATAATCCTTGATTGATTTATTGTCCTATTAACTTCGAATTCCTGTGACTAACTTATTTTGTATCGAGCATGTCTCATTACCATGGAAAGCGTGGAAGTTCCGACCGTAAGTTAGCCGTCATGATTGCTCGACAAATGGCTGCTGTCATACCAACCTGGTTGCTGAGTTGAATAGCACCATGATGACCAATGCAAGCAACGATCAATGAGAGAATAGCACGAACCAAGGGCGAAACAACCAAACCTACATGTTCAAATACTTTAGTTCGTGCAAGCCCACTAGCTATAGTGGAAAGGAAGGAGCCACTGGACTTCTTGAGTGGTTCGAAAGCATGGTATACACGTTCATCAACTGTGAGTGTCCCGAGGCGCTCAAGGTTTGTTATGCCACTAGTATGCTCCAACAAAGGGCACTTACTTGGTGGAACAACGAGAAAAGGAACCGTGGCGCTGATGCTGTACTAGAACTAACTTGGGATGAGTTCAAAAATATTACCATCTCAAAATTCTGCCCGAGAAGTGAGTTATAAAAGTTGGAGGAGGAGCTCTGGAACCTTAAACAAGATAGTGGTAATCATCTGGCCTACTCAACTAGGCATCACGAGTTGAGCATTCTGTTGCCTCACATGGTCGACACTGTTCCTCGTAACATTGAAAAGTTCATCAAGGGGGTACCACCCCAAATTCAAGATGATGTGGTGGGTAGCCAACCCACAACTTTAGAAGAAGCCATTACTATCACCGCTCAGCTTACCGAGAATCATATACGAGTGGGCACCATATTTGTTAAGGGTGCTAAGAAGGCTGAGAAGACAGTTTCTGAAGCTGCCAAGGAGACTAAGACCGAGCCGTCTTACAACAATAACAAGAAACGTAAGTTCACCCCGACTCGTAACTATGCTGTGGCTGCACCTAAGGCACCTTAACGACAACTTGTACCTGTGGCTGCACTTGTGGCATAAGCACTTGCAGCTAGGGCCTATGCTGGTCCTCTACCTATGTACAACGTCTGTAGGTACCATCATCTGGGGAATACTCCATGCCGCATCTGTACTTTGTGCGGTAAGTATGGACACTTGGTGGCAACTTGTCACTGTGCAACAAACAATGCCGCGATGATTACGAATCGTGTTTGCTACAATTGTGGGGAACCTGGTTATATTCACCCACAATGCCCTCGTCTTGCGGGTAATGTTCCACAAGCTTGAGGACATGCTTTCAATATCAATGCAAACCAAGCGCGAGCAAACAATGATATGGTGAACGGTATGTTAAACCCAACCTCGACTCTTATAATCCAAGCCTTTTAGATGCTTTACCTGTAATGTTAAATGCCTTTAAAACTAGGCAGGTATGTTCCTTATTAATAACTCTTATCCTACGTTTTGTTCGATTCTGGAGCTGATAACAGTTTTGAGTCCTCGTTAGAAAGAGTCGAAGTTTCGTCATTCGTGATTGTGTTCTGAGTCTTGGCGCACATGATTTCCTTATCGATCTTATTCCTATGAAGCTTGGGAGCTTTGATGTTATCATTGGCATGGATTGGTTAGCCAAACATCACGCCGAGATTATTTGCTTCGAGAAATGTATCTGTATTCCTTTGCCTTTGGGAGATACATTGAAAGTCTTCAGTGAGAAGTCCTCCAAAGGACTCAAATTTATGTCGTGCACTCAAGCCTGTAAATGCTTAAGCAAGAACTATATGGCTTTCTTGGCCTACATGGTCAACACAAAAGTCAAAGGGAAAGAGCTTAAGGACGTCTCGATTGTCCGAGACTTTCCTGAAGTATTTCCCGATGACCTTAGTGGTTTACCTCCCGTGCATGAAGTCGAGTTTAAAATCGACTTGATTCCGGGAGCAAACCCCGTGGCTAAGTCACCATATCGACTTGGACCATCAGAAATGCAAGAGCTTTCCAGTTAACTTCAAGAACTATCTAAGAAAGGTTTTATTCGTCCTATCATTTGACCTTGGGGCGCACCTGTTCTCTTCGTGAAGAAGAAAGATGGTTCGTTTCGTATGTGCATCGACTATCGTGATCTTAACTAACTCACCATCAAGAACCGCTAGCCTCTTCCTCGCATCGATGACCTTTTTGATTAACTTCAGGGAGCTACCATCTTCTCAAAGATCGGCTTATGTTCTTGTTATTATCAATTGCGAGTCCATGACGATGATATCCCAAAGACTGCGTTCCGTACTCGATACGGGCACTATGAGTTCATTGTTATGCCTTTCAGTTTAACAAATGCTCCTGCTGTCTTCATAGATCTCATGAATCGGGTATGCAAGCCGTATCTGGATAAGTTTGTGATCATCTTCATTGATGACATACTTATCTATTCCAAGTCCAATACTGATCATGAACTTCACTTGCGACAAGTTCTTGAACTTTTGAAGAAAGAACAACTGTACGCTAAGTTCTCAAAGTGCGAGTTCTGGCTTGTGGAAGTTCAATTTCTAGGACACGTGGTGAATAGCCAAGGAATTCACGTTGACCCTGCAAAGGTGGAAGCTGTGAAGAATTGGTGTGTTCCTACAACTCCAACCGAAGTTCGTTTTTTCCTAGGACTTGCTGGTTATTACCGGCGATTCATTGCCAAGTTTTCAAGAATCACGAAACTGCTTACCTCACTGACTCAAAAGAATAAACCATTCGAGTGGGGGTCCGAGCAAGAGGAAGCCTTTGAAGCATTAAAACACAAGTTGTGTAATGCTCCTATCTTGACCCTAACCGATGGAAACAACGATTTCACCGTGTATTGTGACGCGTCTAAACAAGGCCTTGGTTGTGTTCTCATGCAACAAGGAAAGGTCATAGCATACGCATCAGGACAATTGAAGGGCCATGAGGTGAATTACACGACACATGACCTTGAACTTGGTGCTGTGGTTTTTGCCTTAAAGATTTGGAGGCATTACCTTTATGGTACGCAATGTATAGTCTACACTGATCACAAAAGCCTTCAACACGTTTTTAATCAAAAAGATCTCAATATGAGGCAACGTCGTTAGGTTGAGTTGATTAGTGATTATGACTGTGACATTCGTTACCATCCTGGAAAGGAAAATTTCGTAGCCTATGCACTAAGTCGTAGGGTCCATAACAAGATGGTATCTTTCCAAGAAATTCAGGATCAACGCCAATGGTTTGAAACTTTAGGAGAGTTTGATACTGAGATTCGTCTAGATGTCAACGAGACTACTGTGTTGCTGCAAAATTTGAGGATCGAAAGCGATATCAAGATGAGTATCTTAGAGACGCAACAAGCGGTTCAACAAGAAGGAAGGATGGGAGAGGAATTGGAGTACAATCTTCTAGTACGGCTAGAAACGAAACCCAATTGATTGATGTATTTTGCGAATCGAATTTGGGTTCCGAGTCATGACAATATTCGTACTTTCATCATAAACGAAGCTCATCAAACCCGTTTTCTATTCATCCTAGCTCCGATAAGATGTATATGGACCTACGTGGTCAATATTGGTGGCCTGGAATGAAGAAAGACATAACGACTTATGTAGCTAAGTGTCTTGCGTGTACGAAGGTTAAAGCCGAACATCAACGTCCAAGTGGATTACTTGAACAACCCGAGATTCCTATGTGGAAATAGGAACACATATCCATGGACTTCATAACCAAACTACCTCACACCTCTCGTGGTCATGATAGCATATGGGTAATCGTTGACTGATTAACCAAATCGGCACTTTTTATACCCATATGTGACACTTACAAAACATCAAGGTTGGCTCGTATTTACATTGATGAAATTGTGAGTCGTCATGGTGTACCTTTGCATATCATATCTGACCAAGATGCTCGTTTCACTTCGTATTTTTGGTCGTCTTTGCAAGAACTCTTGGGTACTAAGCTGGATCTAAGCACGACTTACCATCCTCAAACGGACGGTCAAACCGAGCGAACCATCCAAACCTTGGAGGATTTACTACGTCTCCGTGTCCTTGATTTTGGTGGTGACTGGGATACGCATTTACCGCTCGCGGAATTTTCGTATAACAACAGTTATCACTCGAGTATCAAGATGGCACCTTTCGAAGCGCTCTATGGTCGTAAATGTCGTTCTTCGATTTGATGGATCGACATTGGTGAAAACTTTATCACTGGTTCTAAACTTATACAAGAAACGACCGATAAAGTCTTCATAATTCACAAGAACCTTGAAGTTGCGAGAAGTCGACAAAAGAGCTACGCCGATAAGCGACATAAGCCGTTGGAATTCCAAGTTGGGGATATGGTTCTTCTTAAGGTCTCACCATGGAAGGGGATTGTCCCATTTGGAAAGAAGGGTAAACTAGCTCCAAGATTTGTAGGACCCTTCAAGATTCTGAAAAGGATCGGGAAAGTGGCTTACAAACTGAAATTACCTTCCGACCTTAGTGGAATTCATCCTGTTTTCCATGTCTCGAATTTGAGGAAGTGTTTGGCTGATGAAAGTCTGCATGTTCCGTTGGATGACATTCAGATCGACGAGTTATTAGACTTTGTAAAGAAACCAGTCGAAATCATGGATCGCATTATGAAGAAGACTAGAACCACAACTACCCCAATTGTTAAGGTCCGCTGGGAGAATAAGAGTGGAGCTGAGTTTACTTAGGAGCGTGAAGAGCATATAAAGAAATACCCGCATTTGTTCGCTTAGTTTTCATTCTTAATTTCGGGACGAAATTCTTAAAAGTTGGGAGACTGTAACCTTTCGGATTTTGTTAAATTGAAAGTTAGCATCGTTTATTCTTGTAAGGACCATTGTTACCAAATGTAAAACTTATGGCTTGCTTATGTTCGTTTATTAGTTTGAAAGTTAATAATTCATTTAATAAATTGATTATCATAATAGATAATAGTAATATTACTAATAATAATAAAAATAAGAGTAAATTTTTGTTTTGGTCCCTGAGGTTTTGGATAAGTTACTAGTTCAGTCCAAAAAGGAATCTTTGATCAAATCGTGCCCTATGGTTTATTTTTTTAACGAATTTGGTCCCTAACCCTAACGCCGTTCATAAAATCTGTTAAGTACATGCACGTGCCCCTCACGTGAGGGGCTTTTCGTCTTTTCCAACCCTCTATGCATTAAAACCCCCTTGAACTTAAAACCCTTCCACTCCCATTGATCCTCTCAGAGATTCATGAATGCTTGACTGTAAATGTTGAAGAATCAGTGAAGGCGAACGATTTGATGCAAGAATGGTGCTTACACTTTGGTTTCTTCGACCTACAGGTGAACGATTTGATCCCTACGCTACATATGGAGACAACCCTACTTTATTCAGTTTGAAGATATTTCATGGGGGAGTTTTCATCACGGAACCAGCTACGACTTATGTGGATGGTAAGATCAACTATGTGGACATGATCGATGCTGATGAATTCTCTGTTATCGAGGTAAATGCAATGGTCGAAGAGTTAGGTTATCCTAAAGATCAAATAATGTTTTATCATTATAAGGTTCCTGATATGAACTTAGAATTTGGTATTAGAGCACTAGGAACTGATCAAGATGTCATATCTATGTTGCAATATGTTGAACGGTTTAAGATCATTGAGGTGTATATAGAACATTGGGTATCAAGACTCAATGTATTTCACAAGTCCCCTAGTAAAGTTAAAATTTGTGAATTAGAACCTACTGATGCGACTTCTAGTCAGCCTAAACCATCCAAACTGAAACCCTTAAGAAAAGCTTCTAGAAAGCTACCACTTCTAACTTTGAATGAGGGTTCAATTGTGAATGAGCAGAATGTGTGTTCAAATGTGAATGTACAAGATGGGGGATTAAGTGAGGGTCCAAATATGAATGAGCAGGGTGAGGGTCAAAATCAGGTTGAGCAGGGTGAGGGTCCAATTATGAATGAGCAGAGTGAAGGTGAAACAACTACAGAGCAGGGTGAGGGTCCAATTATGAATGAGCAGGGTAAAGGTGAAACAACTACAGAGCAGGGTGAGGGTCAAAGTGATGAGGGATTGAATGATGTTGAAGCAACTACAGAGCAGGGTGAGGGTCCAAATGAACAATTTTTTTATAGATTTCAACTATGGAATGGGTCAAAGTGATGAGGGATTAAGTGATGTTGAAGCTGAACCAAATGATGAAGCTGAACCAAATGATGAAGCTGAACCAAATGATGAAGCTGAAGCAAATGATGAAGCTGAACCAGATGATGAAGATTTGCATGACACAGATAACATGGTTGAACATGTAGATGTTGACATGGGGTCATTTAAAGCAGATTTTGATGAGGGATTGAATGATGTTGATGAGGGGGAAGATGATGAGGATGAGGAATTTGACCTAGATGACTTTGATAGTGGAACAGATAAGGAAGATTTGTTGATTACTGCTGTGAATAAGTTTAGAAAGAGAAAGAAGAAATCCAAGAATGTAGATGCAGTTCCATTTTATGTGGGTCAGTGTTTCAAAAACAAAGATGATATAAAAACTTTGGTGAAAAACCATGCTGTAGTCACTAGGAGGCAACTATCTATCATAAAAAATGATAAGTTGAGGTTTAGGGTGATATGTACAGGTGTAAATCCTGTTTTTATTGGAGGTCAAAATTGTAACACTTAAAGCAGGCTTTAAGCAATGTGGGAGGGAGGTGTTAGGTTTAGATGGTTGTTTCATGAAAGGGCCTTTCCCTGGTCAGATTCTAACAGCAGTGGGTGTTGATGCTAACAATGGGATCTATCCAGTAGCTTTTGCAATAGTTGAAGCAGAATCATGCAGTTCATGGACTTGGTTCTTAGAGTTGCTTGGTGCTGACCTAGATCTTTGCAGGCAATCAAATTTCACATTCTTGAGTGATAGAAAAAGGTACTAAGCTTATTTTTATTTAAATTATGGTACTTGAAATTTAATGCTATTGTTATTTTGTAGGGCATCATACCTGCTATTAAGAAGGTGTATCCTTGTGCTGAGCATAGGTATTGCCTTAGGCATATACATGAGAATATGAAAACAAAATGGAGAGGCAACTTATTCAAAGAAATGCTATGGAAAACAGCAAGTGCAACAACCATTCCACAGTTTAACAAACACATGGATGATATCAGAAACCAAGATCAATCATTACACAAATGGCTGCAAGAAATACCTGGGCAAGATCCCATTTTAGTGGTAAGTTTAATGTTATTATAAGAACTGAGTTCCAACTATTTGTACAAGTGATTAATGACTGGTTTCAATGACAGGGAGGTCTAAGTGTGATGTTCTACTCAATAATTTGTGTGAGGTTTTTAACAAACAGCTCATAGGAGGCAGAGACAAACCCATCATTACTTGCTTGGAGTACATAAGAGAGTATCTGATGAGAAGAATTGGGGTGGTGAACAGGTTGATTGCTAGGTGTGATAGTCCATTGACACCCACAGCAACAAAGACATTCAACCAAATTAAAACAGAAGCATCACAGTATAATGTAATGTGGAATGGGCGAAGCAAATATCAAGTGAGTGGACCTTGGAATGATCAGTGTGTTGTGGATGTGAGTGCCAAGACTTGCTCTTGCATAAAATGGGAATTAACAGGCATGCCTTGCAAGCATGCTGTAGCTGTTAACTGGGATATGAGAGTGAATGGGATAGAAGTTGGAATACCTGAGACTTGGGTAGATGAGGTTTATTGGCTGAGCACATGGAAGAAAGTTTATGAGAACACCATTGACCCAGTCAATGGCAAAGAAATGTGGACTCCATCAGCTTGCCCTACTTCATTGTTACCACCCAAACATCACATCCAAATAGGAAGGCCCAAGAAAGCTAGAAAAAAATCAATTGAAGAGTTGTCACAAACAATAAGTGCTACTGGGAAGATGACCAAGAAGGGTAAGCCTGTTACTTGTACACTATGTAATCAAAAGGGTCACAACAAAAGGGGTTGCAAATTGGCAACTACTTCAACAACAACACAAGATGCAACTGCTTCAACAACAACACAAGATGCAGGGTCCAGTGTTTAATCAAAAGTGTAGTGTGTGTTTGCCTTGGTTATTTGGTTTGTAGAAGTGTAGGGTCCAGTGTTTAAGGATGTTTGTAGTTGTTGGTATTGAACAATGTGTGGTTGGAATGTTTGTAACTGGTCATTAGAACCATTACTTTTGGGATTAATATTAGCAGTACTCTACTTATTTCATTACAAGCACTTCTATTTCAGTACTCTACATAAATATATTACCAATTCAACAAACAAAGTAACATACAATGGAAAAGAACAATACATACTTATCATTCAACCAAAAGTCAAATACATTTCCATTACACTAACAAAAGTAACAATACATAGTATCATTCAACCAAAAGCTTGACATTTACACCAATTAAGGTCAAGTTGAAAAGAAATACATAAAAAACAACATCCAACTTATGAAAACCACTAACTTAAGTCTTCGATTTTCAGCAGCCTTGTGGTTGATTTTTCTAAGTAGCCCCGGTACAATAACATTACAACTATCACATACAGGAGGATCAGCCCAGGCTACAAAACCACATACCTGCAATTGCAGAAAGGGAGTTAGGGCAAGACCAAAAAAATTAAAAAACAGATAAATTACCTTACGTGAACAACAGTGAAACCTTCGACCAGGGTTTGCAGACGTCCAAGAGGTGCGAATTGTAGTAGGCGCACCACATTTACAGATCACCATGGTGGTGATGGTGAACAACAACGAACACAGGAGGGAGAAGAAGATACAACAACGTACGTACGATTTGGGGGGTTTTAAAATGCATAGAGGGTTGGAAAAGACGAAAAAGCCCCTCACGTGAGGGGCACGTGCATGTACTTAACAGATTTTATGAACGGCGTTAGGGTTAGGGACCAAATTCGTTAAAAACATAGACCATAGGGCACGATTTGATCAAAGATTCCTTTTGGACTGAACTAGTAACTTCTCCAAAACCTCAGGGACCAAAACAGAAATTTACTCTAAAAATAATAATGATGATAATAATGGTATTAATAAAATTAATAATAATAATAATAGCTAAGATAATGGTAATAATAATAATAATAATAACATATTATTACTAATAATAATAATAATTTGTAAAGATTATTAAACTTGAAGACGTTAAAACTTAAATTGATTAAGTTAAGGGGGTTAGTTTGTCATTTTATAAACTTAAAAAAGGAAGTTTTGTGCATAAAATGATAAAAGACCAAACCGCAGGGGCTATTTGTGTAAAATTTACTAAAACCCAAATTAAAAACCCCTACCCTCAGTTTTCCGGCCACAGGACCGGCAGCCCTCCGGCGAGGCGCCGGCAGGGCCAAAACACCCCGAAAATAATCGATTCGTGATCCCAAATCGCTCCAAATTCTTCCTAGTACATGTTTCGAACTTGTATACATCAATTAATCGCATTTAAACGTCGGTTACTAAGCTCAATCGAGAGCATAACCGAAACTTTAAACTCCGTAGCCGTTCGAGCATTAAATCCTAATAATAATCTAATTAAACTAACCTAAACAATCATCTAAGTAATCCTAAACGTTCACAACTCTCAATTTCACCTGAAAATACACAAACAAACCAATTCGATCATCATATTCGTCGTGGACTTGCAACCTACTCGAACATCCCCATTTCGACACTTTGAACCTCAATTGTAAGATGGCTTTTAATCATAGAGTTCTGTGGAAGCTTCCTGTGCAATTAATTTGATAATTGTTATCGATTGCAACCGGATCCCTTCACGACCCTGTCGTGACTTGTTCTTCATCGTTTCTCATCAATCAAACTTCAAACCGGGTAATCAAACACATCTATCTACTCGTTTTTACATGGGGAACAAAAGCCCCATGTTTATAATCGTTAATCGATTTGATTTGATGTTCAATTTGTTCCTAACTCATTCTAGGGTTCTTAGGAATTGGGGTTTTATTCTTGATTGTGTTTAAAAGTAAAAAACCGAGTATAACCAAGGCTACCGGCCCTGGTTCATTGGTCAAACACTCGCCCCTACCACCGTGAGGTCCCCGGTTCGAACCCGGGCACCCTCATCTTTTTTAAAGAAAGCTTTTTCAAAGCGTTTAAAATACATAAAAATTCCTAAAAATTATAAAAATAAATTTTATAAATTTTCTTCATTTTAAATGTTATCTAATGATTTTCTATAAGTTTATTTTTACACCTTAACATTTGTTAAATAAAATATTATTTATAAAAGTTATAAATAATTATTTTTATAACATGGTTTTTAAATAATAAGTTAAATCATTAGTGGACACTATATTTAATTATGGATTAATCAGGAAATTAGTAGAAATTATATATTTTCACAAATTATTTACAAATGTCATTTTGGATTATTTCTTATAAAATGTACATTAAATAATGGTTTAAACTAATAAGTTATTATTGATCCATACATTACCTTTAAGTATTATTTAAATCATGATTATTTCAAATAATTTTAAGAATTTATTCATACTTTATATTTAAACTTGATCACTATTATGATTTAAATTCGTTTCTTTATATAAAATTACTTAAATGGTATAATCTTTTTCATTGAATTAAAAGTGATTCCATTATTTGATTTTATTTACCAAAACCACAAATCCTTATTGTAACCCTAGTTCATATTTTTAACCTTGTTATTCAACCTAAAATCTTGTAGTATATACATTTAGGTACCTCGTAAAGGAAATCGTTGGATCAATGTTTATTCTTGTGACATCCGTCATCGAAAGGTCCGTTATTTAACGTGACTTCTGTTAACCTTTCATTGATTGTTCATTCTTTGTCTTTATAAACTATTCGTGTGGTTATTGTCTTTGTTATATCATCATTTTGCTTGTGTCCTCATCGTTGGCATTGCCATCATTAAGAACTTTTACAATCGTCGTTATCGTTATTATTAAACCCATCTTTATTATTTATTATTATTGTCGTTAATAAAACCATTTTAAGTTACTAATATCATCATTTACATATTTATCATTAATATAAGTAACCGATTTAAGGTCGTTTTTAACTAAAACAAACTTGGGAATTCGGGGATTTAAGTACAGGGACTAAATGTGTCATTTTCCAAACTTGAAAAGGGTATAAAAATCCCATTTTTCCAGCCCTAATCCTAAACTCTCTTCTTCTTCTCCTCCCAACCGCCCCCTTTCTCCTCTCTTGCACAAACTGACGTTTTCTTCGTGATTTCTCTGGCAAAACGACGACACAGCCGTTCCCCTTTGACATTCCACAGGTAGACAACCTTGGTTGTCCTCTTTCCTTGTTGTTTCTGTCCTTTTCGCCTTGATTTGGGTGCTCAGGACCAACTCGAGCATATGAGGTCGGGAGGTCACGTGTAGTGTCTTTCTGTGCGTCCTTCTTATTTGTGTGTGTGCGAAATATGTTTCTGGAAGTGTTTATGGCATGAATCGAGTGCACGCAGCAGGGGAAGGCTGCTCTGCACCTGTTGCAGTCGCGATTCTACACAGACGTCTGAGTCTATCGTGCGACTGAGTCGTGCGACTGGTGTGTCGTGCGACTGAGCCGTGCGACTATGCGTGTTGTGTGAATGAGTGTATTCATGCGATTGAGTTTATGCGGATGAATGTGTGCGATTGTGCGTGTATCGCACGACTGAATGCTGAGTCGCACGATTGGAGGTTCATTCGTACGAATGAAGCCGATTCGTACGAATGAAGGTTGATTCGTGCGTATGGATGTTGAGTCATACGATAGAGTGTTGTGTGGTACGACTGAAGGCCGAATCGCACGAATGGAGGTCCATTCTTACGAATGTAGCTGATTCGTATGAATGAAGGTTGATTCGTGCGGATGGAGTGATAGAGTCGTGCTTCTGGTCCAGTCGTGCGACTGAAGTTGTTGTGTGTGAATTCCTTCTTGTGTATGGTGTGTGTATGTTGTGTGATGTTAAAGTGACATTGATACAGTCGCCATTGCTAATGACAATATTAAAGTTAACACTATAAAACCTACTAATGTTATCACAAATCTGATCAACTTTAACATTTTTACAAATATCAAGAACTGATTTTCAACCACTAGAAATTACTAAGTACCTCTCTAACAACAACGAAACCTTTACCACTAATATCATCGGCAATGGTGACGATTCCAAGTACTTGGATCTATATAAGATCTACTACTTATGTCAACTGGTGTGTGTTCTGCGTGACCGAACCGATACGACCCCAACCGACCGAACATTACTATTTTCATTAAACTTATCATTAACGCTTAACTATAACTGTTAATAGGTGTTTGACCTTTTATTGCATACAACATTTGGAACTTGATCATCCATACTTACCACCGAACAATGAGTTTCGTGGCCCTTTTTATGCTTATTCAATACTTCAATCATTTACAAACATAGGGGAAAAGTATGCTCAACCATTTTTATGATGTACAACTTACATTATTGGAATCAATGTGTTACTGTTTTGTGGGTACTTATCTGATACATACATGAGTCGCTATGTGGTACTTTCTTTACAACCATTTAATTCCGGTGTTGGAACCAACAGATAGGTATTGGTAGTACTACTGGGTTGACACCCCACCCTTGTTTGTTGGTATACTAGTTGGTACCAACAGTGGCCAGGAACGGGCCCTTGGGTGAATATATTCTGACAAGATTCTGTGTGTAGGTCATTAGGTTTGGTTGTAAAGCTCATGGCTATGTGATTTTGCTTACTTATTATTGTAAACACAATATTCCACAAAATATTATGCAGCATCAACTTACTTACTATTTAAACCTGCGAGCTCACCAACAAATTTGTTGACCATTTTGAGCATATCTTTTCAGGTGACAATGCTAATTGAAGATCTAGGTGTGCTGCCTTAGTGGAGACCCTAGGATGCATTTTGAGACTATACAATATTTGACAAACATTCTTTTGAAACATTGTTGGTCTGATTACATACAATTATTCTTTTGGATACTTGTTCCCGGGTTATGGGAATTACATTACAATGTTATTATTTTTGGTTATGTGAATCAATTACAAGTTTATGCTTATGGCTATGTTGTCATGAAATTGACTAAACACGACACACGTCTCCTTTGTGTCGGGTGTCGTCATGACATGCTTTATCATCAATTACATATATTGTATCTCTATTGTCAACAATGTGTTATGACGATCCCGTCTCGTTACATCCCCGTGTTTCTGCTCTCAGCGGGGGTGTGACAATTCTTAATACCATCTTATAAATATATATATATATATATGTGAGTTTTTCTCATGCCCCTTTTTACTATTTCACACCGTTTGGGGTGAAACATGTTAATGTATGAACTTACACTTGTAAACGCTTGTTCTTGTAACACACATGCAATTCATACTTAATTTTGTCATGGTTATTATATTATTGTGAGTTATATATGTGATACATTATATGTTGACAATCATTAACTATTGCTAGCCTGACGACGTCATAGATCTATGCGCCTGACAAGCCTATTTGGTGGCCCTAGTGTCGTATTCTTGAGCATTATTGGGACCAAATACACTTAGCTAATCGTTTAATCTTGTAATCTTATAATCTTGTAATGGTAACAGCAGCAGCCCCTCTTACTATTCAGAGTGCGATTCTAAAGGCTGGTACTTTAACCGATGAAATGGTGAGAACTGAGGTTCTGGGGAAAGGAGCTAAAAAGAGGAAGGATGTTGGAGAAGCGAGCAGGTCGAGTACCGGGAAATTCGACAAAAAGGCCATGACAACCAGGAATTTTGTGGCTGTGACACAAGGCAAGAGGGAATATGTCGGGCCGCACCCCAAATGTGATAGGTGTAACTTTCATCAACCCCCAGCGATGCAGTGTCGGGTGTCTGTGAACTGTAGACGCCCGGGGCATCTAGCGAAAGACTGTAGAGTAGCGTCGAATCTGGTTGCACCGGTTAATGCGGTTAACCTCACAGGGAATGCTAGGGTTTGCTATGAGTGTGGAAGCCCGGGTCACTACCGGAACATGTGTGTAACCTTTCGTATTTTCGTTAAATAAAAGTTAACTTTGTTATGTTCTTGTAAGGATTTTTCTGTCATTAATGAAACTATGTGGATCGTTTACGCTTGTTTTTTCTTAATAGTAATAATAATAATTATAATAATAAAAAAATAATAATAATACTAGTAATTATAACTTTTGCTTAATTGATAATAAAAAACAATAATAATAATAAAATAAAATAAAATAATAATAATAGTAATAATAATAAATAATAACTTATAAAGTTAAATAACTAATAAGTTGGAAAAATATCTAAAAACTTAAGGTATAGATAAGTTTAGGGGGTTTTATGTCAATTTGGAAACTTTAAATAAGAGTTTATGACAAAATAATAACACTTTAAAACTACAGGGACCATTTGTGCAAATTATAAAAAAAAATCAAACTGAACTCCCCCCCCCCCAACCCGCATTTCTGGCGAGACCTCCGGCCGCCGGCCGCGGCTCCGGCGAAGCCAAAAACCGGGCTTTAGGTCGTGGTTTCGACCCCAAAAACACACCAATACAATCGTGAGACTAATACGAACCTGTTCACGACCTTTAATTGTGTTTTAATCGTGGTTTTGATGGTCGATACGTGTAACCGAATGAGTCTTGAATCCCTAAAGCCGTTACACATCTAAAACTCAATAATAAACAAATTAAACATACAGAAACGTTCAAGTAATCATCTCGAAGTTATTAGCAACATCAATTTCACCTGAAACAACCTTGTAAATCGATTTAATTGGTGAAACGGCCGACTTTAAACTCTATAGCCGTTGGGCAAGTAATCGAACAAATAGAGCCTATTTAACAGAGGGGATCATCAAATTCGATCCCTTTAAACTTATTATACACTCAATCGCTTGGAAATACAACAAAAACATCGAATTTGACCTCCCTGTTCTTCGAGTGTGAACCGAAATGAACACGAGCAAAAACACTTCAATTCGCTTACAATCAGGTAAGTTTAATATATCATTGTGCTCGTTTAAACCTAGGGAACAAAAGCCCTATGTTTTAAATCATTAACAACACCAATTTGATCTTCAATTTTGGAATTTAGCAAATTAGGGTTCATCCAATTTTGGGGGAGTTTGTAACTGATGTTTTTAAGAATTGGGAACCAAAGATAAACCGCGGCCACGGCCTTGGTTCACTGGTTCCCCACTCCCTTGTCAATCTAGAGGTCCCGGGTTCGAACCCGGGCACCCTCTTATTATTTTTAAAAAGGTTTTTTAGCCTTAACTTTATTTTAGAAAAATTCTATTAAATATAAAAATAAGTTTTACAAACTTTAAATATTTCTAAAATCAATTAAATATTTTCTGTAAATTAGTTCTTGTAAAATCTTTTGACATTTGATTACAAAAATTATTTACAAATGTTATAACTATAGATTTTTATAAAAATAGGCTTATATAACAATTTAGATTATTAAAAATTATTATTAGACATTAGATCATCTTTGGGTAGGGATTAATCATGATGCTTATAAATTTTAAATATATTTAGTTATTAAATACACAAGTTATGTACGAAGAATTGTGTCCTTTTAAAAATAAAATAAATGATACCTTATCTTTTATTGGACAAAATATATACAAAAGTACACAAATTTTATTTACAAAACCCCCTAAAAATACCCTAGTTCACGTTAAATCAATAGTCTTAATATTAACTTAAATCTTGTAAATATATATACTTAGGTACCTTGTGAAGAACTACGTTGGAACGTTGCCTAACATATTTTTTGTTAATCGTCAATTATATATTTATTGACCACGTTAGTATTTCTATACTCATTTTATTATTTTTACACTTTTGGGTGAAACATGTTACATTATAAACTTTGCACTTGTAAACACGTTTAATTCTTGTAAACCTATGGCAATTTACTTGTATGTTGTAGTTAGTTGAACTTTGTGACTACCATGTAATGTCGAATATATGTACAATCATTAACTATTGCTAGCCTAGCGAAGTCATAGATCTATAGGCCAGACAAGCCTGCTTGGTTGATCCAAGTACAGTTAGCTAATCGTATATACTTTTAAACGTTTAAGACTTGTAAAACTTTGTCGAGGTTTGATTGTGCATTTCTGTCTTACATCCCTAGTTTACTTTGTTCTCTAATTTACAACATGAATTGCCATCTTTTATATACTTATGTATTACAAACTATGGAAATCTCACCAACATTATTGTTGACCTTTTATTTTTAACATGTTTCAGGAAATGCTCAAGTTTGATTGACATCTTGAAGTGCTTTCACATCTAGGAATGGACCTAGTTAAATAAACGAAATAAATTGGATTGTTACATCCTATGTTATGCTATTTATTTTCTTTGAGATTATATTTGTAATGGTACAATTGGCATTTATGATTAATATATATTTGGATTATTAATAGCGTTATGTGGCTGTGAACGATCTTAACCCTCACACCTCGACGTTTCCGCCATCAAGGTTGGGGTGTGACAATGTGCCCCAGACTGAATCGGGCACCGGGTCAGCAAGAAAACAACCAACCACAAGTGATGGCCATAGCTGGTAATCAAGGCCAAGGAAATCAAGGAAATGCTGCCAGAGGACGTGCGTTCATCATCGGAGCAAATGATGCCCGTCAGGACCCGAATGTCGTTACGGGTACGTACTTGCTCAATCATCACTTTGCATCTATATTGTTTGATACTGGAGCATACATTAGTTTTATATCCTCTGAATTTGCTCACATGCTTGACTTGAACCCTAGTAGGCTAAAAACTAGCTACTCCGTAGAAATGGCCAATGGTAGGATTGTACAGGCTGACGATATTATTAGAATGTGCTCAATGATATTGGAAAACCATGCCTTCGATTTAGACTTAATACCTTTTGAGCTGGGAAGTTTCGATCTGATTGTGGGAATGGATTGGTTGTCAAAACACGGAGCTGAGATTGTCTATTGGGAAAAAGTAGTACGAATCCCCATGCTAGACGGAGAGGTACTCAGGATTCAAGGAGAACGATCGGGAAGAACCCTAAAGCTTATCTCTTCCATGAAGACACATCGATGTTTACAAAAACAGTGTTACGTATTTCTGGCCCATGTTGTGGAAAAGAAAGAAGAGGAAAGAAAGTTGGTGAATATTCCCGTAGTACAAGATTTTCCGGATGTATTCCCTGACGACTTGTCGGGTTTTCCTCCTCCACAACAGGTGGAATTTCGTATATAGTTGGTTCCTGGAGCTACTGTAACGCCCGTACTTTTTGTTGTTTCATTTTTAGTCCTTGTACTTTGTAATTCATCAATTCATACCCTTGTATTCTTGAGTCTTGATCAATGAAAGTATTTTTAAAAGTTATTCTATATACGTATATGATACACATGCTTAAAAGAAACGTTATATGCATTCAAATATACTTACGACATGCTGTAAATATAAATTCAGTCGAAATCATACGTAACCGGGTGTTCATGAACGAACCCAACCAACTTGTAAACAAGCCCAAATCTTTAAAATATAATTAAGGGTCTTAAAACACGTAAAATAACCCAAAAGAAAAGCCCGAAACCAAGTCCAATGGTCCAAGCTCAACACAAACACAAGTTTGTGATCGTAACTATCGAACCGTATCAAGATCAATGCACCAAACCCAATTATCAGTACCATTAATGTTAAATTACTCTTCTCCATATTAAAGTACTCTGAAAATGGAGAACTTAGAAAAAAACCGCGTGCGAAACGGAGTTATAACGAAGCGGGAATCGTGAAAACAAGTTGGATGGTTTTGTTGACTAGTCAAACCGAAACCCACTCGGGTTTAAGCCCATTTTCCCTTTTTTTAAACCTAATTAAAGCCCATTAAATCCAACTCCTTCCCTTTATAAACTAGCCTTCACCCCCACAAAACACTTTTACATTCCACATCCCACCAAAACACTCTCAAATTCTCTCAAGGTTCTCTTCTTCTTCACAAAAAATTCTGCACAAAACCTTCAAGGTTAGAACACCATTCTAACCCATTTTTTTTGCTTCTAACACTTAAACCTTGCATCTAGCATCATGGATACACCTCTAGGACTATCCCCAATGACTTTGCCTTGGAAACATTAAGTGGAAGCCATCTATAATGAGGTCCAAAGCTAGTTTTACAAGGTTGAATTTTTATTTTGTTTTTGTCCTTGATGTTTTTAATCTTTTACAAGCTTTAATTTTATTTTAAAACATACTAAACCACTTGGAACAAACCATGGACTATCCTCTAGGTTTACAATGGTAAACACTAAGGGGGAGGCACCTAAAATGGGTTCCCAAGTGGCTAAACTTTATGAAATTGTTGCTCTTGAGTTTACCTTGTTCAAACTTGGATTTTCTTTGAACCAAACCTTGTCTCCAACAAACCTCATTGTTGGATGACTTGAGTTATGGTAAAAATCCATAAATGAATGAGTTTTGAACTTAACTTTATATCTTTTTATTACTCAAGTAATCTAACATAACAACAAGTGTGATAAACCAAACTAAGTATTCAACTTTACCATGTTGAAAAGCTTATGTTAAGGTTCAAATGGCAATCTTGAAGAACTTTGGTTCTTCAAGTAGGGTTTTCCCACCATAACTCACCCGGATTAGTTGAGATATTTTATGTAGTATATCTATACTTTAAACATTTAAACTATTATGTAAGTATTTACAAAGGTTTGTGGACTATTACCCTACCTTCGTATCTCGTGACCTCCTTCGAGGAGGGTACACTAACGTACTAACTTTACCATCTGAATCTCCAACACTAGTTGGTGAATTGTGTTTTGGTCCGCCATTGGCGATACATGACTTCTATGATTCTATATACATACGTACAAGTACTCTAATCCGACTCTAAGACAAACCCGTTTTCCTTGTTAGGTTAACCGGTGTCTAATCTTCCCAAATCCATCTACTCACAACTCAGAACTTTTCCTATCGAAACCGTGAGTATACTTCACCCCTTTTCGTTTTATCACTTTTGGGTTGCAACATGTTACTTATTTAAATACACTCACTTATACATTCAAGCAATACATTCAACACTAATCTAAATACATGCTTAGTTATGCTATTTGTGAATACATGCTAGTTATACACTCTTATGCATTCTAATACAACCGCCCTTAACGTTTATAGCGCTATAGGACTACCACATCCGCCTATTTGTATAATGGGTTTATGTTAAATTTTCATTCAGTCGATACCTATTCGTTGCGACGATGTGGTACATATACTTGGGGACACTATGGCTGATTATTAGGTAATGCATGCTAGCTTTGATTTCAAATTAGTATACTAAATATGCGGATTGAGATTTTATTCATACTTATGCTATGTATTTAAACTTGTATGCTCACCAACATATTTGTGTTGACGGATATTTTATGCATGTTGCAGGAAATGAATGAAGGTTTATGCAAGAAAATACTTAGGTGGACCTAGAAACACACCTAGATTTTATCCAAATTTTATGTTATGATGTAACTTGTCTTTTTTCTTGGATTGTACTTCATTTTAAGACTATGTAATGTTTGCATTAGAATCAATGAAATGAAATTTGGAATTTAACATATTGACACTTTAAATACTATGTTGACTTTAAACAATCTATCACTTATCCCGCCCCGATATTTCCGCCATCGGTTGGGGTGTGAAAATTGGTATCAGAGCCATAGTTATAGAGAATTAGTAAAACTTTCATGTTTGACCTAGACTATAACTTAGGACTCCCGGTAGACATGCTTAGGCTTATTTGATTTATTTATTATCTATTGCCTAAAAATACTCGAAATATTACCTTACACTACTTTCATAATATCTCTTGACCTTAAAAGATACTTTCTTTATGCGTGAAGGAGACAACTACAAGA
The DNA here is from genome assembly GCA_024085815.1 of Flaveria linearis. NCBI lineage: Eukaryota > Viridiplantae > Streptophyta > Magnoliopsida > Asterales > Asteraceae > Flaveria > Flaveria linearis. Next base: position 99,134,160 of record CM044001.1, read on the forward strand.
AGACACTCATATTTCACAAAAGAAACGACATCACCGAAAAAAAAGGGTGATTCCTATATTTGGTGACGACTTTCAATCCGCCTACATTGGTTTTTGTTTTTGTTTTTGAAATTTCATCATTGAGATAGGAGTGACTTCCTTTACTTAATGATAATTTCATGCATCTCTTTCTGGTGGACCCTTAACCATTGAGTTAAGTAACAACCACAACTTCGGAACGACACCATCAAGCTAGGAGTAAAATCCATATCTTGATGACTAGTTCTATTCCATGATTTTTCAATCCCTCTAAAGTCTCAGATTTTCTAATGACTAAGGATATGTAGTAACCGGAAGGGTGAATATCGATAACCGACTTGTCGGCGAGAATATTCTACCTATAGGCCAAAGCATGAATCCCGAACTCAAAGGTATTTCTGACCACTTTGGTTAGTCAAAAGTTCTATACCTGAACTACTCCAAATGCAACCAAACCTCTTTTGTACTTAAATTTGTTTCATATGTTTTAATGTTTTTTTCCCATGTTAAGCTTTTATCCTTTACAACCTCAAGCTTCACATGCCGAACTACTCTTCCGTAATCTAAAACACTAATAACACTCATAAGTTGAATATATATATATATATATATATATATATATATATATATATATATATATATATATATCCTAAGTCTCTATATTATTGTTTACTTTTAACTTCCAATGTGGCTTATATTTTATTTATGAGAGAATGTGATACATACATGCTTACGTGACATACTATGTGTAAAATTATTTTTCTCAAAAGCTATTGATTCAAGTCTCATCCTTTCCATTAAACTTTTTGTATATGGATCGTCGTTCGAAAAATAATTCCAACAAGAAAATGATTGCCTTCATGGCAACCCAAATGGCGCGTGTCATCCCCGATATTATAAGACAAGTCCAAGCTACTCCTAGCCCAAATCACTCGGCTGACTCCCAAATTAATACATCAAAAAACCCTACCTTCAACTATAAACACTTCAAATCTTGTGGCCCTGAACCCTTCACCGGCGAAGAAGGTGCTTCGAAGATGCTTGAATGGTTCGATAGCATCGAAGTAACTTTTGTGAATAGCGAATGTCCCGATGAACTGAGGACTCGTAGTGCCACATGTGTCTTCCAATCAAGGGCACTTGAATGGTGGAAAAGCGAAAGAACCACCCGTGGCAATGATGTCACCTTTGCCCTACCTTGGGAGAAGGTAAAAGAACTCATGCTTGAGGAGTTTTGCCCCTCTCACGAGATGCAAGGTCTCGAGGAAGAGTTTTGGAACCTTAAACAAACTGGAGGGAACAACCAGATCTACACCACTAGGTTCAAACAACTTAGCATCCTTGTTCCCCACCTTGTAAACACAACCGATAGGGCCATTGCTAAGTCTATTAGAGGCCTTCCCCCACTTGTTCGTGATTCCGTCACTGCAGCCGAACCATTCTCCCTTGAGAGAGCCATTAGGTTGGCGGCTACCATTTCTGATAATCTTGTAAAAGATGGAACCTTGTCCCTTAAAGGTTCCTCAAAAACCATCCACCAAGTAATTTCTACCACACCCGATGAAACCAAAGATACCAAAACCTCTTCCAAACCCAATAATCGTGGAAATAAACGTAAGCTACATAGCCGCAACTATGCCATGACCACCCCAACAACTCAAGCTCTTATCCAACCCACTTAAGAACAACCCAAACAAAATTACACCAGTTCTTTTCCCAAATGTAACACTTGCCAATACCACCACCCGACTACTTCCAAGTGTCGTCATTGCACGACGTGCAATAGGTTTGGCCACTTTGCTTCGGCATGCCGAAATGGCGCGAATACGCAAGGAAACCTAGCTCAACCTACCAATAACCAAAAACGGTGAATACCAATGTCCGTGCATGTTACAAATGTGGAGATCCAAACCACCTTGCCAACCAATGCCCACCCAACAATCAACACAAAGTACCGGTTACGCGTGGACGTGCATTCAATATCAACGTTAATCAAGCTCGAAATGAAAATGGACGTCGGAAACGGTATGTTTCTTGTTAATGATATTTATGCTTCAATGTTATTTGATACGGGTGCTGATAAAAGTTTTGTATCCGAAAAATTTGAACCAATGCTTAAATGTACACGCTCTAAATTACCAAATTCTTTCACCATTGAAGTCGCTAACGGCAAATTCGTGTCCGTTGATTTCATTCTTACTAAATTGTGTTCTTAGCCTCAACAACCATGATTTTCCTATCGAGCTCATCCCAATGAAATTAGGAAGCTTTGATGTCATAGTAGGTATAGATTGGCTTGCGAAAGTCCGTGCTGAAATTGTTTGTTTCGAAAAGTATATTCGCATTCCACTTCCGTCTGGTGACACTTTTAAAATCTGTGGGGAGAAACCAACTAAAGAGCTAAAACTCATGTCTTGTATGGAAGCTCGAAAATGCATTCGTCAAGAATGTGTTGCCTTTTTGGCCCATGTTGTTATAGAGAAGGAAACAGGTAAAAGTGTAAAGGATATTCCCGTCATTTGTGATTTTCCCGATGTCTTCCCCGAAGACCTACCCGGTCTTTCTCCTGCTCGTTCCATGGATTTTAAAATCGATCTTGTTCCTGGTGCTACACCAGTTGCAAAATCTCCTTATCGGCTCGCACCACTCGAAATGCAAGAACTAGCTAGTCAACTCCAAGAGTTGGTTAACAAAGGTTTTATACGTCCTAGCTCATCCCCTTGGGGTGCTCTGGTCCTTTTTGTCAAAAAGAAGGATGGTACTTTTCGTATGTGCATTGATTATCGCGAGCTCAACAAACTCACCATCAAAAATCGTTACCCTCTTCCTCGCATCGATGATCTATTTGACCAACTCCAAGGAGCAACGTGCTTTTCAAAAATCGACCTTCGTTCGGGTTATCATCAACTTCGTGTCCACGAAGAGTACATTCCAAAAATCACTTTTCGTACTAGGTATGGTCATTACGAGTTCATGGTTATGCCTTTCGGTTTGACAAATGCACCCGTAGCCTTTATGGACTTGATGAACCGAGTGTGTAGACCCTATCTGGATCGTTTTGTCATTGTATTCATTGATGATATCCTGATTTACTCTAAAACCAAAACCGAACATGAGCGTCATCTGCGTTTGGTCTTGGAACTCCTTCGAACCAAAAGACTCTATGCCAAATTCTCCAAGTGTGAGTTTTGGTTGAAAGAAGTTCAATTCCTTGGTCACATCGTAAATGAGAAAGGGATCCATGTCGACCCTGCAAAAATTGAAGCTGTCAAAAGTTGGGTCGCTCCGAAAAATCCTACCGAAGTTCGTTCTTTTCTCGGGTTGGCAGGTTACTACCGCCGTTTCATCTCTAACTTTTCCAAAATCACGGTTCCTCTCACTTCGTTGACCCAAAAAGAGAAATCTTTCGTGTGAGGTCCTGAACAAGAAAATTCATTCCAAACTCTCAAGCAAATGTTATACGATGCCCCTATCCTAGCACTCCCAAACGGAAATAACGACTTTGTTATCTATTGTGACGCCTCCAATCAAGGACTCGGTTGTGTTCTGATGCAACGTGACAAAGTCATTGCCTATGCATCGAGACAACTCAAGGTTCATGAAAAGAACTACACAACCCACGATCTCGAACTCGGTGTCATTGTTTTCGCTCTTAAGATATGGAGACACTACCTTTATGGTACTAAATGTGAGGTCCTCACCGACCATAAGAGTCTCCAACATACTTCAATCAAAAGGAGCTCAACATGCGTCAACGACGATGGGTCGAACTGTTAAACGATTATGATTATGAAATCCGTTATCATCCCGGTAAAGCAAATGTTGTGGCCGATGCTCTTAGCCGAAAGAGTCATGACAAGGCCAACATCATGTGCGTGACCAACCGTCTCCATTGTCTACAAATCCAAACCGACATCCAATCCCGTATCCGTGAAGCGCAACATTCATCGATCGCTGAAAATAATTTATACAATGAAATGCAATGTGGAGCCGAACACCACCTTGAGTCTAATTCCATTAAATCCAATGGAATTCTTCATTACCTTGATCGTATATGGATTCTAAATCGTGACAATCTTCATTCCCTTGTTATGAGTGAAGCACATAAGTCACGATATTCCATTCATCCTGGTGCCGACAAGATGTATCAAGATCTTCATCGTACTTATTGGTGGCCGGGTATGAAGAAGGATATCGCTCTCTTTGTGGCTAAGTGTCTCACTTGTTCAAAAGTTAAAGCTGAACATCAACGTCCTTCTAGATTACTCGAACAACCAGAAATTCCGGTGTGGAAATGGGAAAGTATTGCCATGGATTTCATCACCAAACTCCCACGAACATCATCCGGGCATGATAGTATTTGGGTGATCATTCACCGATTGACCAAATCTGCTCGCTTTCTCCCAATTCGTGAAGATTACTCTGTTGAGAAACTAGCTCGTATCTATACTGCAGAAATCGCCAACCGTCATGGTATTCCTCTAGACATCATTTCCGACTGAGATGGTTGTTTCACTTCCCGCCTATGGCGATCTTTTCAATCAGCTTTAAGAACTCAACTCAATCTTAGTACGGCTTTTCATCCTCAAACGGATGGTCAATCCGAACGTACTATCCAAACCCTCGAAGATATGCTTCGATCGTGTGTCATTGATTTTGGTGGAAATTGGGATGTACATTTGCCATTGGCCGAATTTTCGTACAATACAGTTATCACTCGAGTATCAAAATGGCACCATTTGAAGCTCTTTATGGACGAAAGTGTCGATCACCCATTTGTTGACATAAGATTGGTGAGGCACAAATCACTGGACCTGAACTCATTCAAGAGACAACGGATAAGGTCTTGCAAATCCATGATAACATGATCAAAGCAAGACACCGTCAGAAGGATTATGCTAACAAAAAACGTAAACCCATGGAATTTGAAGTCGGTGATCTCGTACCCCTTAAAGTATCTCCTTGGAAGGGAGTAGTGCGTTTTGGTAAGAAATGAAAGCTTACACCCCGATACGTAGATCCTTTCAAAATCCTTGAAAGAGTGGGTAAAGTGGCTTATCGACTTGACCTACCGCAAGAGCTTAGCAATATCCATCCAACATTTCATGTCTCAAATCTCAAAAGATGTCTAGCTGATGAAAGTCTTCATGTCCTAATTGATGAGATTTGTATTGATGAGACCATGCACTTCGTTGAGAAACTCATAGAAATCATGGACCGTGAAATCAAACAACTCAAGCGTAGTCGTATTCCTATAGTCAAAGTACGTTGGGAAGCAAAGCGTGGTGCTGAATTTACTTGGGAACATGAAGACCAAATGAAAGTCAAGTACCAGCACCTTTTTAATTCAGAATCTACTTCTTAGTGAAATTTCGGGATGAAATTTTCTAAATTAGGGGAGACTGTAACGCCCGTACTTTTTGTTGTTCCATTTTTAGTCCTTGTACTTTGTAATTCATCAATTCATACCCTTGTATTCTTGAGTCTTGATCAATGGAAGTATTTTTAAAAGTTATTCTATATACTTATATGTTACACATGCTTAAAAGAAACGTTATATGCATTCAAATATACTTACGACACGCTATAAATATAAATTCAGTCGGAATCATACGTAATCAGGTGTTCATGAACGAACCCAACCAACTTGTAAACAAGCCCAAATCTTTAAAATATAATTAAGGGTCTTAAAACACGTAAAATAACCCAAAAGAAAAACCCGAAACCAAGTCCAATGGTCCAAGCTCAACACAAACACAAGTTTGTTTGTTTAACTATCGAACCGTATCAAGATCAATGCACCAAACCCAATTATCAGTACCATTAATGTTAAATTACTCTTCTCCATATGAAAGTACTCTGAAAATGGAGAACTTAGAAAAAAACCGCGTGCGAAACGGAGTTATAACGAAGCAGGAATCGCGAAAACAAGTTTGATGGTTTTGTTGACTAGTCAAACCGAAACCCACTCGGGTTTAAGCCCATTTTCCATTTTTTTAACCTAATTAAAGCCCATTAAATCCAACTCCTTCTCTTTATAAACTAGCCTTCACCCCCACAAAACACTTTTACATTCCACATCCCACCAAAACACTCTCAAATTCTCTCAAGGTTCTCTTCTTCTTCACAAAAAATTCTGCACAAAACCTTTAAGGTTAGAACACCATTCTAACCCATTTTTTTTGCTTCTAACACTTAAACCTTGCATCTAGCATCATGGATACACCTCTAGGACTATCCCCAATGACTTTGCCTTGGAAACATTGAGTGGAAGCCATCTATAATGAGGTCCAAAGCTAGTTTTACAAGGTTGAATTTTTATTTTGTTTTTGTCCTTGATGTTTTTAATCTTTTAACAAGCTTTAATTTTATTTTAAAACATACTAAACCACTTGGAACAAACCATGGACTATCCTCTAGGTTTACAATGGTAAACACTAAGGGGGAGGCACCTAAAATGGGTTCCCAAGTGGCTAAACTTTATGAAATTGTTGCTCTTGAGTTTACCATGTTCAAACTTGGATTTTCTTTGAACCAAACCTTGTCTCCAACAAACCTCATTGTTGGATGACTTGAGTTATGGTAAAAATCCATAAATGAATGAGTTTTGAACTTAACTTTATATCTTTTTATTACTCAAGTAATCTAACATAACAACAAGTGTGATAAACCAAACTAAGTATTCAACTTTACCATGTTGAAAAACTTATGTTAAGGTTCAAATGGCAATCTTGAAGAACTTTGGTTCTTCAAGTAGAGTTTTCCCACCATAACTCACCCGGATTAGTTGAGATATTTTATGTAGTATATCTATACTTTAAACATTTAAACTATTATGTAAGTATTTACAAAGGTTTGTGGACTATTACCCTACCTTCGTATCTCATGACCTCCTTCGAGGAGGGTACACTAACGTACTAACTTTACCATCCGAATCTCCAACACTAGTTGGTGAATTGTGTTTTGGTCCGCCATTGGCGATACATGACTTCTATGATTCTATATACATACGTACAAGTACTCTAATCCGACTCTAAGACAAACCCGTTTTCCTTGTTAGGTTAACCGGTGTCTAATCCTCCCAAATCCATCTACTCACGACTCAGAACTTTTCCTATCGAAACCGTGAGTATACTTCACCCCTTTTTGTTTTATCACTTTTGGGTTGCAACATGTTACTTATTTAAATACACTCACTTATACATTCAAGCAATACATTCAACACTCAATCTAAATACATGCTTAGTTATGCTATTTGTGAATACATGCTAGTTATACACTCTTATGCATTCTAATACAACCGCCCTTAACATTTATAGCACTACAGGACTAGCACATCCGCCTATTTGTATAATGGATTTATGTTAAATTTTCATTCAGTCGATACCTATTCGTTGCGACGATGTGCTACATATACTTGTGGACACTATGGCTGATTATTAGGTAATGCATGCTAGCTTTGATTTCAATTAGTATACTAAACATGCGGATTGAGATTTTATTCATACTTATGCTATGTATTTAAACTTGTATGCTCACCAACATATTTGTGTTGACGGATATTTTATGCATGTTGCAGGAAATGAATGAAGGTTTATGCAAGAAAATACTTAGGTGGACTTAGAAACACACCTAGATTTTATCCAAATTTTATGTTATGATGTAACTTGTCTTTCTTCTTGGATTGTACTTCATTTTAAAACTATGTAATGTTTGCATTAGAATCAATGAAATGAAATTTGGAATTTAACATATTGACACTTTAAATACTATGTTGACTTTAAACAATCTATCACTTATCCCGCCCCGATATTTCCGCCATCGGTTGGGGTGTGACAGCTACACCGGTAGGAAAGGCATCGTATCGGTTAGCATCATCAGAAATGCAAGAGTTATCTAGTCAATTACAGGAGCTACTGGAGAAGGGTTTTATCCGGACATGTCACTCATCATGGGGAGCACCGGTATTATTTGTCAAAATAAAGATGGGTCGTTCCGTATGTGCATAGATTACCGTGAGCTGAACAAATTAACCGTGAAGAATCGATATCCTCTTTCTAGAATCAATGATTTGTTCGATCAGCTGCAAGGAGCCTTGTATTTCTCCAAGATCGACCTTCGTTCGGGATACCATCAACTGAGGGTTTTCGAGGATGACATACCGAAAACAGCGTTTAGGACTCGTTATGTGCACTATGAGTTCTTAGTCATGTCGTTCGGGTTGACTAACGCACCAGCTGTGTTTATGGACCTGATGAATCAGGTGTGTAAACCTTACCTTGATAAGTTCGCGATCGTATTCATAGACGATATACTTATCTACTCCCGATCAAAAGAGGACCATGAGGAACACCTTCGGGCAATACTGTGTTTACTACAAGAAGAGAAACTTTTCGCTAAGTTCTTGAAGTGTGAGTTTTGGCTGCGAGAAGTGAAATTTTTGGGACACGTGGTGAACGAAAATGGGATTCACGTGGATCCCGAAAAGATTGAAGCGGTGAAGAAATGGGATACACCCCAGACGCCTTCAGAAATACGGCAATTATTAGGATTGGCCGGATACTATCGACGTTTCATCGTGAATTTTTCAAAGATCGTTCAACCATTAACACTGCTGACTCAGAAAGACAAGAAGTTTGATTGGGGACAAGCACAAGAACAAGCGTTTCAAACATTGAAGGAGAAGTTATGCAATGCATCGATATTATCGGTCCCGGACGGATCTAATCATTTTCTGGTATACTGTGATGCTTCACATCAAGGAATAGGATGTGTACTAATGCAAAGGGATAAGGTAATTACATACGCCTAATGACAACTTAAGGTGTACGCAAAGAACTATACGACTCATGACCTGGAGTTGGGTGCTGTGGTATTTGCACTCAAGATATGAAGGCATTACTTGTATGGAACCAAATGCATCATTTACATGGATCATAAGATCCTCCAACATATTCTGGATTAGAAGGAACTTAATATGCGTTAGCGATGTTGGGTGGAACTACTTAGTGACTACGATGTGAAATCCTCTATCATCCGGGAAAGCGAACGTGGTGGCTGATGCTTTAAGCCGCAAAGAACGCGTGAAACCACTACATGCTTGAGCATTAGGATTAAACTATTCAAACGAGCCTGAAAGCTCAGATCCTAACAGCATAAGGTGAGACATTGAAAGAAGAAAACATTGCAGGAGAAGAATTTCGAGGGTTGAATAAACAGATGATTTGCAAGGAAGATGGCTTACAGTATTTCATGGATCGTATATGGGTACCTAAATGGGGAGATGTCCGTACCTTAATCATGGATGAAGCACACAAGACATGATATTCTATTCATCCGGGTGCAGACAAGATGTACCATGATCTCAAGATTTGTATTGGTGGCCAGGCATGAAGAAAGACATTGCTATGTATGTAAGCCGATGCATGACGTGCTCGAAAGTTAAAGCTGAACATCAGAAACCATCAGGATTACTACAACAACCGGAAATTCCTGAGTGGAAGTGGGAAAACATAGCCATGGATTTTATTACCAAACTTCCTAGAATGAGTAGTGGACATGACTCGATATGGGTTATAGTGGACCGTATGACGAAGTCCGCTCATTTCTTGCCGATCCGAGAAGACTACAAGATGGATAAGTTGGCGAGATTGTACATAAAGGAGGTCGTGACAAGGCACGGAGTGCCGGTATCGATTCATGATTTTAGCAGACACTACAGAAAGCGATGGGCACTCGATTAGATATGAGTACCGCCTATCACCCACAGACAGACGGTCAAAGTGAACGAATGATACAAACATTGGAAGACATGCTCAAGGCTTGTGTAATCAATTTTGTTGGTAGCTGGGACACTCATCTACCATTGATTGAGTTCTCTTACAATAACAGGTACCATACGAGCATTGGATGCGCTCCATTTGAAGCATTGTATGGGAGGAAATGTAGATCTCCAGTTTGTTGGGCAGAGATTGGTGAAAGCCAGTTGACAGGCCCAGAGATCATTCAGGAAACTAAAGACAAGATATTCCAGATCAAAGACAGACTAAAAGCAGCCAGAGATCGCCAAAAGAGCTACGCCGACAACCGTCGGAAATCTCTGAATTCAACGTGGGAGATCGTGTTTTACTTAAGGTCTCTCCCTAGAAAGGGATTGTATGATTTGGAAAGAAAAGGAAGTTAGGCCCAAGATACGTAGGACCATTCGAAATTACGGAAAGAATTGGTCCAGTGGCATACCGATTGACGTTGCCACCAGAACTCAGTGGTGTACACGATACGTTTCATGTATCGAACCTCAAGAAGTGCTTGGTGGATGAAACTCTTCATGTACCAATTGAGAAAATCAAGATTGATAAAAAGCTTTATTTTTTCGAAGAACCTATCGAGGTCATGGACCGAAAGGTCAAACGATTAAGGCGTAGCAAGATACCGATTGTCCGAGTGAGATGGAACTCCAAACGAGGTCCAGAATTCACATGGGAATGGAAAGACCAGATGAAACTCAAGTATCCACATCTATTCGTAGAGGACACTTTTGGATCTAACTCCAGCTGAATTTCGGGATGAAATTCTCTCAACTGGGGGATACTGTGACATCCGTCACCAAAAGGTCCGTTATTTAACGTGACTTTCGTCAACCTTTCTTTGATCGTTTATTCTTTGTCTTTATAAACTATTAGTGTGGTTGTTATCTTTGTTATATCATCATTTTGCTTGTTTCCTCATCGTTAGTGTTGCCATCATTAAGAACTTTTACAATCGTCGTTATCGTTATTATTAAACCCATCTTTATTATTTATTATTATTGTCGTTAATAAAAACCATTTGAAGTTACTAATATCATCATTTACATCTTTATCATTAATATAACTAATTGATTTAAGGTCGTTTTTAACTAAAACAAACTTGGGAATTCGGGGATTTAAGTACAGGGACTAAATGTGTGTTTTCCAAACATGAAAAGGGTATAAAAATCCCCTTTTTCCAGCCCTAATCCTAAACTCTCTTCTTCTTCTCCTCCCAACTGCCCCCTTTCTCCTCTATTGCACAAACCGAACTTTTCTTCGTGATTTCTCCGGCAAAACGACGACACAGCCGTTCCCCTTTGACATTCCACAGGTAAACAACCTAGGTTGTCCTCTTACCTCGTTATTTCTGTCCTTTTCGCCTTGATTCGGGTGCTCGGGACCAACCCGAGCATATGAGGTCGTGAGGTCGCGTGTAGTGTCTTCCTGTGCGTCCTTCTTGTGTGTATGTGTGCGAAATGTGTTTCTGGAAGTGTTTGTGGCGTGAATCGAGTGCATGCAGCAACCGAAGGCTGCTCTGCACCTACTACAGTCGTGATTCTGCACAGACGTCTGAGTCTGTCGTGCGACTGAGTCGTACGACTGGTGTGTCGTGCGACCGAGCCGTGCGACTATGCGTGTCGTGCGAATGAGTGTATTCATGCGATTGAGTCTATGCGGATGAATGTGTGCGACTATGCGTGTATCGCATGACTGAATGCTGAGTCTCACGAATGGAGGTTTATTCGCACGAATGAAGCTGATTCGTACAAATGAAGGTTGATTCGTGCGTATGGATGTTAAGTCGTGCGATAGAGTGTTGCGTGGTACGACTGAAGGCCGAATCGCACGAATGGAGGTCCATTCGTACGAATGTAGCTGATTCGTACGAATGAAGGTTGATTCTTGCGGATGGAGTGATTGAGTCGTGCTTCTGATCCAGTCGTGCGACTGAAGTTGTTGTGTGTGAATTCCTTCTTGTGTATGGTGTGTGTATGTCGTGTGATGTTAAAGTGACATCGATACGGTTGCCATTGCTAATGACAATATTAAAGTTAACACTATAAAACCTAATAATGTTATCACAAATCTGATCAACGTTAACATTTTTACAAATATCAAGACCTGATTTGCAACCACTAGAAATTACTAAGTACCTCTCTAACAACAACGAAACCTTTACCACTAATATCATCGGCAATGGTGACGATTCCAAGTACTTGGATCTATATAAGATCTGCTACTTATGTCTACTGGTGTGTGTTCTGCGTGACCGAACCGATATGACCCGAAATGACCGAACATTACTATTTTCATTAAACGTATCATTAACGCTTAACGATAATTGTTAATAGGTGTTTGACCTTTTATTGCATACAACATTTGGAACTTGATCATCCATACTTACCACCGAACAAGTGAGTTTCGTGGCCCATTTTTATGCTTATTCAATACTTCAATCATTTGCAAACATGGGGGAAAAGTATGCTCAACCATTTTTATGCTGTACAACTTACATTCTTGGAATCAACGTGTTACTGTTTTGTGGGTACTTATCTTATACATACATGAGTCGCTGTGTGATACTTTCTTTACAACCATTTAATTCCTGTGTTGGAACCGACGGATAGGTATTGGTAGTATTACTGGGTTGACACCCCCACCCTTGTTTGTTGGTATACTAGTTGGTACCAATCGTGGCCAGGAACGGGCCCTAGGGTGAATATATTCCGAGAAGATTCTATGTGTACGTCATTAGGTTTGGTTGTAAAGCTCATGGCTATGTGATTTTGCTTACTTATAATTGTAAACACGGTATTCCACAAAACTACTATGCAGCATCAACTTACATACTATTTAAACCTACGAGCTCACCAACAATTTTGTTGACCATTTTGAGCATATCTTTTCAGGTGACAATGCTAATTGAAGATCTAGGTGTGCTGCCTTAGTGGAGACCCTAGGATGCATTTTGAGACTATACAATACTTGACAAACATTCTTTTGAAACATTGTTGGTCTGATTACATACAAATATTCTTTTGGATACTTGTTCCCGGGTTGTGGGAATTACATTACAATGTTATTATTTTTGGTTATGTGAATCAATTACAAGTTTATGCTTATGGCGATGTTGTCATGAATATTGACTAAACACGACACAAGTCTCCTTTGTGTCGGGTGTCGTCATGACACGCTTTATCACCAATTACATATATTGCATCTATTGTTAACAATGTGTTATGACAATCCCGTCTCGTTACATCCCCGTGTTTTCGCTCTCAGCGGAGGTGTGACAATTCTTAATACCATCTTATAAATATATATATATATATATATGTGAGTTTTTCTCATGCCCCTTTTTACTATTTCACACCGTTTGGGGTGAAACATGTTAATGTATGAACTTACACTTGTAAACGCTTGTTCTTGTAACACACATGCAATTCATACTTAATTTTGTCATGGTTATTATATTATTGTGAGTTATATATGTGATACATTATATGTTGACAATCATTAACTGTTGCTAGCCTGGCGACGTCATAGATCTATGGGCCTGACAAGCCTATTTGGAGGCCCTAGTGTCGTATTCTTGAGCATTATTAGGACCAAATACACTTAGCTAATCGTTTAATCTTGTAATCTTATAATCTTGTAATCTGTCAAGGTTTGATTGTAGCTATATGTACTCTATATACTTGCGTAATTCGTAACCATTGACATGAATTGCCACTTGTAAACCTTTTATATATATATGTATGCTTAAACCATGAAAACTCACCAACTTTCATATTTGACCTTTATTTTTAACATGTTTCAGGAAATGCTCAAACTTGAAGTTATCTTTTGAAGTTTGCTCAAATCTAGGATTTGGACCTAGAATAATGAATAAAAAGTCTTAGAATATTTTGTCTTATGTTTTGCTTATTTCATGTAGAGACTTATGATTGTAATTTTCACTTTGTTAAACTTATGATTAATCATATTTACATTATAAATAGCGTTATGTGGCTGTGAACAATCTTAACCCTCACATCTTGACGTTTCTGCCGTTAAGGTTGGAGTGTGACATTATACAACCACTTGCAATCAACTAATTTATGCCCTTCTGGTTTGTCCACCAAAAACCATGTGTTATTCTTTCTTAAAGAATCCATCTCATCTACCATAGCACCCATCCATCTATCCCTAACCAAACTAAACTAAATTGATGAATGTGATGAGTGGTGACCCTACTGTGAACTTCTCCCTACTTCAGAAATTACTTCGGAAGTAACTTGAGTTCCTTCGAAAGATTGAGAAATCCCTTCGAAAGTGCTAGAAATACCTTCGGAAGTTTTAGAAATACCTTCAGAAGATTGAGAAATGCCTTTGAAAGATTTAGGCTCCACCTCAATTTGAACATCATCTTCTTGTTCCTTCTGACCTTTCTTCTTAAAACAAATCTCTATGCACCACCTCTTCCCTAAAGATTACATTCCTACTAATTATTACTTTAGGACTTCCATCATCCATTCTCCATAATTTATAGCCTTTACATCTTCAGGGTAGCCCAGCAATACACATCTCTGAGCTCTAGGATCAAGCTTGTCTTTCTTAACATGAACATAGGCTAAAGAACCAAACACCCTTAAATGACTGCAACCAGGTTTAACACCAGTCCATACCTCCATAGGAGTCTTCATATTTATGGCTAACGAAGGAGACATGTTAACAAGATAGTCTGCAGTTGTCATTGCCTCTGCCCAAAAGGACTTTGGCATTCCTGAGTCAGACAACATGCACCTAACCTTGTTAAGCAAGGTCCTATTCATCCTCTCAGCTAAACCATTTTGCTAAGGAGTGTGAGGCACTGTCAAGTACCTACTAATGAAATGTTCTTGTTAGGGCCGTGTACGAACTGGTACTAACCGAATCTACGTAAAAAACCATATCAAATAGTGTGGAATCCTATTTGATTAGCAATCCAATCAGGGAGAACATTAATCTGATCAAAACTAACTATTAGAAAACATTAAGAATTGATTAGGAATGATCAGGAACGCTCTATGAAGTTGGAAGGGATGATTTGGACGTTCTGGGACGGCTAGGGTTGTCAATTCTCAAAGTCTAACATTTTTCAACGAATTAAGTGGTATTTATAGGTTATAGTCTTCATTCGTACGACTCATCATACGAATGAGTCATACGATCCATTCATACGTACGTATGAACCATAAGATTGAATCATCCATACGACTGATTCATTCGCATGACTCAGTCGTGCGACTGGCTCACACGCATGGTTCAGTCGTGCGACTGGATCATAAGACTTAATTAAACACATTCCTGAATCTTTATTGACACAGAACTATGTATAATAATTGTAAACCCATATAACATGTTCATATATGCATGTAATAAACACTAATATAAAGATACAAGACATTCAATAACAAATATTCATTCATTTAAGAGTCTTTCATTACAAATATCAAATGATTACATCAGTGTAACAAAATGAAAGTCCTTAAACATTTAAGTACATTAGAACTGGAACTAGGGACATGTGTACCAACAGTTCTTTACAAAACTGATTGAATACAGAACTACAAAACTCCATACTATTATTAGTTCTTAGTCACTTAACCTTTTTACTTGTCTGTGTTTCTACTAGCTGCTTCCACTCTTTAAACCTTGAGAATGCTTCATATTTATGCTTAAGGATATAGATCCAAACCCTTCTTGATTTATCATCAATGATAGACAAGAAGTACCTTCCTCCATTAAAGGAATTAGTTCTAGCAGGAACCCATAAGTCTGCATGGATATATTCAAGAATATCTCTAGTCTCATGAACTCCCCTGCCAAACTCGACCCTTGTTGACTTGCCCAACACACAATGCTCACAGAATCCCACATCACCGCCATTAACTCATGTGATGACCTGTTGCTTCCTTAATTCTGTCAACCCCTGATCACTGATGTGACCAAATCTTTATGCCACAAAGCTATAGAGTTTATCTTGTTGACATCAGTAACTGAAGCAACACCACATACTATAGTACCATCAAGAACATATATGTTGTTCTCCTTTCTTGAGCCTGATAACATAACTAATGACCCCTTTATCACTTTCATTTCCCATATTTGAGACTTACAGTGCAGCCTTGGCTTTCGATGGTACCCAGTGAAATGAGGTTCCTCTTGAGTTCAGGTATGTACCTAACATGATCAAGAGCGAACTCCACCCCACTTTCCAGTCTGAGTATGATAGATCCAATGCCTTTGATCATAAATGGTCTGTCATCACCTAGTTGTACCGTTTCTAACTCCACCATCTCTAAATCTAAGAAGAACTCCCTGCTTGGAGTCATATGATATGAGCAGCCAGAATCCATGATCCAATCTTGATCCATCTGGCTCTAGACACCATCAAGACATCAGTACTATCATAACCATCAATGCTACTATCAATAGACATACTACCTTGAGTTCTATGTTGTTGAATATTTGCTTGTTTCTTTTCTTTATCTAGGCATTCCCTTTTAAGATGTTTATCAAAATTACAGATATAACATCTCCTCTTGAATTTGGACTTTGATCTTAAGGTTGACCTGAATTTCAAAGTTCTAGCTTCAGGTCTTCCCCTCACAAACAAGCCATCACCAACATCATCCTTGACATCAAACCTTAGCTTTAATTCTTTTGAATTTATGGCAGGTAACACCTCTTCCGTTGACAATGATTCCCCCCCTCCCCAAACATGAGAGTGTCAACAAAGTGCTCATACGTTTATGGCAATGAAGCCAAGAAGATGATCGCTTGATCTTCGTCTTCTAATTCAACATCAATGTTCTCAAGATCAATCACCAACTTATTAAATTCATCCACATGATCATCAATTGACTTACCATCAACCAATTAAAACGTATAGAGCCTTTTCTTTAGATACAGCCGATTAGCCACAGACTTTGTCATGTACAACCCTTCAAGCTTTGACCACACCCCGCTAGCTGATGTCTCTTTTGATACTTCTCTGAGAACTCTATCTCCTAGACTCAAAATGATGACACTATGAGTTTTTTCCAAGATATATTTCTTCTCTTTTGCTGATAGAGTCGTCGGCAAGCCATTTTCCCCTTTCAGCACATCAACAACACCCTGATGCACCAATAACACTCGCATCTTCACTCTCCATAGCCCAAAGTCATTCTTGCCATCGAATTTCTTGATTTCAACTTTGTTGATCCCATTCTTCAATCAAATTTCACTTTGATATTTGAATCTTTAACCCTCGAGCTGAACCAGGCTCTGATACCAGTTATAGAAGATTAAATCAATCTACACTGAAGATTATGAACGCGAAACAATTGATTAAGCAATGATCAACCCAAGAATGCAATGAATTCACTATGATTGTTGTCAATGATTACAAAGAAAGAAAACTAATACTCTAACTTAATAAAAGTCAAAGAATGCTAACTAACCATCCTATTAACAAAGTATTAATAGATGGATTATTACACTTTACATCCTACAAATACAAAGTTAACACAATTGGTCATGTACTATATACACAACACAACTTTTAGTTTCTAATATATTTTATTTATAGACTCATTAATATTAAATTGAATAATTTCTCATCAGATTATTTCTAATAAAAACACTTTTGTCATATTACATTTTTATTTAAATTTCAATATTAGTTGTAAGTTGTTATCAAAGTATAACAGTTATATTTTTATGAATAATTAGCTACATAACATTAATGAATTTATGTTGTAAAAAGTAGTATCGCATTTCATTAATATTTATTGACTGAATTTTATTAAAAACATGGATGATTGGTTCATTCCACCTTTAAAAAAACATCTTTATTGAAGAGTTAATTTTTTTACATTTGTTTGGGCACAAAATAAACAAGTAGGTAGGTTATCGCACGAGATGATAATAAGTATGATTTCGTGATATATTTCTTAATCTTGTGTTGTATTTAAATTTCATTTATTAGAAGTAGTCATAGATTAATGTAATATTTGGTATTTTTGATTTTCTTAATAATGATCGTTAATCTTACGAGTGCACAATAATTTGATATCCTGTGATATTTGGTTCATGTTTGTTTTTGCATATTGTAGATATTAATATAGTTAGATTATATTATGAATATATATTCTTTTATCTTGACATTGTATGATACTATGATTGTATCTTTTATTTAACCCATGAACTAGATAATCATATTATTAACATATTTTATATTTTACGTTTAGTTTTTTACTCAAACAGATGTCGTACACATGTCAATAATCTTGTATAATTTATAAAGAGAGATTCTTCAATCGTTGACATACATAGTAATGGGAACACTAGTTTTTCTTGACTTAATTAGCAACATTCTTCACGATTTTGATGGAGGAATTTGTGTCCCATTTTTCACGTAAGAAGGTTCTTCAAAGATAATTGCCTCTTTAGTTGAACTCCTGCTTTCTACTGTTAGGAATTTGTTTTAGAGTTAATTGTTATTTTCGTCATTGAGTTTCGGTCTGTTTAGACATTTACATTCAAACAAGCAAGTTTTTTTCCTCTTGTGAGTCATTGACTTTGTAAAAAGTTATTATTTTCACTCATTTTCGTTAACTTAGTTAATTGTATTTGTTAAATTAGAAGCATTTAAGTCGTTATACAAATCATTTAATTTAGTTTTCATTAATAAATTAATGAAAACAAATGACAATGACAACTTTTTAAGAACTCGGATACTCAATTAAAAAGATAAAAACCTCTGTGAATTGAATGTAAATGATAAAACAGACCAAAACTTAAGAATGAAAATGACAATAAACTTTTTGTTTTATAATAAGTCTACCATGATATTTATACTAATATACTACTATAATAATTTTAACACAAGTTAAAAACAAAATGAACAAAAGTTAGAAGAAAAAAATAAATAAATATAACTTACAAGTTGTTGAGTTAACTTATTAAAATGATGATATGTTTAATAAAAAAAATGTTTGAATACCTTCGCACAATATGCTCTCAAGCACCGAAAGCATGTGACTATATTTATCTAGACCAGTTATCTCAGCACAAAGTACCGAAAGCATGTGACAATATGAGTAATTTCTTATGTGCTATATTGTATTTAATAATAGTTTTCTCGTGTTAAATACGTATCATTGAAATTTCTCAAAAGGTATGACCGGTGAAATAATTTCGAAACCAATAACTTGATTTTTAACAAGTGGACGCCGGCCCCTTATAATTTTGATTTTTAGAATGTCAAATACATGCCTTCATATATTTTTAATTACTAGATGGGTGTCCGCACGAT
This sequence comes from Flaveria linearis, assembly GCA_024085815.1. NCBI lineage: Eukaryota > Viridiplantae > Streptophyta > Magnoliopsida > Asterales > Asteraceae > Flaveria > Flaveria linearis. Next base: position 99,153,294 of record CM044001.1, read on the forward strand.
TCGGCGGAGTACAATATGATGGAGTAACACTTTACATTCGACACGTGTTTTTGGTATTTTGTTATGCTTGTAGTATTTTACAAATATCTAATATGTTGAGCACAAGCGCGTACTAAAATAATGAAAATTTAAAAGATTTATATGGTTCCTAGAATTCCTAAAATAATGCAAATTTTAAAGGTTTATATGCTTCCTAAAATAATGTAAATTTAAAATATCAAATAGTTCACATTTATTAAACTTTTATGTACGTGTTAGTAAGTTTATGGTTATTATGTAACTAATCGTAAGAAGGTAATCTGTACATAATGATACAATTACTATTTTACACTTAAAAATGGTTGTATCTTATGAGTAAAGCATGCGTTCTTAATGTTATGGTATTTTAAAATACCCCTCCTATATTTAAAAAATCAATATTTACATAAATTACTCAATGGTAGTATCTTTCACTTTCAAAGTTAGTATATGTGTACAGTTAGTATAAATATTTAAAGTTTTTTATTACTCAATGCTATATATGTGTACAATTAGTATAAATATTTAAAGTTATTTTTTATTCAATATTACCTTATAATTTAAACTTCATTTAGTATAAAGAAAATAACTTCATTTATTAGTAATTCAAATTTGTTAAAATTTTACGACAGCGGTTAGTATAAAGGTTTAAAGATGTCTTTTATTCATTATTACGTCATATTTAAACTTTATTTTACAGAAAGAAAATAACTTAACTTATTAGTAATTCAATTTTATTAATTTTTACGTAAGTGTTAAAATAAAGGTTTAAAGTTATTTTTTATTTATTATTACCTCATAATTTAAACTTCATTTAATAGAAAAAAAATAACTTCACTTATTAGTAATCAAAATGATTATATGTTTCATCTAATAATTGGTTACTAAATCCCTAAAATAATGGATAGGGTTAAATAATTAGTTCTTAAAATTTTAAACTAATGCAAATTTATGATGGCAAATAGTTCAAATTTGTTAACTTTTATGTAAGTGTTAGTAAGTGTAGGACTATTATGTAACTAATTGTAAGGTGGTAATCCGTACATAATGATATAATTACTATTTTACTTTTAAAAATGTTTGTACCTTATGCATTGAATAAAGTATGTGTTCTTAATTTTAGGGTATTTTAAATTACCCCTCCTAAATGCTTTATATATAGTATAAGTAAATTTAGGGTGAGGTTATTGTACAAAGTGTGAGAAGATACAAAGTGTTAGAAGACACAATAAGGCTAAAAAGTCAGCAAAAAACTATACTCATAGTCTAAATCTAATTTCAAAAAAGTACTTCGGAATTTATGTTCCTCTCGTCGTCCTCTTTCAAAAAAAATAAAAATAAAAAAAAAAAATTTCATTGTATATTTTTATGACACGATGACATCATTGTGTGACGCCATTATATCTTTCATAATGACACAATGACGTTATTGTGTCTTTCATAAATGACATAATAACGTAATTGTGTCTTTTATAAATGACACAATAATAGAACGTTAATTTTTTTATTTTTCTATTTTTCGTTTATTTTTTTTCTTAGTGAGGACGGATAGTGGAACAAAAGCTCAAAATTACTTTCTTAAAATTTGATTTAGATTGTGAGATATAATTTTTCATGACTTTTTTACGACTTTTTTACTCATTGTGTCTTCCCACACTTTGTATCACAAGTACACTTTGTGTTTGAACATCTTTCATAAATCTATATCATATTGTTAGTTTATACTCTACTCTCAATCTTACTGGGAGTGACACCATTATGCACACACAATATATCATTGAGTTACAAACTATTTGTAATAAGGGTTATTGGATTTTAATAATCCTAACTTTTAGTTATTGGTCGTGATTAATCCAAACTTATGAAATATTTAAAGACAATCCTAACTTTGAGCTTATTTTCTTTCAACGATCTCTTACTAGCTAAGAGTTAACGTTCGTTAGTTTTTGTGATGATATGGGGCTAACTTTGAGCCATATTTCAACTCCCCCGCCACCCAATCTCTATTATGTCTGTTTTCTAGTGTTTAGCCCCATCGTCACTTGATATCTGCCTTTAACGAGTCAAGTGGAGATCAGAAGGTGGAGATTGATAAGTTTCATGGTGCAGACTTTTCAGATTGACCGACCTGATGGTTGATTTCAACTTTCTGTTTAGTGTTTTGACCATATAAGTAATCAATGTTATAAAAAAACGAACGGTGTTAACTCTCCGTTATCAAGAGATCGTTGGAGGAAAATAAGCTAAAAGTTAGGAGTGTCTATAAATATTTTCTGAGTTGTGATTAATCTTGACGAAAGTTGGGATTATTGAAATCCAATAACCCTTGAAATAATTGTTTGGTTACTTTTGTAGTAAAGTAGATGGATGCAATATGCAAAAAGACTTCTAGTGAACGTTTTAACGTTCACTTTAGATTTAACATGTGTTGGGTGTAATGTCTTCTTCTGTGTCTTTTAAAATCCTATATAAGATGCTAAAAGGAAATGTTTGGTTGAGTCACCTGCCATCATAACATACCTAACCATAAAACTTGGTCTTCATCAATCCACGGGTGAACATATATTATATGATTTGATCCAGAATGATATGACGTAGAAATTAATTCAAATGTATATTGATTGTTTTACCCATATTAAAAATGTTCAACCGTAAGTTAATTATCTTAACTAACAAGATTAGTGGTTGATTTTAACCATCGTTCAATCCAACCTCTTTAGATATCTTTCATATCATCTTATAATGATTTATATTAGTACGTTCAAAAGGATTAAAGACCTATGAATGAAAACAGACGTGACACAAAAAATGTATAGAGTTGAGATATGCTACAAAGCCTATAATTTCTAAAAAGTGTGAGAAGTGGTTCTAGCCGTTGGATCAGCTACTTAAAATAGATCAATGGTTCAAAAAAACGCGGTGGCAAACTTGTAAATAAATGGAAAACTGCTAACAGGCGGAGGGGTAAAATGTAATTTGACAATAAACCGTCTCCGACAAAAACGTTTTCAAAGTCTATTCAAAACCGTCTTCGACGAAAACTTCCATCATCGTCTTTTCCTCGAAAACCATCTCCGACGAAATCATCAAACGTAAACATGGATCCCGTACAGTCGAAAAAGTCTTCAGTGTCTAATGAACATTCGGAAACCTCCAGAACCACAAGCATAAACTCACAAACACTACGAATAAGTCCAATCGAAGAGCAAGAACAAACAGGTAAAACCTAATCAAGCATTATTGTGTCAAATATAACTATGCATTGTGTCATGATTTAGGGGTTTCATTGTGAAATTTCAACCGAGCATTATTGTGTCAAAAATCTATCATTGTGTCATGTCTTTGCAAAGCTTCATTGTGTCATGGTTTGGGGATTCATTGTGTCATGAAATCTGCTTATAATGTGTCTTTTGTGAATGTTCATTGTGTCATGGTAATAATGTCTTTGTGAAAGTTCATTGTGTCATGGTTTGGGGTTTCATTGTGTCACGATTTCTGCTAATAATGTCTTTGTGAAAGTTCATTGTTTCATGATTGGGGATTCATTGTGTCATGGTTTGGGGATTCATTGTGTCACGATTCCTGCTAATAATGTCTTTGTGAAAGTTCATTGTGTCATGGTTTGGGGTTTCATTGTGTCACGATTTCTGCTAATAATGTCTTTGTGAAAGTTCATTGTTTCATGATTGGGGATTCATTGTGTCATGGTTTGGGGATTCATTGTGTCATGATTCCTGCTAATAATGTCTTTGTGAAAGCTCATTGTTTCATGATTGGGGATTCATTGTGTCATGATTCCTGCTAATAATGTCTTTGTGAAAGTTCATTGTGTCATGATTAGGGATTCATTGTGTCATGCTTTTGGGGATTCATTATCTCACGATTTCTGCTAATAATGTCTTTGTGAAAGTTCATTGTTTCATGATTGGGGATTCATTGTGTCATGGTTTGGGGATTCATTGTGTCACGATTCCTGCTAATAATGTCTTTGTGAAAGTTCATTGTGTCATGGTTTGGGGTTTCATTGTGTCACGATTTCTGCTAATAATGTCTTTGTGAAAGTTCATTGTGTCATGATTGGGGATTCATTGTGTCATGGTTTGGGGATTTATTGTGTCATGATTCCTGCTAATAATGTCTTTGTGAAAGCTCAATGTTTTATGATTGGGGATTCATTGTGTCATGATTCCTGTTAATAATGTCTTTGTGAAAGTTCATTGTGTCATGATTAGGGATTCATTGTGTCATGCTTTTGGGGATTCATTGTGTCACGATTTCTGCTAATAATGTCTTTGTGAAAGCTCATTGTTTCATGATTGGGGATTCATTGTGTCATGGTTTGGGGATTCATTGTGTCATGATTCATGCTAACAATGTCTTTGTGAAGGTTCATTGTGTCATGATTAGGGATTCATTGTGTCATGATTAGGGATTCATTGTGTCATGCTTTGGGGATTCCTGCTAATAATGTCTTTGTGAAAGCTCATTGTTTCATGATTGCGGATTCATTGTGTCATGGTTTGGGGATTCATTGTGTCATGATTCATGCTAACAATGTCTTTGTGAAGGTTCATTGTGTCATGATTAGGGATTCATTGTGTCATGCTTTGGGGATTCATTGTGTCATGAAAACATGCTTGGGGGGTTTCAAAAGAGCATGATTGTGTCATGATTTGGGATCCATTGTGTCATGATTGGGGGGTTTCAACCGAGCATGATTGTGTCAAAAACTATATTTGTGTCATGTCTTTTACATGATCAACCTTTCTAGCAGCAGGTAAAAGATGCACATCATCTTGATCAACCAACAAGTGGTTGTGCTCTTCCTTGAAATAATAAACACAGTATTTACTATTAACTAAACGTAGCTTAAGAATTGCTTCACACCCAACTCTCTTAGATGGTTTACTACGCTTCCACTTACATTTATCGTCCTCATCATTTGAAGAATCAAATACTTTTCCCCTTTTGAACCCTTGCTTCGAACAAACAAAATACTTCAAAAGTACTTTACCAGCTTGCAAATATTCTGTATGCTTCCTAGCTTCAAAACCACAAGAAAGAGCATACCTTTGGTAAAATGCAAACGCATGCTCAATAGAAACAAACTCCATTCCTACAACAGGTTTAATTGAACTCCTTGCAAAAGGTATATAAGATACTCTTCCAGAACCTGGGGATACACATTGTTGGCCAACATCTTTGTAATTTTCAGCATCTATATGAATAAAAACAACAAGTCATAAAAAGACACAACAACATAAAAGACATAATGAATCCCCAATCATGACACAATGAACCTTTACAAAAGATACATTATAAGCAGCTTTCATGACACAATGAACCTTCACAAAAGACACATTATAAGCAGCTTTCATGACACAATGAATCCCCAAACATGACACAATGAACCTTCACAAATAGATGACACAAAGATAGAATTTGACACAATCATGCTTGGTTGACACAATGACCCTCTAAACCTGACACAACCAGTATAAATAGTATCATATAACAAACTAATATTTATAAAATATGTTCAACAACAAATTGATAATGTCCAGAGCAATCTAACAGTATAGACACAATGACGATACAAAAGACACAATGATGATACCTATGACACAATGATGATACCTATGACACAATGATGATACCTATGACACAATGATGATGTCAATCAATAACAAAATTCACAGAAAATCATACAGTATAGACAGAACGATGATCAAAACGACAAAATTACGGTGCCAAAATTAACATACTATTTCAATTGCAGTATATAATCGTCCTCATACGTACCAAATTGATCATCTCTCGTCGACATCGCTGAAGTAATTGATGTAAAGCAATCTTCAGCGATTGAAATTGAAAATTCGATTGTTTGAATCTTCAACGATTGATCAATTGAAAATTTCAACGATTCGATTGTTTGAATCTTCAACGATAAAGTGAAAAATCTGTTGGAAACCTCAATCGTACAGTGTAATGGTCGATCGCTGAATTATTGAAAATTCTGTTAATAAATTACACTTCCTAAAATACCCCTACTTCTATTTTTAAAAATATGCCACATGTCAATCCCTGATTGCTTCTCACACTTTTTACATAATTTGGACTTTGTATTTGAACCGGACACAAATGTATATTTAATGATGATATATGGACCATAACTCCAATACCCGACTTATATGCATATCGTTGGAATGTGGAGAGTGAAAATTCATATGAACAACTCTTGGACCATAAATAGAGCTGATTAATTAGTTAATTAATTTAGGTTTTAGCTTTTTTTTTCTAATTTTGATTACTTTTAAGTTATTTTGATAGAAATTAATATCTTTTTATAGTAAAAGATATTTGATCTAAAAGCCTAACTAGGATTCTGTGTTTGACATAATTTGGTCAAATACATAAGGAATTGTTTCTTGATTGCTATTATGCAAAATTACTTTTTGTGTTAAATATGTTAGTTAATTGTGTCTAATACGTCAGATAATTATATCTAGTGCTTTTATACAACAAAAATAACAACTTTTTAAATAATCACAAGTTAGCGTCGCTTTAAGCTTTGGAAAGTACATTATTCTTAGAAAATTTCGATCGCTTCTACGTCATCACTATTATTTTTATCTTTATAAGACAATAACACAAGGTCTTGAATTCTACACCACCTAAAATCCATCTGAATACTCATGATAGAGTGTGAACTTTCATCACTGGATCGAAATTACGTTTCTTTTTTCAGTTTTTCATGAAAACGTTCATCAAAATGATTTTAGTACACTAAGGGGCTGTTTGATTTTAAAGACTCGGTCAAAAGTGGTTGACCGAGTAAGAGCCTTCTCCAAATCTGACCGGGTAAAAGGAAAAATAGGCATGGATCAGTGGCTTCGGACCGGGTCAGATGCGATAGAGTGAGAATTAAACACCCTGACTGACCAAAATGTCTGACCGGGTCAGTGGGTCAGATATTTTGACCCGGTCAGAAGCAAATCAAACAGCTCCTAAAGTCCATTGGCTGTATATAAGATATACAAAGAAAGTCACCAGACAAATTTTCATATAGATTTAAGTCCCTAAACTTAATAAAACACACATAATATTGAGTCTTTCTTTTATAGCTTGTTAACTCTAAATTGTTTAAAAGATGGATATGAATTTTCTTTCATAAAAAGGTCAAATGTTACTTTATCCATAAAGCAATTATTTAAAAGAAGGTTTTTAATATAAAGGAGTTAGTTTTATGACATTTCAATGTATTTTTTTTATAAATTGAGAGACCTAATCTTTCTTTGATAACAACTTATTTTTTTTATCCAAAATAAATAAAAACTTCAAGTCCTAGGGCAGTATTGCTCGGTGGCTTAATTTGGTATTTTCGCGCGCTAATACGCTGCTTCAATTGATTGGTTGGCTAGTTTGTTCTAATCAGAGAAATCATTAATAGATGCTATCCTTTGAGTAGCTTGGTGTGTTCTTTAGAGATTTCGGTTTGACACGGTGCTCGAAAGTAACACGAAGACGAATGACAATAATTTTTTATTATGATGATCGACGTATACATCTCATGGAAATACCCCTAGCTCCTATCTAACTATGGTGATAAATGCACACAAAAAGAAATTAAGAAGCTCGAAATAGAGGATGACGTGGCCAGGGTGTTTACGTTGAGGGACCAATAATAGACCATGGTTTCCTAGGGAAGGGAAGTAGATACCCAAGGTTTTCATTAGGTGAATGGAGTTACGAAAAAGGACATGTGGTTGTCATTTGTAACAATGATGTAAGAAAGAACAACTTTTTAACTAGGGGGTCATGATAGATTTAATTTTTTTTACATTTGCTTTAACTTATCTAATAATAGAAATTTAAGGTGTGAAATTACAAGAAAACATTAATAACATTAGATTGGATACTCATAGTAGAAAGTTATGCCCGTTGGAGGGTCAATAGACCCTTTATAGTTCGGTAAACCGCGGAGAAGAGATGCTTATATGGTAATGTTAATTTGATATGTTACCATATATCCATATATTGAAAGTTTGAACTAATAATCAACACAATATGTAATACAAAGTTTTCGAATCAGGAATGGACGGCGAACCGGTTATCTTACTGGTCAAGTGGTCAGACTGGATTTAAGAACCAGATGATAGGGATCAAATGTTAACCCTTTTTTATTGCGATAACCCATTAACCCAACTAGTGATCCAAAACGAATGTTAAAATTTTTTTAAAAAAAATATAGCAAGACTATACTCAAATAAAAGATATTAAAATGATCTATTTAATGATATAATTTGTTTAAAAAATAACATTATATAAAAAGTTAAAAAGATTTTAAAAAAGGGGTGGAGGTTTTTTAAAAATGGAGGGAAAATTTGAAAATTAAGGAAAAATCGTTACATCAGTGGTGTAACGTGGTGTAAAAGTTAGTTACACTGGTGTAAGTGTTCGCTACATTAGAGTTAACGGGTTATCGCAATAACAAGGGTTAACAAAGGAACATTACCCTATATATATGTATATATATATATATGTATATATATATGTATATATATGTATATATATATGTATATATATATGTATATGTATATATATATGTGTATATGTCACACCCCAACCTTGACGGTGGAATCGTCGAGATGTGAGGGTTACGATTGTTCACAACCACATAACGCTATTATTAAATCCAAATACTCATAATTCGTAAGTTTGAAAGGTACATTACAAACATAAGTCTCAAATATGCAATAAGTTTAAACATAAATCAAAACATAATATAACATTTTATTTATTTAACTAGGTCCACGTCCTAGTTTTATTGTAAGCATCAAAAGACCACTTTAAACTTGGGGGTTACCTAAAACATGATAAAAGTAAAAGGTCAACTAAAATAGTTGGTGAGTTTCCAAGGTTTTCATACATAATATGAAAAGATTACAAGTAGCAATTCATGTCATAGGTTATAAGCTAGTAAGGTTATAGAACACATATCTTTACAACCAAACCTCGACTTGATTACAAGTATATAAGATTGGCTAAGTGTATTTGGTTCCCTAGTGCACAAGCATACGGCTCCTAGGAGTCGGCAATACATCGACTTTAGCACCAAATAGGCTTGTCAGGCCCAAGATCTAAGACGTCGCCAGGCTAGCAATAGTTAATGATTGTAACAAACTATGTATCTCATATAATCACTTACAACACACAAATAACCATGACAAAATATAAAGATGAATTGCAAGTGCTTTACAAGTCTCAAACGTTTATAAGTGTATGATGTATAAGTATCATGTTTCACCCCAAAATAGTGTGAAATAAAGTAAACAAAATTACCTTTCTACCCTTGTAAAGTTTTGAAATATCATATATATCCAAAAACAACTACAAATTTCATATATACCCAAAAGAAACAAAATTACCTTTCTACCCTTGTAAAATATAATACCTTGAATAATTTTGTGAAACTTGTGGAATTGAAACAACAACTGCACGTCGAAGGCTTCTCCATCGGTCGGTGATTCAACCTGCAAATCGATCCACGGCGCCTGAAACGTCGACAACTTCTCCATCGACGGGTGATTCTTTAACCTGCAAATCGATCCACAGCCGACTCTTCAACTTGCAATCGTTCCACGGCCGGTGAATCCGGTGCTCACACATCGACTTCGATCATCAATCCACAAGTTCTTTCGATCAGGTATGTAATTTTTTGGCTGGACGGATATCGATCTGGGCTGTCGGATATCGATCTGGGCTGTCGGATATCGATCAGGGCAGCGGGTTTTACTTAACTGTTGTATTTTTGGTGCTTTGTTGGATTGTTTTGTCGAATTGCTTTGTTGGATTGTTTTGTCGAATTGCTTTGTTGGATTGTTTTGTCGAATTGCTTGCACTTTGCGTTTAAGAAGGTGATTAGGATAATGGCTGATGGAGTTTCTGATGGTGAGAGGGAGAAGGTTGCACTAAGGTTTACTCCAATATGCTAATCTGGTAACATTAGTTTCACTCTGAATTGAATATCATGTTCTTGTGTGTATATAATTTGTTCGTGATGTTCAGAATCCAGTCATCTAGGTTGAATTTGAATGTTTCTTTGACATTGTATATAATAAACTTATTTCATGCTAGTTATATTTGCCTAATCCCAAATTAGTGAAATATGAAGTTGAGTTGAGGCCATGGAGATTGTTGGACCTAGGTTCTGCAAGCTGCTTAATGCTTATAGATGGTTGTTGCAGGAATTAAGAACACTGGAACAGATGGTTTTTCATTTCAGTTTATAGAATTAAAAAGCATAATACTAACAAATCTAAGAGTGTATTATTATGATTACATGTGATACCAGAGCAGCTTAGAGTGGAATGGAATATAAATTGTGTTACTTGTTTGATCCAATGAAGTCATTCGTAACATGGCACTCTGTTTTGCTAGAAAACTACCATACTTCTTGATTATTTGCCTACTAATTGACTAGAGTTTATTATTTGCTTCTCATACTTCTTGATTAATTGCAGATTATACAATATGGATATTATAGAAAGGGCATCATCCAAGTATAAGTTGAAACTAAAATATGGAGGTTACTTTAGGAAAGTTAAGAACTCATCTAGAAAACGCTACTGTTTTGGATATCAAAATGTGTTTACATCGACACGTCCACATGCATGATTGAAGATTTAATTGAAGAGGTTAAGAATCGTTATCCGTCAAATAGGAGTTTAGTTTTCTCAATGTGGTTTGTTGACAAGAGTGTCTTAGAACGCCCTTTCATTCAGATTGTAACTATGGATGATTTTAAGTTGATGCTTATTATGTACGAGCTAGAGAAAGATATAACTATTTACGTGACGAGGGCTGATGATAATGACACCAACTCGAAAGTACAAAGGTATAATTTGAAGTTTTTTACAATAATATTTATTTCTTGTACCTAAGTTCATGTCATTAGTTTGTCTCGTACAGCTATCAGTTTGAAGTGGTTGATGAAGTTGTGCATGAATCTGTTCATGAACCCAATGAGGATGAAGATTCGGAGTATTGTCTAAGTGATGAAAGTTATCATAGCAAGTTCAGTACCGATGATGAATTTGAATATATAAGTGATGAAAATTTTCTTGAAGGGGAAACTTATTCACAAACTAAAAAAACTCCAACTATGAATAAAAATTCAATATTTTCAAATGTGGTCGAGTTTAGAAGAGCCTTGAGCCAAGTATGAAAATTGAATATATGATGTACAACATTGAAAACGGGTGAGCATACTTTTCCCCCATTGATTGAAAACATTGAAAACTTGTATAAGCATAAAAGGGGCCACGAAACTCACCTTGAATTGATGTAATGAACAAAAACTTCACAGAATAAGGCAATGCATGATCAAACACGATCAACACCTATTATTAATTGTAATTAAGTCTTTAAAATGTATTCATCGTGAATAGATATATTTGGTCGGATTTGGGTTTGACACACACGGTTAGATATATATATTTTGTGTTTGATTATAGACTTATTGATTTATATGTTTAAGTTTAATTATAAGCTTATTGGT
>CM044001.1:99169871-99392371 GCA_024085815.1 Flaveria linearis
GAAGGCTGATACTGAGGCTGTGATTAACCAGGCCACTCATACCGGGGCTGGGCCCAACAATTCAGACACTTTCACCATTAATGGATTCCCAGGCCCATCAAAAATTGTTCATCAAATGGTACATTCTACTTCGTGTGAGTTTAGTCTAAATGGGTTATGGTCAGTTTTGGGTTCATGAACACGATTAGCTAAACAAGTTAGGATAAGGTAAAACTTGCATCAACTTTTATAAATTATGTTTCTTTCTCATAACTTAAAAGAGATCAAGTGATTATATAAAAAATTAAGAACTAAAAGGTAAACTTGCATAAGCTTTTATACATTACATGTAATTCTTTTATACACATTTGTGTTTTGTTATTTTTTTTAAAGTATTTATATGTAAAAAAGATAAAAACAATTTTCGGTTAAGCAGTGTGTTTGTGCCAAAATAAAAATATTCATGTTGTGTTAAGGTTCACTTGTCTGACATGAGTTCGTGTCATGTTTGGCTCACCACCTATAAACACGGCAAATTAACACCCTTATATGCAGTACTAGAAAAAGTAGCAAAAGCCACAAATTTTTAATACGTAATAAACAGTCCCTAGATATAATGAATTTATGACTGTATCAACTGAAAATGCTATATATCACTTTTTGCAACATATTTTTGTATCGGACCAAACGTTTAACAATTTACGTTGCGACTGTTTGGTCGGGTCTAAGATCTATTTTGCAGTAGTGATAGTTGTATATGAGTCAAATTCAATCCAATTAGTTATAGACAATGATTTGAACATTTTTCATGTAGAAACTTATAGGTTAAAGGTGAAACCCGGGAAGACATATCTCATTCGATTAATCAATGCTGCACTCAACGACGAGCTTTTCTTCAAAATCGCCAATCACACGTTCACTGTTGTCGATACAGATGCAAGTTACGTGAAACCATTCGAAACCGATACTATATACATCGCACCAGGACAAACCAGTGACATTCTTCTTAAAACCAAAAACATCTCGTCCAATGCTAAATTCTTGATGGCCGCGAGACCATACTCAACCGCGGCCATCGGGACATTTGATAACACAACTGTTATCGGACTTCTTGAATACAACAAAGGTAATATAACCTCCACCAACTCTTTCGCCAAACCTCTTTCGGTTCCACCATTCCCACAGATCAACGCCACTGCGTATGTCGCCAATTGGACCAACCAACTTCGCAGTTTGGGCAACACCCGGTTTCCCACAAACGTTCCGCAAACCATCCAACGACGGTTTTTCTTCACGGTGGGTCTCGGAACCAACCCATGTCCAAATAACCAAACATGCCAAGGACCAACCAACACCACCAAATTCGCAGCTAGCGTAAACAACATTTCGTTTGTGATGCCGACCACTGCACTACTTCAGGCGCATTACTTTCGTCGATCGAAAGGGGTGTACACAACCGATTTCCCCAATAACCGTTCATTCAGTTCAATTATACTGGTACCCCACCAAACAACACAATGGTGACTAATGGCACCAAAATGGTGGTTCTACCGTTTAACACCACCGTGGAGCTAGTAATGCAAGGAACCGCTATCCTCGGAGCCGAAAACCACCCTTTTCATCTTCACGGCTACAATTTTTATGTGGTCGGTCAAGGCTCTGGGAACTTTAACTCGACTACAGACCCACCACAGTTCAACCTCATTGATCCCGTCGAACGAAACACAGTAGGCGTGCCGTCCGGTGGATGGGTAGCTATCCGATTTCGAGCTGATAACCCAGGTGAAATTCAGAATTTTGAAATTTACTAAGGTTTAGAGTTTATATAATTGTTTATAGTTAATTTGAAAATGGTTTGAGGCTCCTAGCTCTACATCAATCAGCTGTACTTTAGCTTTTACCCCCTTTGAACAACTAGTGTACTCTAGACTTGACATACTTGTTAGCTCATCAAATCATAACAAACACAATTAACAAAATCAAGAGTCAGTGATTGAATCAGCAGACTTTTCATGAACCGTTATAATACCATTTTCAAACACGAAACCACCGTACAAACTCTAATCCCTCAATAAATTTAAAATATATCATGAAATTGAAAACTTATTTAACTATATATAAGTTGTGTGGAACAGGTGTGTGGTTCATGCATTGTCATATCGAGATACATATTACGTGGGGATTAAGGATGGCATGGCTGGTGATGGACGGTAAGCTTCCAAATCAGAGGCTGCCACCACCGCCGGCGGATCTTCCACAATGTTGATTTTAACTCAGGCACTTGCAGTAATTTTTGTATGGCATAAATACTGAATATATTTATTTTTTCTGTGATTTTTTCTGGGCTGTAAATTATTATATAATTATTGTTTTTCATATTACATTGCATGTTATAAACGAATAACTGAATAAAGTTATCCTTTTGAATTGTCTCTGCAAATCTTATCAGTTTACATGAATTGATGCTACAAAATTTTAAATCATATAGTTGTTTTCCAAATATTGAAACAAAACTTATACTAACAAGTTTAACTATATGTCTGATTACGGGTGTAAACAAATGGTTTTTGTATTATGTTGTTCAAAACAATATAGTTTTTACTTCAACAAATTACTAAAAAAACTTGCTCTTTATTTTAATTCTATCCGTGTTAGACTTAATTAAATTTACTAGCTTTTAACAGATTTTGTATGGAAGTCTGGATGTAGGGAGGCGAGGCATGTATGGCCATATCATGCAACGGTTATATAAAAACTTAATTTTCAGAACTTTTAATGCTTACCAAAAAATATATTTTACAAAATTTTTGTACTATATATATGACCTATTTTCAAACATTTTAGCATACTCATCTTGATATTTTAAACTCTCTATAAAGTATTTGTGATCTAAAAATCATGGATGGTGGTAATACCTCATTTAAGCAAATTACAAACGATGACTCGTTAGACGATGACCAAAATCCAAACACAAACCTTTTGATTTCGCATTTCCAAAGCCCTTGTTATCAACAATTCTAAAATTCGGCTTTTAACAATTCCAAAATGTCGATTTTCAATAATTCAAGGACTTTGGTTTCAACGATTTCAAAATATTTCTCTCATGTAATGTTTAGTTGATGTAAAATTTTTTTAAACTAATGTTATATTTAATTTCGAAATTTATGTAACTTTTGAATTTTTTAATATATTCTATTTTTTTAATAGTAAGAATTTAAGAAAGTAATAGTTTACTAAAAATAATTTTAAAATGAAATTTAAAAGTAAAAAATAATGGTAATATCAAAAAAATAGATAAAAATATGATATGATAACTGAGTGTTTGTGAAACGATATATTTAAGAGTTAATTACGTAAATAGTCGATGTGGTAAGATCGTTTTACAAGTTTAGTCCCCAAATATGATTTATTATAATATAGCCCACTAAGTATGCTAAGTTGTAATAAAATCCAAATCTTGTATTAACGTTAATTTTTTTCCGTTAAGTATGTGAAATGATATTTTTACCATTGTTTTCCTTCCCTCTTCTTTCTTTTAACCTAGATTCTACAACCACCACCAACACCCCGCCGCCACCACTAACACCCAACGCCGCCACCACCAACACCCACCACCACCACCCCTGCCAAGCACCACCTTTCCTTAGTCTATGGATTTGGCCAATAAAAGGGATGGATCTCAAACACCACCACGAAACCCCCTAGGGCTATGATGTCAACACCCATAATCACCAACATCGTTGGCCACCACCGCCCCCAACACCTTTGGCCACCACCGCCTCCAACACCTTTGGCCACCATCGCCTCAACCTTTGCATATAGATTTCCCGAACTCATTTCTTTGTCAGCAAACATAAACTCTACACTTTCGGTAACCCGCAGGCGTTCCAAACAAGCTTAGGTGGTCCAACAATTTGATCGGAGATGTTCGATGATGATGGTGCAACCCCGCGAAGAGGGGATGGACTCAACGAGAGGGTGACTGGAGATGGTGGTGGGATGTGAGAAGAGAGTATATGATTAAAAACAAGGGTAATTTGGTCATTTTTTAAAATTTAATAGAAAAATTAACATCCATCCAACTCGATGACAAATTTGTTAGAACTTGATATACTTAGTGAACTAACTTTTAATAAACCCTACTTAGATACTAAACTTGAAAACAACCTTACCACATGGACATATATATAATTAACTCATACATTAAAGATGTTCCCATGGTTCACAATTAATCAAAGGTGTTTTGTATGTTGAAACACTGATCGTTTACTATATGTCATGATGTTTCCCTATGCTTTATGCAGATATTTAAAGGGTCGTAATATAAAAAAACCTCAAATTGTAAATCGGCATCCACCCTATATGCCTCGTATAGCACTATATGCGACACCTAGGGACAAAGACATTAAAAATGAGGAAAATTAAAAGGGAGGGGGGCTGTTAGAAAGCTATACGCCATACAACCCTATACGACACATATAGAGCTATACGACATGTATAGCAAATTTCAACACTGACTACGTGGAAAATTCAGGGGGCTGTCAGATGGGTTATACACTTCATATAGGGTTATACGACCCACCTATACGACGCGTATAATGTCATACGACCCATCTATACAACGTGTATAATGCTATACGACCCGTATAAAAGTCTAGGGTGTTAATTTATAATTAGAGGGTATTATAATAACGGTCCCTTTTAAAGGGAATTGGTTATATAAACATTATTTGTGTTATTTTCACATTTTTTACTCTCTATTTTTTTCTATATGTATTTGTATGTCTAAAGAAAGATAGATAGAAAGAAGAGTAAACTTCATTTTTGCTCCCCGTGGTTTGTTACAAATAATGGTTTGCCTCCAAAGGTTTCAAAATCTTTATTTTTCTCCTTTTGGTTTGCAATCCGTCTCAAGTAGCTCCAACTCATTAACGATGTTAAATATTTTTGTTAAATAAAAGGGTATTTTAGTCATTTTACTAATAGGGGTTAATAATGTAATTTAATCATACTTACTTCTATAATTGAAAATTCAAAAAATCAAAAAATCAAAATTTTCAATACATAGATATGCACACACTCTCTCTCTACTCTCTCTTTCTTAATCTAAAAACCCTAGATCAGCCATCTCCAACAACCACACTATCACCACACAGCCATCGCCGCCACCACAACCACGCAGCCGCCGGTACCAAAACCACGCGACCGCCGGTACCACAACCACGCGACCGCCGGCACCACAACCACGCGGCCGGCACCACAACCACGCGGCCGCCGCCACCACAACCACGCGGCCGCCGCCACCACAACCACGCGGTCGCCGCCACCATCACCACTCCGCCTCCTTCTCCTCCTTCATTCCATCACTCCACCACCGCCCCTTAAACTCAGGTGAACCACTATGACACCCTACACATATCCCACATCAGCCGTGGACAAGAGAGATTCCTGGTTCATAAGGATTGTCTGGCCTCTAATATCAACAACGCGTTTTGGGCGTATTGGCTGTAGATGAGAGGAGAACTCCACAGTTAAGCGTGCTCAGGTGGGAGCAATCCAGGGATGGGTGACCTCCCTGGGAAGTTTTCACCCGGGCAACCAAAAGCAAATCTATGAGCTCCTCGTGGGTGAAGCGGACAATATTGTTGGTGTGAGAGGTCGGGTGTAACAGAATGGTATCAGAGCCACTCCTGTGTCGTTCGGGGTGTGGGACGTACCTCACCAAGGATGGTGACTTCTCGGGCTCATCGAGGACGATGAGTCCAAACAGGGGGTGCGTGTGACACCCTACACATATCCCACATCAGCCGTGGACAGGAAAGATTCCTGGTTCATAAGCAATGTCTGGCCTCTAATATCAACAACGCGTTTTGGAAGTATTGGCTGTGGATGAGAGGAGAATTCCAGAGTTAAGCGTGCTCAGGTAGGAGCAATCCAGGGATGGGTGACCTTCCTGGGAAGTTTTCACCTGGGCAACCAAAAGCTAATCCGTGAGCTCCTCGTGGGCGAAGCGGACAATATTGTTGGTATGAGAGGCCGGGTGTTACAACTACCATACAATAACCGCCCCTTGAACCACAGTCGCCCCTTTCTACCGCCTCGAACTACTATCTCCTTTGCCAGCTTGAACCCCCACACCAGATCTGAAGGCGGTTGATTTAAGAATCACCATCACCTCATCGCCAGATCTGGGAAGAGCAGTGCAGACAGATGTTGTTGCGGGTGACCTGCTACTTGTTTTGATTTAGAGACAAAGAAGATGAAGGTAGATGATATTGATGGCGGCAAGTGGTGTAGCTGGTGGTGGTGACAGATGTTGTAGTTACTGGTGACCTGCTACTGGTGGCAAAGTGGTGGTGAGAGGATGACTGGAATTGGTGGTGGTGGTGGTGGGGTTCAGTGTTTTAATTTAATTATATTACAAAATCAGTCTCTTACTAATTTAAATATATTACACAATTAGTCCTTATGTTTGAAAAGACTAAAATACCCTTTCATTTAATAGAAATATTTAACACCGTTAGTGGGTTGAAGTTAATTGAGATGAAATGCAAACCACAAGGAGCTAAATCAAGATTTTGAAACCTTTGGATGTAAACCGTTATTTAGACCAAACCACAGGGAGCAAAAACGAAGTTTACTCTAGAAAAAATTTATCTTAATAATCATTAGATATATCTACAACAAACCTCATTTAAAATATCTCCTGTAACCTTTTGCTTACTAATTATGCAGTTTTCTTAATCATTTAGATTATACTAATTACTAACATTTTTATACATAATGGTGTTGTATCATAGGAGATTTTTTTAAAAAAAAATTAACCTTACACTTTTAACCCAAATGTTTTTATATTTTGCAAAGTAACCTTCTAAAAATTGATTATTTTTACGTTAAACCCAAAACTACTTATCTTTTGTAATTTAATATCATAAAATTTTGTACTTTCAACTTTGGTCCCTTATACTTTACATATTTATAAATTTTCGTCTTACGTTCGTTGTAGGTTTTGGAAGTTAACACGAAAAAAACACTGAAGCATACATGTGTGGTTCAACGTTTTTACGATCATCTTTCCCCATCTAACTGTCCTGTCGCACGTGCTGATCCTAGATCAACTTACCTATTGTTCTAGATCTTTTATGTTTGCATTCGTGGTTCAATATCTTCACGTCTACATTTTGTTTAGTTTTAATATTTTTCGTTTTTTCTATTTTTCTAATACGATGTCACACCCTCGCTTATAGCGGAAACACGAGGATGTAACGGACGGGATCGTCATAACATATTGTTAATTTATAGAGATGCAATAATTAATGAAAGACAACGTGTCATGACGTCACCCGACACAAATGGAGACTTGTGTCGCAGTCAGTCAATTCCACGACAGCATAGTCATACAAACTAAAATAAGTATAAGTCCCACAACCCGGGAGCAAGTAATCAAAATGTGTATAACAAGTAAATGTCAAATGCAATTGTCGAAGACATCCAAAGTTTAAATGATGTAAGACTAAGGTCATCGCTAAGGCAGCATCCCTAGCAATCCTCAATAATTGTTACCTGAAAAGGTATGCTCAAAAGGTCAACATATTGTTGGCGAGTTCGCAGGTTTAAATAGTAAACAAAAACTTGATGCTGTGTAAAAGTTTGGTAGGACATGATTGTGTACAGTTATAAGCAAGTAATATCGCATGAGCATCACAACTAAACCTATGACGTACACAAAGAATTTGTCGGAACATATTCACCCTAGGGTCCGTTCCTGGCCACTGTAAGTCCCAACTAGTATACTAACAAACAAGGGTGGGGGTGTCAGCCCAATAGTACTATCAACATCTGTCTGTCGGCCCCAACACCGGAGTTAAATAGTTGTGAATACAGAACCACAAAGACAACTCATGCATGTACTAGATAAATACTTACAAAACAGTAAACACAACAGTCCCAAAGATTGAATAAGTTCACAGCATGAAAAAGGGTTGAGCATACTTTTCCCCCTTGATGTTTATAAATAATTGTAATAAAACGGGACCGTGAAACTCACCTTGAAATGATTAGAAAATAAAGCGAGCAAAAACGCTTCCAAACGGTGTGAGCAATGTACGATCAAATACCTATAATAATTATAATTAAAACTTTAAGCACGTTCGATGAGAGAAAGTACGTTCGGTCGGTTTCGGGTCGGTTCGGGTGTATTGTGCGACTCGCTCAAAAGACATATATATATGTTTATAATAATTTGATCACTAGCATAATTATACACGGGTCATATATGCTTTACGATACGATAATATTTTACATTTATTTTTCCACCCATATATATACTTTTATGTGTATAAGTATATATATATATATATATTCACACGTGGTTATATGTATATAAATATATCATAACATTACACACACTTTCACATACATATACATGATTTACATATGCCATCGTACATACAAGGCATACATACACACTACACACGCGCATACATATATATATATACCCGGCTACGCTCACACTCACATATACAAGCATACACACTCACGGGTACATACATACGCATATATACAAGCATATATACACACCGAAACATACATTCGTGTAAATCGCAGCTTATATTCATACATACAACTCACCGAAAACACACACACATCAAGTACATACATACATACACAACACATATACTCACACACACATATATATACGCTACATACACACGGGTTGCACCCTTCACAGCAGCCTTTGGCTGCTGTGCTCTCTCCCAACACACCTGCACACACACACACAAATACATACAAATACACACTAACACACACTACACACACACACCCCCTATATATACACACACGGTCATATACATACACACACAGCCATATACATACACGCACGCAGCATATACATACACGCACACAGCCATATACATACACCTCCACAGCATATACATACACGCACACAGCATATACATACACGCATACGGCATATACATACACGCACGGCATATACATACACGCACACAGCAGCCTTCGGCTGCTGTGTTTTGTTTCTCGACACACGCACACACGCACTCACGCTACACACACATATATACACAGTCAACCCCGAACCCGAACTCCGACGAACACAACCGGAACAAACCGCGACAATAATACGATCCGAACGCCGCGAAACGAAACAAAACTAAGCGAAACGAAGTTTAGAACGATCGGTTACCTTCGAATCGAGTACACGGCGAGACGGCGGCGTCAAACGGTGGCTAACGGCGGCGAATTGGCGGTGAAACGGTGGTGCAAGGGTGACGGCAGTAGGGTTGGGTCGAATGGGGGGGTTGGCCGATGGTTACGATTTGTAGTTTTTTTTTTTGATATTTACAATTAGGACCCTACACTTTCGATTAATTAATCCCTCAATTTAATTAAATTACAATTTAGACCCTGGACTTTAATCATAATCATAATAATAATAATAATAATAATAATAATAATAATAATAATAATAATAATAATAATAATAATAATAATAATAATAATAATAATAGTAACAATAATAATAATTATAATAATAATAGTATTACTTACTCTAATAATAAATAAATTTTATTAATTATCATTTATATAATATTTGTCAAATTTGAGATTATTATAAGGTTAGGGTTGACACGAAACGGATATACGAGCGATTCGATTCGAAAAAAAATTAATTAATTACGCGAAATAATAAATGCACAGAAAGAGTTAACGAGGTTCGAGTCAATTGACGGACCTGATAGTGACGGATGTCACAGTATCCCCCAGTTGAGAGAATTTCGTCCCGAAATTCAGCTGGAGTTAGGTCCTGAAGTTGTATCCACGAACAAATATGGATATTTGGATCTTATCCGGTCTTCCCGTTCCCACGTAAACTCAGGCCCTCGCTTGGAGTTCCATCTTACTCTGACAATTGAGATCTTGCTGCGCTTCAACTGTTTCACTTCTCGATCCATTATTTCTAGGGGTTCTTCCACAAAGTGGAGTTTCTCATCAATTTTGATGTCCTCCATCGGCACATGAAGGGATCCATCGGCTAGACATTTCTTAAGGTTTAACACATGGAATGTGTCATGCACGCTGCTGAGTTCTTGAGGTAACTTTAACCGATACGCTACAGGACCAATTCTTTCTGTGATCTCGAACGGCCCAACATACCTTGGGGCTAGTTTCCCTTTCTTTCCAAACCTTACAACTCCCTTCCACGGAGAAACCTTCAATAAGACACGATCACCAACGTTAAACTCTAAGGGTTTGCGACGGTTATCAGCGTAGCTTTTCTGACGATCTCGAGCCGCCTTAAGCCTGTCCTTGATTTGAAATATCTTATCCGTCGTTTCCCAAATAATCTCCCGTACAATGCCTCAAACGGAGCACACCCAATGCTCCTATGATAACTATTGTTATAAGAGAATTCAATCAATGGTAAGGGAGTATCCCAACTCCCATCAAAGTCAATCACACATGCCCTAAACATGTCTTCTAGAGTTTGTATCGTTCGTTCACTTTGACCGTCTGTTTGTGGATGATAGACAGTACTTAAGTCCAAGTGAATACCCATTGTCTTCTGTAGTGTCTGCCAAGACTACGATGTAAATCGACTATCACGATCTGATATAATTGACACAGGCACTCCATGCCTAGCCATGATCTCATTCACATATAATCTCGCTAACTTCTCCATTTTATAGTCCTCGCGAATAGGCAAGAAATGAGCAGATTTTGTCATTCGATCCACGATGACTCAAATCGAATCATGCCCACTACTGGTTCTAGGCAACTTAGTGATGAAATCCATCGATATATTCTCCCACTTCCATTCGGCAATTTCCGATTGTTGCAACAGACCTGACAGTTTCTGATGTTCGACTTTGACTTTGGAACAAGTCAGACATTCACTTAGGTGGTGTTTGTTTTTTAGAAAAAGAGCTTCTAAAGTTCTTTTGTCTACGCCAAAAAGAGGCGGGCAGATGTTTGAGGTCTGTAGAGTGTTTGTTTTTTGAAGACGTTTCATTAAAAAACGTCTGCGTGACCTCTTCTTGAAGAAGAGGTGGAACAATGTCTTCACACCTCTTCTAACCTCTTCACAGTTCATTTCAACCCTAATACCCCTCTTCCCCAAATTTCCCTCTGATCACTTCTTAATTTCTTCTTCCCGGGGGTTTATTTTTCAAATTTCAATCACTCATTTAAAAAACCCTAATCATCAACCCCTCAATACCCCCAATTCATCACATATCATCATCAATCACCTTCACTCTGTTACATACACCTGCAACAATGGAGCACAAGCTTCAAAACTTACCTCCTCACAAGCGATTTAAGCTTATGCACCGTGAAACCACCGCCGCTGACCACCAAGACGCCGATTCTCCCGCGACCTCTTGTCTTCTGGCGAAAAAGAGGAAGGACACCCATCACCCACCGCTGATAACCACGGCCATCGCCGCCGTGAGCGCCGTCTGCTTACCCGCCAAGAAAAGAATATGCGCCCTTCACCCGGATCTGATTGCTAACAAACCCTTTTCATCGTTTGATCTGAATCTCGAGTATGAACCCAAATCAGATGAATTTGATGAAACCAGAGTGAAAAATGAAGAAGAAGAAGATAAAGATGATGATGAAGATGGGGTTATTTGTGCTGTATGTCAAAGTACAGATGGAGATCCGTTAGACCCAATTGTGTTCTGTGATGGGTGTAATCTAATGGTGCACACTACTTGTTATGGGTGTAAAATTAAGAAACTTTTTATAAATTTGATAGATAAATGGTTGTTTTAATGGTGTTAATTGTGTTAGGTTTATGGGTTGAATAGGGATAATAGAAATGGTTGGTTGAATTGATTAATAGAAATGGTTGCTGCTGATATTGTTATTTCTTTGATGTTGCTGCTGATGTTGTTATTTTAATGATGTTGTTATTCAGTTTAATTCAGCAGTCTGCAGACGTTACAAAACAAACAGTCTTCTTAATACAGACTGCAGAGGTTTGGTCCACCTCTTCTCCTACAGATGTCTGCAGATGTGGTCTGTAGACTGCAGACGTTTTACCTCTTCAGAAACAAACCGCACCTTACATACGTCGTAATGTCTTTCTTCATACCTGGCCACTTGGTACATCCTGTTTGCATCAGGGTGAACCGAATACTTGGACTTGTGAGTTTCGTTCATAAATAGGGTTCAAACATCTCCCCACTTAGGTACCCCTATACGATCCACAAAGTACTGTATACCATCCTCCTTATAATCCATCTGTTTATCCAACCCTCGAAATTCCTTAGTTGCAATATTCTCTTCCTTTAGCGCTCCACCTTATGCTGTTAGGATTTGATTTTTTTTTCAGGTTCGATTGAATAATCAACCCCAACGCTCATGCACGTAAAGGTTTTACATGTTTCTTCCTACTCAAGGCATCAGCCACTACATTGGCCTTTCCCGAATGGTATCGAATCTTACAGTCATAATCACTGAGAAGTTCTACCCATCGTCTCTGGCACATGTTTAATTTCTTCTGATCAAAGATGTGTTGGAGACTCTTATGATCAGTGTAAATAACACATTTTGTCCCGTACAGGTAGTGTCTCCAGATCTTGAGTGCAAACACTACCGCATCCAACTCCAGGTCATGAGTCGTTTAGTTCTTCTCGTGGACCTTGAGCTGTCGAGAAGCGTAAGCTATCACATTGTCTTTCTACATCAGGACACAACCCAGTCCTGGTGTGATGCATCGCAGGACACCACAAAGTTATTAGATCCTTCAGGAAGGGTCATTATTAGTGCATTACATAACCTTTCCTTCAACGTCTAAAAGGCCTCATCTTGCTTAAGACCACCAATCAAATTTCTTATCTTTCTAGGTTCACATCGTCAACGGCTGAGCGATCTTGGAGAAGTTTAAAATAAATTGTCGGTAGTAATCAGCCAACCCTAAGAATTGCCGAATCTTCGAAAGCGTCTTAGGTGTATCCCATTTCTTAACTACTTTGATCTTTCTAGGATCAACATGTATCCCTTCTCAATGACCATATGATCTAGAGACTTCACTTCACACAACCAGAACTCATACTTGAAGAATTTGGAATAGGGTTTCTCTTTTCCTAACAAATTTTTGGAAGCGGTCTCTCTACCTAACAAGATAGAGGAAAGACTCGCCTACACCTACCCTCCCCAGACCCTGCTCTTGAGTGGGATATACTGGGTTTGTTTGTTTGTTTGTTTGTTTGTTTTCCTAACAAATTTAGAATTACTCTTAGATGTTGCTCATGCTCTTCTTTTGATCATGAATAGATGAGGATGTCATCTATAAACACTATCATAACTCATCCAGGTACAGCTTACATACTCGGTTCATCAAGTCCATGAACACTGCAGGAGCGTCGTCAACCCAAACAACATAACTAAGAACTCGTAATATCCATAACGAGTCCTAAAGGTTGTCTTCGGATATCATCTTCTTGAACCCTCAACTGATAATAACTTGACTGAAGATCGATCTTTGAGATCTTTGAGAAGTACGTTGATCCCTACATCCAACTGACCGAATAGGTCATAATTCTTGATGAGAGGGTATAGTTTTTGATAGTCAACTCGTTCAACTTTTGATAATCTATGTGCAACTGGAATGACATATCCTTCTTTTTAACTAACAAGGTCGGTGTTCCTCACAGCGAGTGACTAGATCGAATAAGAGTTTTATCCAAGAGCTCTTGCAATTGACTCGATAATTCTTGTATTTTCGATGGTGCTAACCGATAGGGTGTTCTCGTAACAGAATTAAACATTTTGGAATTCTACCTGTAAGGCCCCGCTCCCGGGCACCTCACAGTTGGTCGTTCATCGCACATAAAACATACATTTGGTATATATTTATAAACATATTAAATAAACATTGCAGCGGAAACATTCAAAAGATACATTTCATTTCATCATAAAAGCTTGTACAAAAGATTACATCGTTACTGATTACAAAATGGTCATAAACAGTGACCTCTAGTATAGAAATATTAAATTTTTTCATCATAAAGAAGATTCCTTAAGTAATCCCGTTTATCGGGATCCTAAAGGAATCTTGCACTTGCATGCAACATAATGTGTTGTGTGCATTATGGGCCCACAACACATTGCATGGCAGCATTATCAAAAGGAGAATGTCATCCCCAACGAGCTGATTAGTCGCCTCGTGCCATCCCCAGCAACACTACCTGCCAACTGGAAACACATAAAAGTCAGCGTTGCTGAGTGAGTTCTAGTTTTATAATAAACATACTTCATTTACATTATAAACCATTCCTTTCTTTCACATGATCATACATCATACGTACACATAGATAATATTCTTTATTATCTTCATCGTTCGTTATACATCATTATCTTTCAGTTCTCATATGGATCCTGTCAGGCTTTACCCACTTCATAGCACTTGACTATGATTACTGTGGTCGAATGACAAGGATCTCGTTCATCTTTGCTTGCACATTGAATACTTTTTTACCACTACCATATGCTATACCCCGATCAGTCTTAGCTACTGGGTCGTGAATCATTAGAGCGTATGCCACAGTACTAGTAGGTAAGCGGTAAAGGTACCATGAATAGGGTCAATCACAAAGAAGGACCCGTTACCTTAATTCAATGCTTGCAAGACTTAGTTCGTTCATTCATTAATGCATGTATTCATCATCATATTCCCTTTCCATTCATTCATTAATACATGCATTCATCATCATGTTCCTCTTTCATTATCTTTCACTTTACGTTACATAATACTTCGTTCATTCATTTCCATAATTCGTAAAGTTTTCGGAAAGATAAACCTACATAATCATAAGGAACATACACATAACATTCATTCATCATCATACAAATCATCACACATATATGGCATACCATAGGTATACCCATGCAACATCATCATCATCATCATGCCTATGTTACTCGTTTAGCCGAATAAATCAGATCTTACTAAGCTTAATCCGCATTTCACACCCTGATTCATCCGCATTAGTCTGACCATCCGCATTGGTCAATGCGGGTGAGGAATGCCTTGTCCGCATTTCACATTCTGGTCATCTGCATGTTCAACCATCCGCATTAGTCAATGCGGATGAGGAATGCCTTATCCGCATTTCACGATTCTACACGCATTAGTCCATGCGGCTGAGAAATGCCTTAGCACATTTCCGAACTTGTCCGCATCGGTCAATGCGGTTGACAATTGCCTTACCGCATTTCATAGCTCGTCCGCATTTGTTCAATACGGCTAAGATGCCTTAGCCACCTTTCCTGATTTGTCCGCACAGGGTAATGCTGCTGAGTATTTCCTTAGCCGCATTCACTGACCTCTCCGCTTTAGGTCGATGCGGCTGAGAATATGCCTTGACCGCATTTGCTTGGTCATCCGCATTGGCTAATGCGGCTGACCACCTTAGCCACATTTGTTTCGGCAGTCCGCATTGGACAATGCGGTTGAGTGGGGCAACCTGCAACTTAACCTGTACTATTCTCATACCTCATTCATCATCTTAACACCTCTATAGCACAGAATTATCATATCATTCATTTAGAACCACCTAAACATCATGTATACCGTTCTAAACATACATTAACAGTATACCTATGTACGTTCATGCGTGAATCATATATATATCTGTTCTGGAAAGTTCACATGTAGTGGAACCAGCTTCCCGAACAGACCGTATACACATATACATATACATACATGTACGGGTTAAACACCCGCAACTCAAAAACAATTTCAATATGTGTTCCAGCCCCCAAAATCGTTCGAAAAATGCATAAAAGAAGGGGTCTTAGAACTCAAATTGTGTTGCTGGGTATGGCTTCTTCAAAACCCGTGGCCGTGAGACCCTGTACCTCGAATCCGCCCTCTTCTTCTTCTTCTTGTTCTTCCTTTAAATTCCCGTGGTTTGCTCTTTCTCTCTCTAGAACACTTCGAAGATTTGGGGTTGTGAGAAAAAGTATGGGCAGTCATCCTTATATATATCAGATATTTGCCTTTTCTTTGTACTTTTACACAATACCCCCTCCACTTTTTCTTTCTTTTCCTTTCCTTCCAAAATTCTTTCTTTTCTTTTCTTCTTATTATTTCTCTTTGTCTAACCAAAATTTCGGGTGTTACAAGTCCACCCCCCTTAATAAGGTTTCGTCCCCGAAACCTGTTATTCCTCGAACAGACGTGGGTAATGTTGTCTCATCTCTTCCTCAGTCTCCCTTGTAGACTCAGATCCCTTTCTGTGCTTCCATTGTACACGCACAAGGGGAACCACTTTATTTCTCAGTCGCTTATCTTTTCTATCGAAGATTGCCGCTGGTTGCTCCATATAATTGAGCCGTTCATCTACTTCGATGTCTCCCAGCGGAACAATCATATTTTCATCGGCCAAACACTTTCTCAGATGAGATACGTGGAAGGTCGGGTGAATTCCACTTAGCTCATCTGGCAACTCCAATCTATAGCCCACCTCTCCTACTCGAGCAATGATTCGGAAAGGGCCTATGTACCGCGGACCCAACTTGCCCCGCTTTCGGAACCGAATGATTCCTTTCCAAGGCGAGACCTTTAACATAACCCGGTCACCCACCTGAAATTCGATCGGCCTACGTCGTTTGTCGGCATACGACTTCTGTCTGTCTTTGGCTGCCTTCATGTAGGTCTTGATCCTTTCAAGCTTTTCAGTCGTAGCCTCGATCATCTCGACGCTTCCCAATTCCTTTTGACCAATATCACCCCAACATACGGGTGTCCTGCATCTCCTACCGTATAGCATCTCATAAGGTGGCATACCAATACTGGCATGATAGCTGTTGTTGTACGAGAATTCAGCTAACGGTATATGGTCATCCCAACTTCCCCCAAAGTCAATCACACTTGCCCGGAGCATGTCTTCTAACGTCTGAATGGTCCTTTCCGACTGACCATCAGTTTGGGGATGATAAGCCGTACTGATATGTAACCTCGTCCCCATAGCATCGTGGAATTTCTTCCAGAATTTGGATGTAAACCGGGTGTCGCGATCTGACACAATCGACACCGGTACACCATGACGAGTCACAATCTCTTTGATGAAAAGATCGGCCAACCTCTCGGATGAGTATGTCTCGCGTATCGGTAGGAAGTGAGCACTCTTCGTCAGACGATCAACAATCACCCATATCGCATCATACCCTTTCGGAGTACGCGGCAGCTTCGTAATGAAGTCCATAGTGATGTGCTCCAACTTCCATTCCGGTATATCCAACGGTTGAATCTTTCCATACGGCTTTTGATGTTCTGCTTTTACTTGCAAACAAGTGAGACATTTACTCACATACTCCACCACATCACGCTTCATGCCCGGCCACCAGTAATCTTTCTTCATGTCTTGGTACATCTTGGTAGCACCGGGATGAATGGAGTATCAAGTTTTGTGGGCTTCATCCATAATCTTCATTCGTAGATCCCCAAAACAAGGAATCCATATTTGCCCAAATCGAGTCTTGACACCAAACGTGTTTTCACACAGTTCCGCGACCAGACCTCTCATTCATTCTGAGTTAAGATGATCTTCCTTCAGTGCCTCATCTTAAAACTCTTTGACTTGCTTCATCACATCCGAGGTCATAATCAGTTGGTATGCCTTCACCCGTATCGGTTCGGGCCTCTCCTTTCGGCTAAGGGCATCAGCCACCACGTTGGCCTTGCCCAAATGGTAATGGATCTCACAATCATAGTCTTTTATTAGCTCCAACCATCGCCTCTGCCTCATATTTAAATCTTTTTGCTCGAAGAAGTACTTCAAGCTCTTGTGGTCTGTGAAGATGTTGCACTTCGTTCCGTAGAGGTAGTGCCTCCAAATCTTTAACGCAAAGACCACAGCTGCTAGCTCCAAATCATGAGTAGGATAATTAACCTCATGAACTTTCAGTTATCGGGATGCATAGGCTATCACCTTTCCCCTTTGCATTAATACGCACCCCAACCCCGAGTAGAAAGCATCCGAATAAACCACCAAGTCATCGCTTCCATCGGGTAATGCCAACACTGGAGCTTGGGTCAACCTCGTCTTCAATTCTTCAAACGCCTTTTCCTGAGCCTGACCCCATACAAACTTCACATCCTTCCGGGTCAACTTGGTCAGTGGAGAAGGAATCTTGGAGAAGTCTTGAATGAATCTTCTGTAGTAGCCCGCCAAACCCAAGAAACTACGGATCTCGGATGGCGTTTTTGGAGACTTCCATTGCATTACTGTTTCTACCTTTTCCGGATCGACCATAATTCCCTCCGGATTAACCACGTGACCCAAAAATTGAACCTCGCGCAACCAGAATGCGCACTTGGAGAACTTGGCGTACAATTTCTCCCTTATCAACGTCTCTAATACTTCTCGAATGTGACCGGCATGCTCTATTTCGCTTCTTGAATAAATCAGGATGTCATCTATAAACACGATCACTGATTTATCCAACATCGGCCGACACACTCGGTTCATCAGATCCATAAAAGCAGCTGGCGCATTAGTCAAACCAAATGACATGACAAGAAACTCGTAGTGACCGTAGCGCGTGCGAAAAGCTGTTTTAGGGATGTCTTGTTCCTTCACTTTCAGCTGATGGTTGCCCGATCGAAGATCTATTCGTGAAAACCAACTGGCGCCTTGAAGTTGATCAAATAGATCATCGATTCTTGGCAAGGGGTATCTATTTTTCACCGTCAACTTGTTCAGCTCACGGTAGTCGATGCACATCCTCATACTACCATCTTTCTTCTTTACGAACAGGACCGGAGCACCCCACGGTGAGATACTCGGTCTAATGAACCCCTTATCCAATATCTCTTGCAACTGCTCCATCAACTCTTTCATTTCCTTCGGGGCCAATCGATACGGTGCCTTGGTGACAGGTTGAGCACCCGGTATCAGGTCAATCTGGAACTCGATCTCTCGGTCAGGTGGCAATCCCGATAAGTCTTCCGGGAACACGTCTGGAAAATCACACACCACCGGAACATCGGATAGCCGTGGTGTTGGTGTTTCTACATCTTTTACATAACATAAGTAGGCGCTGCACCCACGCCTCATACATTTTCCCGCCACAGCCATTGAGATCACCTTCGGAATCGTAGTAACCCGATCACCATAAACTGTCACTGAACCACCGCCGGGCGCTGTCAATTGAATCATCTTCTTGCGACACACGATGTTCGCCTCAAAGTCCGCCAACCAATCCATCCCAAGCACCAAATCGAAACCACCTAAAGTCATAGCAAAGGGTCGAACCGGAAATTTGTGGCCCTCCAATTCAACATCACAACCCTCTATCACCTCAGAGATCCTAGTAGACTTACCTATGGCAGTTTCTACATCAAAGGGCACATCAACACGTCTACTACTAACAGGCAGCTTAGCACAGAAGGCAGCAGAAATAAAACTCCTACTGGCACCCGAATCAAATAATACAGAGGCTAAAGTTTGGTTCACCAGAAACGTACCAGACACAACATCAGGGTCCGTCCTGGCCTCCTCCTGCGTCATCGTGAATGCCCTGGCCTTTGCTCTCGGTTCTTCACCTCCCGTCTTCTTCGCCCCTGAACCCTCAGCCCTCGGCTTCTTGCAGTCTCTGCTCATATGACCACTTTCCCCACAGTTAAAACATTTGCCTGCCCGGCAATCCTTTGACATATGCCCTACCTTTTCGCATCTGAAAACATCTGTTTGATCGCCACTTGCACTCCCCCGAGTGCTCCCTTCCACACTGGCCACACTTCCTCAACCCTGCTACTGACATGACCACACGGCGGCCATCCACCCTTGTCTTCTTGTTACTCGTCGAAGTATCACCTCGACCAAACCTCTTCCCCTGCCAGTTTCTCTCACCACCTCCCTTCTTACTAATCTCAGCCTTCACCACCACAGCCCGTTCATCATATAATCTCCCAGCCAAATCCACTGCCGACCTAAAGGTGCTCGGTCGAGTAGTAATCAAATGCCTACGGATGTCAGCTGGCAGCCCCTGAATATACCGGTTGATCTTTCGAGACACCGGCGTCACCTGATCCGGCACCAACCGCGCCATTTCATTGAACTTGGTGGTGTATTGTTGGTGGGTCATCGTCCCCGCCTCCAATTGCAGGAACTCTCTCTCAACTTTGTCCATTTCCCGACGAGGACTGAACTCCTCGATCACCATCCTTTTTAACTCGACCCACTTCATCTTCCCTATGGCCCTGCTACCCTCGGCCTGGACTATATTGTCCCACCAGCACAAAGCCGACCCCGTGAAAGAGTGGGTAGCAAACTTCACCTTCTTGTCCTCCTGGCAATCACTAATATCAAGGACAGCCTCCATTTCTCTCACCCACTGGTGAGCATCAGCAGCAGTGCCAGAACCGTCAAAAGTAGGGGGCTTGCACCTCATAAATGCCACGTAGTTACAACCCCGTGTTGTCTCCCATACCTGCTCTTCCTCCTCTTCCTCTTCATCATCAGAGAAAACCGTCTCCGGATCTTGTTGCTCCTGTCTTCCTGAGGACCTATTCCTCTCTCTTCTTTCTCCTTCCCGGACAGCCTTGATCACTTCGGTCACCACAGACGGTAAGATCATTTGCATAACCTGATGTACCTCTTCAACCACTGCCTCTTTTACCGAGGCTCTCAAATTGGCGCTCTCGTCTACCCCCTCCTGATGAGGGGTCTTGGTTTCCTCATGAACCACTTCCTCTACCCTAGGTCTCCCTCTCGTGACACGCGGTTTAGCACCACGTCCACCACCACGTGAAACTTTAGATGATCTACCACCGACCATCTTCTACCGCACTGAAAGATTCAAACACCAACACGGTCATTCAAGGAAATAGCTCAGTTTATGTCAAGTATGGTAAGTCCCTAATTACAGTGGCCAGCTGTGATTAGCCACTTACTTTACTCTTCGCACCCCGAGCATTACCTGTCCTGACTACATTCGTATCTAAATCTAACAGTACACATAAACACATCACATGCGTACATAATACCAGTTAATCTTTAAGAAAATACCTGATGGCACGCAACTACTCAGATGGCATTCTCTTCCTTTCTGTCCCGTTTTCAGTTTAAGTCTAGGTTTATTTTAAAAAATTTACCCATTTCACTTAAACTTTGGCTCTGATACCAACTTGTAAGGCCCCGCTCCCGGGCACCTCACAGTTGGTCGTTCATCGCACATAAAACATACATTTGGTATATATTTATAAACATCTTAAATAAACATTGCAGCGGAAACATTCAAAAGATACATTTCATTTCATCATAAAAGCTTGTACAAAAGATTACATCGTTACTGATTACAAAATGGTCATAAACAGTGACCTCTTGTATAGAAATATTAAATTTTTTCATCATAAAGAAGATTCTTTAAGTAATCCCGTTTATCGGGATCCTAAAGGAATCTTGCACTTGCATGCAACATAATGTGTTGCGTGCATTATGGGCCCACAACATATTGCGTGGCAGCATTATCAAAAGGAGAATGCCATCCCCCAACGAGCTGAGTAGTCGCCTCGTGCCATCCCCAGCAACACTACCTGCCAACTGGAAACACATAAAAGTCAGTGTTGCTGAGTGTGCTCTAGTTTTATAATAAACATACTTTATTTACATTCATAGCACTTGACTATGATTACTGTGGTCGAATGACAAGGATCCCGTTCATCTTTGCTTGCACATTGAATACTTTTTTACCACTACCATATGCTATACCCCGATCAGTCTTAGCTATTGGGCCGTGAATCATTAGAGCGTATGCCACAGTACTAGTACGTAAGCGGTAGAGGTACCATGAATAGGGTCAATCACAAAGAAGGACCCGTTACCTTAATTCAATGCTTGCAAGACTTAGTTCGTTCATTCATTAATGCATGTATTCATCATCATATTCCCTTTTCATTCATTCATTAATACATGCATTCATCATCATGTTCCTCTTTCATTATCTTTCACTTTACGTTACATAATACTTCGTTCATTCATTTCCATAATTCGTAAAGTTTTCGGAAAGATAAACCTACATAATCATAAGGAACATACACATAACATTCATTCATCATCATACAAAGCATCATACATATATGGCATACCATAGGTATACCCATGCAACATCATCATCATCATCATGCCTATGTTACTCGTTTACCCGAATAAATCAGATCTTACTAAGCTTAATCCGCATTTCACACCCTGATTCATCCGCATTAGTCTGACCATCCGCATTGGTCAATGCGGGTGAGGAATGCCTTGTCCGCATTTCACATTCTGGTCATCTGCATGTTCAACCATCCGCATTAGTCAATGCGGATGAGGAATGCCTTATCCGCATTTCACGATTCTACCCGCATTAGTCCATGCGGCTGAGAAATGCCTTAGCGCATTTCCGAACTTGTCCGCATTGGTCAATGCGGTTGACAATTGCCTTACCGCATTTCATAGCTCGTCCGCATTTGTTCAATACGGCTAAGATGCCTTAGCCACCTTTCCTGATTTGTCCGCACAGGGTAATGCTGCTGAGTATTTCCTTAGCCGCATTCACTGACCTCTCCGCATTAGGTCGATGTGGCTGAGAATATGCCTTGACCGCATTTGCTTAGTTATCCGCATTGGCTAATGCGGTTGACCACCTTAGCCACATTTGCTTCGGCAGTCCGCATTGGACAATGCGGTTGAGTGGGGCAACCTGCAACTTAACCTGTACTATTCTCATACCTCATTCATCATCTTAACACCTCTATAGCACAGAATTATCATATCATTCATTTAGAACCACCTAAACATCATGTATACCGTTCTAAACATACATTAACAGTATACCTATGTACGTTCATGCGTGAATCATATATATATCTGTTCTGGAAAGTTCACATGTAGTGGAACCAGCTTCCCGAACAGACCGTATACACATATACATATACATACATGTACGGGTTAAACACCCGCAACTCAAAAACAATTTCAATATGTGTTCCAGCCCCCAAAATCGTTCGAAAAATGCATAAAAGAAGGGGTCTTAGAACTCACATTGTGTTGCTGGGTATGGCTTCTTCAAAACCCGTGGCCGTGAGACCTTGTACCTCGAATCCGCCCTCTTCTTCTTCTTGTTCTTCCTTCAAATTCCCGTGGTCTGCTCTTTCTCTCTCTAAAACACTTCGAAGATTTGGGGTTGTGAGAAAAAATGTGGGCAGCCATCCCTATGTATATCAGATATTTGCCTTTTCTTTATACTTTTACACAATACGCCCTCCACTTTTTCTTTCTTTTCCTTTCCTTCCAAAATTCTTTCTTTTCTTTTCTTCTTATTATTTCTCTTTGTCTAACCAAAATTTCGGGTGTTACACTACCTCACGAGGAGGGGGCGGTCTTGATAAGTTATTAGGAAAATCCTATGAAAAATCTTGTACATTTGAAATATATTTCAACTTTCTTTCTTTTGTTTTCTTTGTACTACATGTGCTAGAATTACGTAACACTCTTCCTTAGGCATCAACAAATCTTCATGCAAGAAATGATTCTTAAGTATTTCGCCATTTGATAGAGAATTATGTACTACTTTCTACTGATGAACTATCTCGGTTTCATGCTTCGATAACCAATTCATACGATATTAAGTCTATGTCAAGGACGTGATCCTCTTGTACTTCTTTACAACCTATAGTTATTATCATTGCCATCTTAACCGACTAACTAATTTCTAAGCAACTAGGGTTCATGTCAATTGAATGAGTGAATTCAGGAAACTCAAAGCTTTCTTCTATCCCAATATCCAACAGATACGTATTGATTGATAATAAGATGCGTGCCTGTAACGAAATTTAGGTCTTCTTGTCTACCTTATCACTTGCTTGCTTGTTCGACTCTCTAACTTCTTTTTACTACTCACTAGATTTTTCAAATGTCTCTCTTAATTCTATTTGGTCTAATTGTCACTAGGTATGACTTCATCTATATCAACTCCTAGAGCTGGTCAGTATATAGAGCACCACCTAACCCTACCATTGCAGGATTTCAGAATTACAATTCTAACTTTTGCATTTCATTCTTCGGGCAATAGTACTCAATCACCAAGGCTTTGAACTCATCTCAAGTCATGGCAATCACAGCCTCCTTACCTTAGACTTGAGCTTGGGCATTCTACCATTTCAGTGCTTTACCCATTAGTGAACAAGCAACATTCTTCATCTTCTAGTTTTCAACATGGTTTTTAATACCCATTATAGTTTTTCATTTCTCTCTATCCAACGAGTCAGATCTACTGTTTCCTTTTTCTTAATCTAACAGGTCAGGATTATTGCTTTTCCTTTCTTGTCATAATACTTCGACTAGTATGTCAAGAATTCCTGGTATATACAGACAATTCTTTCACTTTAACATTTCCGTCAGTTCATACTCCAATTAATCAAGATCATCACATAGCCCATTTAAAGCACATTCTTAGTATACCGGTGATGCTTATATATAGGGTTCCCCGCAGCGTTCCCACCACATCCACGATATACCAATAAGGATGCTTAAACTAGTTACGTGACATCCGATTATTCTTAATATCATCCCAATGAACAACATAATGCATGTGTAAGGAGTATCATCACTCCTCTACAACAATTTGAAGTCCACATCCATTCTAAGCAATTAGACAGTTTCATAGTTACTGAAATGCTAGAAAGAGTAATGTCTCATAGAGAATAAGACTAATATCATAATATGAATCCGATGAATGCTCCAGGTAGAATAGAACTTAAGTAAGAGTAGAGGTTATAAATGTTTCATCGTCATTAAACAAAGTCTTTCTAGAATTATGACTCTAGTGTCCCACGGTATAGAATGAAAGATTTGTACTAATCGTGATCGTTATCTCATGGCAAGATTCGCTAGGCTTCACATGCACTGCAAGTTGCAATTACGTGTGCACCCGTAATGGTAATTTGCTTTGCATGGTCACCCCAGATCCACCTACCGAAGTTAACATATCTTGTCAAGTACGGAGTGTTATCCATGATTTGAGTATCAAAGATATGGTTATTAACGAAGAGTTAATTAACCGGAGTTGTACCAAGGAAACGATTAACGAAGAGTTAATTAACCGGAGTTGTACCAAGGAAACGATTGAGAAGGAATTCACTTGATCAAGGAGCGATCGAAGGAATCTATGTACAATAATCCAAAATCCGATGACGTAGTCATATTATTAGAGTGTGTCGCGTCTCTTGTCTATTGTTGTCGTATTAGCCAGCGTTTTTGTCTTTCAAGACTCAACCCAACAATTTGTGAATAAGGCGCATATAGCAAATGCGACATCGACAGACGCATGGAATAAAAGTTGGGTTAACAACATAAGTCCTTAAGAGAGTTCTTATAAAAGCCCTTATTAATCCAAACAAAATATAAGTCCAACAATTAATGATAGGGTGTGATTATCGAGTGTCTTCTCAAAGTACAAATAGGTGATATAATGCCCATAACATTTTTGAATAAGTATACCATAGCTTGTAAGACAGGCTATGTAATCATAACCAATAATGCACTTAAAGTATTCACATGTATATTGTTGTGCACATAATCCTATTATACATACTACATGTGGGTAAGTGATATATTGTGAAAGTAATAAGCAGACAACCGCATCATGAAGATCATACATGTAATATCAATGCACACAAACCCTAGTATGCATCCTACATGAAGGTTCTTAGGTTATAGTCTAGGTCGAGTGCTCCACCTAATTCTCTATAACCAATGGCTCTGATACCAATCTGTCATACCCTCGCTTATAGCGGAAACACGAGGATGTAACGGACGGGATCGTCATAACGCATTGTTAATTTATAGAGATGCAATAATTAATGAAAGACAACGTGTCATGACGTCACCCGACACAAATGGAGACTTGTGTCGCAGTTAGTCAATTCCACGACAGCATAGTCATACAAACTAAAATAAGTATAAGTCCCACAACCCGGGAGCAAGTAATCAAAATGTGTATAAGTAAATGTCAAATGCAATTGTCGAAGACATCCAAAGTTTAAATGATGTAAGACTAAGGTCATCGCTAAGGCAGCATCCCTAGCAATCCTCAATAATTGTTACCTGAAAAGATATGCTCAAAAGGTCAACATATTGTTGGTGAGTTCGCAGTTTTAAATAGTAACAAAAACTTGATGCTGTGTAAAAGTTTGGTAGGACATGATTGTGTACAGTTATAAGCAAGTAATATCGCATGAGCATCACAACTAAACCTATGACGTACACAAAGAATTTGTCGGAACATATTCACCCTAGGGCCCGTTCCTGGCCACTGTCAGTCCCAACTAGTATACTAACAAACAAGGGTGGGGGTGTCAGCCCAATAGTACTATCAACATCTGTCCGTCAGGCCCAACGCCGGAGTTAAATAGTTGTGAATACAGAACCACAAAGACAACTCATGCATGTACTAGATAAATACTTATAATACAGTAAACACAATAGTCCCAAAGATTGAATAAGTTCACAGCATGAAAAAGGGTTGAGCATACTTTTCCCCCTTGATGTTTATAAATAATTGTAATAAAACGGAGCCGCGAAACTCACCTTGAAATGATTAGAAAATAAAGCGATCAAAAACGCTTCCAAACGATGTGAGAAATGTACGATCAAATGCCTATAATAATTATAATTAAAACTTTAAGTACGTTCGATGAGAGAAAGTACGTTCGGTCGGTTTCGGGTCGGTTCGGGTGTATTGTGCGACTCGCTCAAAAGACATATATATATATGTTTATAATAATTTGATCACTAGCATAATTATACACGGGTCATATATGCTTTACGATACGATAATATTTTACATTTATTTTTCCACCCATATATATACTTTTATGTGTATAAGTATATATATATATATATATATATATATATATATATATATATATTCACACGTGGTTATATGTATATAAATATATCATAACACTACACACACTTTCACATACATATACATGATTTACATATGCCATCGTACATACAAGGCATACATACACACTACACACGCGCATACATATATATATATACCCGGCTACGCTCACACTCACATATACAAGCATACACACTCACGGGTACATACATACGCATATATACAAGCATATATACACACCGAAACATACATTCATGTAAATCGCAGCTTATATTCATACATACAACTCACCGAAAACACACACACATCAAGTACATACATACATACACAACACATATACTCACACACACATATATATATACGCTACATACACACGGGTTGCACCCTTCACAGCAGCCTTTGGCTGCTGTGCTCTCTCCCAACACACCTGCACACACACACAAATACATACAAATACACACTAACACACACTACACACACACCCTATATATACACACACGATCATATACATACACACAACCATATACATACACGCACGCAGCATATACATACACGCACACAGCCATATACATACACGTACACAGCATATACATACACGCACACAGCATATACATACACGCATACGGCATATACATACACGCACGGCATATACATACACGCACACAGCAACCTTCGGCTGTTGTGTTTTGTTTCTCGACACACACACACACGCACTCACGCTACACACACATATATACACAGTCAACCCCCAACCCGAACTCCGACGAACACAACCGGAACAAACCGCGACAATAATACGATCCGAACGCCACGAAACGAAACGAAACTAAGCGAAACGAAGTTTAGAACGATCGGTTACCTTCGAATCGAGTACACGGCGAGACGGCGGCGTCAAACGGTGGCGAATTGGCGGTGAAACGGTGGTGCAAGGGTGACGGCAGTAGGGTTGGGTCGAGGGGGGGGGGGGTTGGCCGATGGTTACGATTTGTAGTTTTTTTTTTTGATATTTACAATTAGGACCCTACACTTTCGATTAATTAATCCCTCAAGTTTAATTAAATTACAATTTAGACCCTGGACTTTAATTATAATAATAATAATAATAATAATAATAATAATATAATAATAATAATAATAATAATAATAATAATAATAATAATATAACAATAATAATAATCATAATAATAATAGTATTAATTACTCTAATAATAAATAAATTTTATTAATTATCATTTATATAATATTTGTCAAATTTGGAATTATTATAATGCTAGGGTTGACACGAAACGGATATACGAGCGATTCGATTCGGAAAAAAAATGAATTAATTACGCGAAATAATAAATGCACAGAAAGAGTTAACGAGCTTCGAGTCAATTAACGGACCTGATAGTGACGGATGTCACATACGAGTTTTGTTAGTATTGTGGTAATTGACAGTGGTGTGTCATTGATGCTGTTTGACACGGCTTTACGTCGTCCGCTACAACACGGGACACTTAATACTAGTTTGTGTAATAAGAAGAAAAGAACATAAGTACGTAAGTCTATATACAAAACACAAATTAAAAGCTTTTGAAGGTGGACTTCAAAATCTACTTTGTGCTTTTAGATTTTGAAAATCATGATTCATTTCACTAAGAAAGAAACGATTAATTGTTTTGTTATTATATGCCAAAAATGTAAACAGGTCGCCGTCAAATGATAACCTTGCGTGTTGTCGCTATGATGGTGATGCTTCTCTCTCTACCAACATTTGTTTGGTGTTTTACCTAAAAACTAGTATTATGGCCTCGCGTTAAGACGGTTGACGTAAAACCGCATCAACTAACATTAATTTTACACCATCATCAACGACCATCAATATCAGAAAAATTCATTTTACAAAAAAATTAAAACAGAAAAATTAAAACTAAATGAAAAGTAGGCGTAAAAACTTTAAACCCGCACATAAAACGTAAAACATTAAAACAATAACTAAGTCGATCTAAGACTCACGCATTGTGACAGAGCCGTTAAACCGAAAAAATATACGTAAAAACGTTAAACCGTGCACATGCACACGTTGCGGTGTGTTGAGGTTAAGAGAGAGAAAAAAAAGTGGGTACAACCCACTAAATCTTATATACAACAGACATAGCATAAATAAGTTAATAATTAATATACTTATGAAATTTAACCTTTACCTATATAAGGGTTATTGAGGGTAAAATCTTTGAAACTTAAAATACAATCACAAATTCACAATACACCAATCAAGGGTTTTTTTTTTTCGAACGGCTAGTTAGTTGTTAAAAATTAGTAACACCAATCAAGTTGATAATTAATATTATATTAATTAGTAAAAAGTGATGCAAGATCGTTTAAAGCATTCACACTAGCATCTCCATCCTCATCCACATACTTATACTAAAAAAACAACTTTTTTACTCTATCTTTCAATTAAATAATAATTTTTATATCTTTATTATTATATTTTCTCTCACCCTCACTCACAACTACTTTTAAAATATTTAAAAATTTATGAGGATGGTATCGTGTTTTTTTAAATATGGAGAATCACAATATAATCCCGTAAATTTTATCTCATTCACTCAAAAACACTTACAATCATCCCTCACAATATAGGACACATACTCACATTAAAATGAGTCACCTACTGTGAATGCCCTTAGAGCATTCACAACCCATGCTTTATAAGTATGTGAGTGTAAGTCCTTAAATTATATGAGATAGTTTTGAGTGATTGTGAGTGGAGGAGAGAGAAAATGTTACTGTTAATCTGTAAATTTAAGGATTCACCGTTCAGCCATTATAAATTTTTTAATGTTTTTGAAAGTGGTTGTGAGTGAAGGAGAGAGAAAAGGTAATGAAAAATGTATAAAAATATATTATTTAATTGAAAGAAGAGAGAAAAAGTAGTGATTTTTAGTGTAATTTTTTTTAAACGGCAAATCTATCCTACTCCTAAATTACTCCATATTACACCATTGTCTGGGTTTGAACCCAGGATCTCCCATTTAAAAGGCAATGCCTCTACCAAGTGGGCTAGCCCAACATTAACTTTTTAATGTAATTATATAGATAAAGATAAAGAATGAGATATGAATGTTCTTGTATGGGGTGCTCTACGTATCCCTTTTATAGGCTTTCTATTTATTACCAGTGTTTTCACGGCCGGATCGGACCGGCCGGTCCGACCGGTCGAACCGGGGATCGGGCAGGTGGCCGGTCCGGTCGTGTGCGATTCGTTTTGTGGGGGTCGAACCGGCCGGTTCTACCCGAGTCGGTGGTCGGACCGGGGAACCAGACCGGTTCGGACCGGTTTTGCAATTTTTTTTATTTTTTTTTTATTTTTTTTGAGTAAAAACGGGGTGTTGAACTACAAATTAGTGTGCTAGATCAAAAAGTAAAACCGAATTCAAAAAACGGGCTCGCACGGGCCTGGGTTTTTGAAGCTGCATTCGTGTCCGCGACACGTGCGGGCACACACAAGTTCGCTGGAAATCCAACCTTTTTCCCCATTTTTGCACCCCCCCCTGCGCGCGGGTAGTACTTGTGGCAAAATATGTCATAAGGATACACTAGAGTGATAAAAAAATTACTTATAAACCAAACATCACTTTGTCCCCACACCAATGTGGGACAAAGTGTTCAATATAATCTTAAACATACATTCACACACACCCAAATATACTTAAATTTTATATATAACTATAAAATACATATATAAAGCATATATAAATTACTTATATTTAATTACATATATAAATATAATTAAATATAGTTAAATCCGGTCCAAACGGTCCGACCGGTCCGACCACCAAACCAGTAGGGCGTCCGGTTCGACGTCCGATCCGGTTCTGAAAACATTGGTTATTACAGTTTTCCTTTCAACTTTTAAATTAACTTTTACTTACTTTTAATATTTTTTTTATTTCACATCATCACTTTAATAACTCAACCACTTTTTAGTTATTTATATTTATTTTTTCTTTCTAATTTTTGTTCACTTTGTTTTCCACTTGTATCAATATTATTATATTTAATATTAATATCAGGGTATACTTATTGTAAAAAAGTATATATATTCTAGAGTAAATTACCATTTGCATCCTTGTGGTTTGTTGATTTTGACCATTTGCATCCCTACAGTTTAAAAATCCTCATATACATCCTAACATTTCATTTTTGTTCCCATTTGCATCCAAAACACTAACGACGTTAAAGTATTCCGTTAACTCTCTTGTTAAAAGACGAAAATGCCCTTAAAATTTAAAAAACAGACCCACCCACACCACCTTCTTTACACATATACCCCAACCATTGAAATCCTGAATCTCCCCACATCACCCACATCACCCACATCACCCACATCACCCAGATCTAGAAATCGGAAGTCAGTTGATTGGGTTTCGGATCTGAGTGAATCCGATTCAAATCTTCGGCAACAGTGCGGTGGCGGTGACCGTACCGCCACATCATCTCCGTCGTGGATCTCGAGCATTGTTAATGGGGGTCGTGGATCCCCGTCGTGGAGCCAAATTTGTCTCCAAACCACCGTCTTTCCGCCATGACTCGGTGTTGATATCGCCGGCGGTCCTAAATCTCCCCGCCGAAGGACCCAAAGTCACGTTCGACGAATTCGCACCGTTGACAGAAAGAATCTTCAGCTTCAGTAAAGAATTAATTCTCAAATTGAAAGAAACCACAACAATCGGAGACGATTGAATTGCATCTCTGGTGAAGTTTTAGGGAAACAGAGCAATGATCACATCAAACTCTCCGATGACACCGTCACATCACTAATCGGAAATTAGATCCGAAACGCGATTATTCCAAAGACAAAACCACCATCATGGTGATGGGGTGGCGACAGTGGTGGTGATGGCGGCCGCGATGGTGGTGTGGGGCATCGGGGGTCGTGATGGTGGTGATGGGGGCTGCGCTTGTGGTGATGGGGTAGCGGCGGTGGTGGTGATGGCGGCGAATTTCCGGTGGGAGCAAAATCATCCAACGGTTATATATACAATAGAAGTGGACATACCCCATCGCAACTGCTTTTCTTTCCCAATCCCACTCGTTCAACCCCGCCAACGCCGGCCACCATCACTGCATCCGGCAAACTTGTGTCGTCGTCTTTCTCTCTTTTCTTGTTCTCTGGCAACACCAGATCCAACACCACCATCGCTCTTGTCATCTCTCTTGTTGTTCCCAGACAACATCAGATCCAACCACTACCATCACCGCCGCCGTCCTCACTCTCCCTCCTCCGGCATGTTAAAAATGGTGGTTTTAGAGAGAGAAATTGAAAGGTTTTAGAGAGAGAGATATAGAGAGAGAGAATAGGGGAGTGTGTGTGAAGGGAGAGAGAGATATAGAGAGAGAGAGAATAGGGAGTGTGTGTGAAGGGAGAGAGAGATAAAGTCAGGATTAGAGTCAGGGGTAATTTCGTCATTTTATAAAATATTAACTGAATTATTTAACGTCGTTATTCATTTGGATGCAAATAGGAACAAAAATGAAACGTTAGGGTGTATATGAGGATTTTTAAACTGTAGGGATGCAAATGGTGAAAATCACCAAACCACAAGGATGCAAATGGTAATTTACTCTATATTCTATAAAGACTGAAAAACTTTTAGAATTAGACATAATGTTATTTTTTCTTTTACATGATAACATTTTGATCATTGTGTTAAGTATATTAGGTATTTATGTTTGAAAAAGGTTTAAATACAAAGTGTATTTTT
Organism: Flaveria linearis; assembly: GCA_024085815.1. NCBI lineage: Eukaryota > Viridiplantae > Streptophyta > Magnoliopsida > Asterales > Asteraceae > Flaveria > Flaveria linearis. The sequence goes on from CM044001.1 coordinate 99,202,529, forward strand.
GCTACAAAGTGTAAGAAGACATAATGAGTCATAAAAAGACAAAAGAAATTATATCTCACAATCTAAATCAAATTTCAAAAAAGTAATTCGGAGCTTTTGTTCCCCTAGTCGTCCTCACTAAGAAAAAAATAAATGAAAAATTAAAAAGAATAAAAAAAATTAACTTTTTTTATCGTGTCATTTATGAAAGACACAATGATTTCATTGTGTCATTATAAAAGACACAATAACATCATTGTATCAATATAAAAGACACAATGACGTTATTGTGTCATATAAAGACACAATAAAAAAAATTTATTTTTTTATTTTTTTCTGAAAGAGGACAACGAGAGGAACAGAGGCTCCGAAGTACTTTTTTAAAATTCAATTTAGATTGTGATATATTAATTTTTGTGATATTTTTAGCTTCATTATGTCTTCTCACACTTTGTAGCAAAAAATACACTTTGTAGAATAACTTCACCCTTTTATGTTTAATACATCAGATTATTGTGCCAAAGATCAGCTTATTGTGTCAAATACATTTTTACTATTTGTTATATGTATTCATCATTGTGTTTTAAATTTTAGATCATTTCATATTATTTTTGTCAGTGTTTTTATATATTATCTAAACTTGTTGTCATCTTATCATTGTGTATTACAATTAGAGATACACATTGATAATATTTCACCAATGTATCTTTTAAAACTCATTGTGTCTAGAGTAACACAATGGCGAACAAAAATACATTATAACACAATGACGAACAAAAATACATTAAGGCATTTTATCATTGTGTTTTACGTTTTTATTTTATCTTATTTTATCATTTTTTATTTATTAGATTAATAAGTTGTTATTTAATCATTACGTATTTTTTAGAAGTGTTCTTAAAAACATAATAAATAACAAAAAGACACAATGAACTAAAATAAAGACATAATAACGAACAGATTTTATATGAGCTGAAACACATAAACAAATTTGTTATATTTTAATATAACGATACTGTACTCATTTTAGAAACAGAAAACACTGGTTTTATGATGTGATTTTTATAAAACAAATTGTTGTATATAAAAATTATGAATGTTTAAAAAAATGAATATGTTTAAAAAATCTATAAAATTGGTTATGCCTAAATTATACATGTAACAAATACTTTTACTATAAATTGATCTCAACAATTGATTAACAAGTAGTTGAGATTTTTTTACACTTTCTAGATTTATTATGCTTTCTATTTGAACTCTTACCTTAATATTATTACCTCTACATGAAATTAAAACTTAAAAATCTATTAAACTAATCAAAGAAGATAAGTATAGTGCTAAGGTGTAAACAAATCAAACCAACTCTTGAGCTACTAAGGATCGACTAGTAAAAAGCTAAAATCGACCGAGTGTAACACACTCGAGTCCAAGATGAAGTTCATATTACGGCTTATTTAATAAACGAGCTCGAACTTTGATACTTTTTTAATTTATTAAAGAATGATTTTAGATTATTAAATATTATTTTAATTTTTCAAAATTGTTTTATAACTAATATTAAGCCCCCTGCTATGCAGCGGGGGGCGTAAAACCATATCAAGTATCACCAATGACACATCACTGTTAGCGACTACAAACAACAAAAAGTTCGTAAAAAAAGAAAAAAAATAAAACCGATCTTGGACCGAAACATAGCACTAAGGACTCATCACCGTTAGGCAAAACGTAAAACATATAAAACAATAAGCAAGTTGATCTTGGAGCAGCGTGTTGCAACGTGAACGTTGAACGGGAAAAACTAAGCGTAAAAATGTTAAACCACACACGTACGCTACGGCGTGTTAACTCGCAAAACGTAAACCATAAATCTTTTTAAATATAAAAGCATAGAAACTAAAGTTAGAAGTTAAAAAAATTTTGGACTGAAAAAGATATAAAAGTATTGGGTTAAAATAAAAAAAAATTACACATTAAATAAAAAAGACAAAAGATAGATATAATCTCTAAAGCATGTTATATAACACATAATGCATAAAAGTATTGGTAATTAGTATATTTATAAATATCTTTCTTAAAAAACCTTTGATACGTTCTTTTCAATTTTTTTTATAGAAAATGTATTTCATCTTTTTTTATAAAAAACATTATTCAAAAATTAAAGTTTATTTCCGGATAAGATATAACAAGTTTTAAATATATTTTTTTAAAAACATGAGATATGATAGCCTAACCCAAAAAACAGTCAACTGATACAACAAAAACACAACTATCCGTACCTAAAGGCACTCTTGTATTCTTCATATCAAGATTATTGTGTTTTACTTTTAATTTGGGTCCGGTTACCGCGGCACCCACCAATTATAAATAATCACTTTAAAATTTTTATATGGGTCATATAATATCATACGTGTCATACGGGGGTTGGGGGGGGGGGGTTTGTATAACCTATATGGGGCGTATAACTCCGCTGAAAGCGTCTTGAATTTTCATCGTTATCAGTGTCGAAATTTGTTATACGCGTTGTATAAGCCTATATGGTCGTATGAGGCGTATAGTTCTTTGACAGTCCCCTCCCTGAATTTTATACAAGAAGTATAGACGGGTGTCGATTTACAATAGTGGGAGTTTAATTAGGACCATTTATTTTTCGTCACTGTAATAATTATTTTAAAAAGCTTTGATGTTTCAACTATAAAGAGAAATACAATAAGTTTTATTTAAATGTTACATAAGTAAAAACAAAATATATAATAACATATATTTAAATATTATATAATTGAGAAACTTTTAAAATTTAATTGAGATACTACATAATCTAAAATATACAAAATCGTTAAATGGAAAATTTATTACATAACTAAAATTTACAAACCTTCTTACAAGTTATATATATTATTTATTTTATAAAAATAATTATTTTCCTCTAAAAGTTTATAAACATTAATTTCAGTCCAAAAGTTTCATTATTTGTTTCAATTTCATTGTAAAAGTTTTATTATTTGTTTCAATTTCAGTCCAAAAGCTTTATATTTTGGATTCAAGTTGCAACAACTTATGAAATTTTTAGAGATAACTTGATATTTTTAATCTTTTGGGGGAACATAGTTATTTTCATCAAATCTCGGGAAGGAAAATCAAATTTAACTCTATAAATAATTATATAAATATAAAAAGGAAATTTAGTACACAAAGCCTCCTTTTCATACGAAAACTAGGAACTTGAGAGTGAAATTATCACGCAAGATAGATAATAATCACACAAGAACATATAATAATCACGCAAGAATAGATAATAATCATAAAAAAATATTTATGTTTGCGTGATATTATTATTCCAGGATGGAATTCTTGCTCAAGAATAACTTTATTTGTGATAATCCCACTGTTGTGTGGTTCTTAACAATTGGATCGTCTTTGTTGTTCTAAGCCCTCAACTGATTAGTTTTTGTTAGAACTTTGTTGTTGTAGTCACATGTCGTCCCTTTGTCCACGTTATACCAGCCTCTCAAACCTGACTCTAAACAACTTCAAATCCTCAATTTATCTATAATTTTTAAAATTACTGAGGAATTTATATTATGTGTTTAAAATTTGAAATAGCTTATCTTTTCTTTTAATATGACATGACTTGAGCAGAGCCGAAGCAAACAACCCCCCACCCGCACCCCCTGCGTTTCAGTCGTCTTATTTTTAGTTTGTAAAACATTTGGCTCCTTTTCATTTGGCATGGGTATATTTGGATAGAAAATATATGGTTTGATTTCGTCTTCTACATCATATATAACTTTTCTATAATGTTTGTAGATCTGAACATCATACGCTTTTCTTAATTTTCAACAGCATTGCATTTTTGGATTTTTAATGGTTGGTTTTAAAATGGACTTATGCATCTGATACATGTCCAATATAAAAGAAGTGAAGATCAAATTAAATAATTACCTTTATTGTAAGAGTAATATTATTACACATATACAATATTATTCTTCTTATATATGTATGTGTGTGTGTGCGCATATAAATTCACGTGCACATGATATTGCACACATATATATAAAAAAGATAATGTTATATATGTATTATAATACTATTACTATGATAAATATAATGATTTGTATTGATATTGACTACTTTTCCTAAAGTTGCTTAAAGTTTTCATAATTTTTGTTGGTTTGAAATTGATATCTATCCTTGTAAGCAATAACAGATAAAACCCAACTTTTTTTAGATTTCTAATCTAACCCACAACTTGAGCTTCAATTGATAACCTAGGGTTCTAAACAAGCAGTTAGTTCATGTACATGCCGTAACGAGGTAAGTATGATATCATTTCTTACTACACGAATCAACGTAACGTCTTACGTTCTCTTACGTGTCTAATTACGTTAAAGCCATCAACATAATATGCGTAACGAAGTTCTGAACACGACACATCGCGTGGGCTTAATTGGTGGCCTTTGTCACCAGCCAACTCTCACCCGTCAACTTTTAAATTTTCACTTTTAACCCCCTCAATTTCTAAAAAGTTTATTAAATGTTATTTTGACCCCCTTAAGTTTTAAAAGTTTCAGGTCTAGCCATGTACATTTTTACTTTAATTTCTTATGTTCTTATTTTGACAAAAATTTTGTTTGGAAGCAAGCCAGATCAGTTTTAAACTGTTTCGTACATATATTTAAGTACGTTTTTGGTTTGTCTATGTTTCAACTTTGTTTGAAAACAATCAGGTCATATATAATGCTTCTTTATTCGATAGTATAAATTTGAGCTACTATACGTTTCGACATAACTTTAGTTTAGAAACAAGTTGGGGCGATTGTGGTTTATATTTTATCCACATACCGACATCACTGCACGTGGTTACTTTTATTTACGTTTTGAGTTGGTCTAAGTTTTGAGGTAAATTTTGTTTGAAGTTGTGCCAAATATAATACGATTTCATTTGAATGTATAAATTCGAATGGCTTTACTTTTCGACGTAACTCGCAAATTTAGTTAGAAAATGAGTTGTTTTTATTGTAGTTTATACTTTATCACGTCACGTAAGGAGTCATTACAACGCACGGTGGCTAAAAAAACTAATTCAGAATAAGAATGGATTATATTCTTGTTATTATTCTAACAGATAAATATGTAAGAAAGAAGGAATAAAAGCCATTCATGAGCTGACCATGGTACCGCGCGCCCATCTAGGGTCTTAGTTTTTATATCTCCGTTACCGTTTTAGAAATAATCCAAAAGGGTTTGTTTGTTTCAGACTCTTAATGGTACAGATGTCGAATGGTTCAGATTGTTTGTTTCTCGAGCAAATGTCTGAATGGTTTAGACATTTGTCTCTGAATGGTTAAGCATTACACTAAGTCTGAATGATTAAGATATCTTATCTGAATTGGTTAGATATTTGTCTTTAAATAGTTAAGTAATATACTAGCTTTTAATGGTTCAGACCTCTTAATAGTTCAACATTTTATGATTCAGACCTCTTATTGGTTTATCACTTAATCATTTAGAAATTAGAAACAACCACTAACTCACCTCTCACACTTGTAACAACACAAAATTATACATATATTAATCTAAGAAACAATCAGTAATAACAATAATATTTTATTGCATTCAAACTAATAATAACTAGTAATTTTTCTAGTCGTGTGTTGTGGCGGCGGCGTACGTGACATGATAAAATATAGATTACAATCAACCCGACTTATTTCCAAACTAAAGTTACGTCGAAACGTAGAGTAATTCTAATTTATACCAACGATGACTACGTACTATATTTGACATGACCCCAAACAAAATTTATGTTGAAACATAGACCAACTCAAAACGTACACAAAAGTAAGCATACGTGGTGACACCTTATGTCGCGCGATAAAGTATAGACTACAATCGCTGCAACTTGTTTCCAAACAAAATATGTCGAAACGTAAAGTAACTCGAACTAATAACGTCAAATGAAAGCATATTATATTTTACACGAGTTGTTTCCAAACAAAATTTACGTCGAAACGGATTCCAACTCAAAACGTACTTAAAATTTACGCCAAAGCTTAGACATATTCAAATTTTATACCGGCACGTGCATAAAAAAAAATATAAAAAATTGTTTTTCAAAGTAAAAATGTACAGAAACTTGAGGAGGTTAAAGTTACATTTTATAAACTTTTGAAATATTAGAGGGGTTTACCTCAACACGTGTCGTGTAGTTATGATTTTTGTGAATTGCCTTTGTTCTCTCTTGCTACTTATATCTTCTATCAAATTACCAAGTTCATTGTAGTTTACTTATCTTTCTATGAGCTTTAATCAGCAAAACCGAAAATTTTTGCAGCTATTTCCGCAAATCACAAAACTCTACTATTCATTACGTTTAGAAATTAATATATAGATAATTGTTTATAAACCACCTAAAATGACTCAGATATTAAAGTTTATAATTTTTGTTTAGGGGTAAACTGATGCATTCACGATTGTAGTTAAATATATGTTTTTACTATATAGTCACTATCGAATGCATTCATGTTGTTATGATTTCGGATTGCAGGTGCAGAAGCTTAAAATAAGAGATTTGAGAAGCTAAGAGGGTTGGAACAATACGGGGTGTGCGAAGCAAGAAAAATCAGAGAAAAAGAGTCGAAGTTTCAAAAGGACGTAACTTGCGTTCTTTGGTATGTAGCTTACGTCGATGCCCAAGAGAAGAATTGTGAGGACGTAAGACAGTAAGCAAGGACGTACAAGTGAAGCGAGGACGTAGCTTACATCCTTGGGGGACGCAGCTTACGTCATGTTGTGATAATTGACCAATTTTCTTGGGTTTTGACCATATTAAGGAGGGTTATTGATTCTTAAAACCCTAATTCATATTGGGAGAAAAAAGGGACAAACTTTGGTCATTCACTTTTCCAACTCATTACAATCCATCAAATCATGTTCCAATCCGATTTTGTTGCCGAATTCGTGAAGATGCAAGTCTAAACTTCTAATGATCTACCTCGGGTAATAGGTTTCGTGTAATTAGGTTTTTGTTAGTGTTCAATTTGTGTTGGTATTAAACTTTAGAACCCGTTAAGTTCTTTATTGAGTTTAACTTGTCTTTTGATTGATTAAACAATTGTTTTAGTAAATCTCGATTTGAATGTCATATAATTTTACGCGAGTTGTATGATTGCAAAGTTTTGGTTGTTAATTCAATTGATATGGTGTATATGACCCGTTAAGTCTTGGTTATCTGTATCACTTAATCATTATACGTATATAATATCTGTTAAAGATTTTCCACTAATTTGAACTAAGCAATTATCAAAAAACCAAACCTGAACCCCAGGGTGGATTACTCCTTTCATAATCGTCTTCTAATCAATTTTCATTACTTGCAATTTGTTTTCTTAGTTAATTTGATATTCATTCCTAAATTCACTTCACAGCCAAGAGTCAATAGTTTAATAATTCATTAATTTAATCCATTTTCTCTCAAATCAAAGTACGACACACCGACCACTAATTCCATGATGATCGATAACCCTACTTACCCTAACTAGTTTAAGGTGAATACTAAGACACATTGTAACATTTTATTTGATTGTTACTTCGACATCGATCATAAACCGCATCAAAAGATGGAGTGATGATATTTTTTTATTAAATTTAAATGAACTGTCTAGCTGTAGTTGTTTTTTAATTAAAATTTATTACCGTTTATGGTGTGCAGCCACAACTGACCATCCTGGTTCCGAGCATGATTAGTAGTATATTTTAATTACTTTAGTTATTTTGTTTTGTAGGATTTTCAAAAGACTTAAGACGATCCATTCGGTTCTGGGTGTTAACCCAAGATGTGTAAAATCAGATCCATTCGTTATTATCTCTGGCTATAATGGTTTATCTGAGCCTTGGTTAATCCTGTCAACGTACAATGCACATAAATGGATTTAACTAGTATAGATTATAGGCGATAATTTTCATATAATCAAATACTTGAATTGCTAACTCGTCCCATACTTCATGTATATTGAAAATCTTACATCATGATAGTTAATCCCGTCAACATAATGATGTCATAAACTCATAAAATGTAGTTGGAATTATGGAACAGGTTTATGATATCATCATTTTCAATTGTGAAATTGACCAATTGACACGTCAACATAATGATGTCATATATTACCACAACTATTGTTTAATAGATTGAAATTGTTGAATCAACCAATTGCATCGACCAAAATATATGTAAAAACATATATTTAAAGTAACACACTTTGATTTGTTTTTTATTATTGAACTCGATAAATAAAACTGAATACATAATTTTATATTTATACTAAACATTTGTTAATCTTTAGTAGAGTTGGTAAGACAATGAAGTTTTAAACCTCACTTTGTGAGTTCAGATCCGAGCCAACTCGGGTTTTAGTCCCGGAATACTTTACGCTAGCGGGTTTCGGCTCGTGTAACGGCGCAACTATTATCAAGTGGTAGTAGGCTCCATGGTTTCTCGAGGAATGCCAAGCCCCTCCTCTGAACCCGCGGGCCCGGTTCAGACAATGTAGTGGTAAGACATTGAGGGGTTATGGGTCTCTAACTTGTCGGAGATGCGACTGTCACTCAATAATAAAATTTGCCGTTCAAAAAAAACTAATTTAAATACTATTTAAAAAATCATATAGATCAATTAATAATTATCCATTTGTAACATTAATTACTATTAATTAATTAAATATTTTTTTGTTTAACTCTTTGATGTTTTTAGTTTGTCCAGAATGACCTCTTTAAACATGAACAAATCAAATTAGATCCTTGATAAATGATATAGATACATATATATATATATTTTTTTCTTTAACGTACGATCTTTAATTCAAGTAGTTGAATTGAGTTAACCAAGACAATTAAAAATTAGGTCTTATTCAAGTTAAAATACCCTTGGTTGAGCCAGTGATTTTTTCCAATTATGTGTTTCCTATTGAGAGCTTAGGGGTGTCGATCCCGGTTAGAAAATTGATATATAGCTGGACTCAATTAAGATGACAACGTCTTTGAAGCATTAATTTTCAAAAATAATAATAATAAAAATAGATAACATACGTTGCATTTATCCGCTAAACTAATTATAAGCTACTTCCTACAAAATTCAGTCTTGAGTTTTTTTTTTTTTTAAAAAAATTAGTTTATCTCTTATAGCATTCATAGTAGATTTCTTACCCTCATCCATATATCCATATAATTACATTAAATTTTTTTCTTTCTTTTTCAATGAAATAATTATTTTCTATACATTTATAATTACTCTTATTTCTTTCATCCACTCACACCAGACATATTTTTAAGGATTCTACTATAAGTGCTCTTAACACTGGACTACAACCCGAATGACAAATAAATAAATCAATTATACAACATAGTTAAATAAATCCTTTTTTATTCATAGAAGAAAAGTCGGTTGTAATTTCCCTTCTTCCGGCAAACGGACGACCACTCGTCGCCGTATTTGGCCACCAACAAGACGGCTAAAACTCATTCGATTTTTGTTGACTTTTATTTAAAAAGCGCCAGCTGTCACTTTGACTTGTTGATCACAAGATCCTTCCCCATTAATTGACGACAACAAGTTTGGTTTCCCGTTCATTCATGACACAAACATGTTTGGTGCTTGTGTCAATTTATTCGGCTAGAAAATACCGACAAGACAAACAAATCATGATAAAAGTTTATTTAAATAAAAATATTTGTAATGGCTATTAGATACATTTATACACCTTTACTCGTGTATTAGATTTTATCCTACATATACCTACTTAAATTCGTAAGATAAGTTGAATATTAATCACGCATGTATAACATTTTCATTTGGGTATCATCGCAAAACATTATTTTGGTGGTAGTTGACTAATAAGCAATGTTTTGAAAACCGGACCGAACCGGCCGGTCCGACCGGTTCGACCGGGAACCGGACTCCAATCCGGTTCGGTTCGGTGCTTAAAACCGGTTTAACGGTGAACCAGTTGTCAGACCGGTTGAACCGGTCGAACCGGCGGTCGGACCAGGAACCGGACCGGTTGAACCGGCTTTTTTATAATTTTTTTATTTTTTTTGTAATTTTTACATATATTTATAAAAAATAATTATAATTTTATCCGGTTCTTATATACGGTCCGACCGGTTGAACCGGTCCGACCAGTGAACCGGTAAGGCGTCCGATTCACTTTCCGGTCCGGTTTTAAAAACATTGCTAATAAGCATATCTATAGTATCTATAGTATATCTAATAAAACAAGGTTTTCTTTGCCACTTGTCATTCTCTTATTCTACTTTTTTGACACTTGTCATTGTTCTAGATATTCACATATTAATTTCCCTTCAAAAGTGTATTATAGTAATTTAAAGACTTATACAAATTTCTCTCTCTTATTAAAAATGAATGTTATTAATTGCTATATTTCTCTCTCTTGTCTAAAGTTTTTTAAAAAGATTTTATTAAGAAAATTAGAAATCAAATCATTTAATTAAAATCTAAATAATAAAAAAAACTAAAATTTTGTATAATATGAAGTTTCTAAAACATCAAACATTTTTAAATAAAATATTTTAATTAGTTTTGTTTTTAAAAAGCGTTATAAACTGGTGAAATTATTTAAAAACTTATTAAAACAACCAGAATTATTATAATTAAGCGCTTTTAAAAAACGTTTTTATAAAAAAAATATGTATAAAAAATCTTAAAACGAATGTTTAAAAGTGGAACTATTTAGATGAAAGAGTTAAAAATAGTATAATTGTTTTATCTCTTGAACTATTACATATAAATAACTATAATTATATTTTATATTAAAATATTATACTGCAACTCTTCAAGTTTATTACTAACTATAATACGTTTAATTAATAGTTTTTAGTCTATCCATCTATCTATAAAAAAATTAAAATAAGCGTGAAACAATTGTAAGACTTAATACTTACTTTCTTATTTCTTTATATTGTTAATAATAATATTGAATACTAATAATATTACTCGTACCATATTTAAATAAAAAATATCCAATTTAATAAATTAAAAACCTATTTTTTATTTAAAGCACACTTTTTAAAAATAAAAATTTTATAAAATACAGAATACGATGAACTTTTTTATCATTTTTCTTAAAACAAAATATTTAAAAATCATAATTTTTGATAAAATAAAAGTTTAATAAAAAAACATAATCGTTTATTTACTTAAAGTAGATATTTGTACGTAACTATAATCATATTTTATCTTCAGACATGATTTCATAATGCATAAATTTTAGTATTAATTATTTAATATTTTATTAATTCAATCCGTGTAATACACGGGAGCTAACCTAGTATATAATAATAATCTTCCTATTCTAATAAAAAGGTATCTGGGATGACACGTGTCAACACCGCAATCATTCTAACCAAAATTTTCCCGCATCTCTCTCCTATTAAATAATTACCTTAATTACTAATAATACTATTTAACACTTTTTTAGATTTAATAAATTAATAAAGAGATCTATTTATTAATGTTATTTCTAAATAAATAATTTTTTTATAAAATAATAAATTTATTTACAGCATAAGACCTTTTTTAAAAATACGAAATATTTAAAATTGGTATTTTTAAAAAGTTATTTTTTTAAAACCAAAAATAATTAAATTTAAGAGTTATAATAAGAAAATTTTTAAAAATAACATTTTTATACGGTTTGTTTTAGAACAAAATGTTTATTTTTTTTTTTGAAAAAAATAAAGTTTTAAAAAGTTGATATCACTATTTTATAACTTACAGTCATTTCTAATACATAATTTCAGTGATATTATATCTTAAAATATTATTTTATAATTAATAAATTTTGTTATATTAATTTTTATTTATTCAACCCGTGTAACACACGGGTTACTATAGCTAGTAATCTTCCTATTCTAATAAAAGGATAACTATGTTGGACATGTGTCATCACCACATTTCACATCACCAAAGGTTGGACATGTGTCATCACCATATTTCACCTCACCAAAATTTTCCCGCTTCTCTCTCCCATTAAATTCTCATTAATTAATTACTAATAATAAATTAAAGAAAGTATATTTTTATTAATTATTTTTCTAAGTAAATAAATTTTTATAAAATAAAACTTACTTCTAAAACATCAAACTTTTTAATAAATTTAAATTATTTTAAAATTGATGTTTGTAAGTAAATTTTTTATATACAAAAAATAAATAAAAGTGGGAGTTATAGTAATTTTTAAAATTTTACATTTTTAAAATGTTTGCCTTAAAATAATTTTATTTTTCTTTGGAAAAAAATTAAAAAATTAAAAAAAGACTAAGAATTTGATATCATTGTTTTATTATTTATTGTTCGTATTTGTATATGATTTCACTTATGTTTTATCTTAAAATATAGTTTTATAACTAATAAAACATTTTCTTATTTGATATTTTATTTTTTACCCCGTGTAATACACGGGTTTACTAAAACTAGTATATAATATAATATTAAAAGAGTAACTTGGAGGGACACTTGTCACATTCTTAGACCTCTTAATTTTGTTTTTCCCGCCTCTCTCTCCTCTTAAATAATTACCTAAATTAAAGATTAAATGATTTTAATTCTTTTCAAGTTTAAAAATATTTCTTAATGTCTTTTTATTAATGTTATTTCTAGAAAATAAATTTTTATAAAATAAGAGTTTTTCTAAAACATCAAACATTTTTAAAAATATGAAATATCTTAAAATTGATGTTTTTAAAAATTAAACTTCTTTATAAACTACAAATAATTAAAATTAGGAGTTATAATAAGAAACTTTTAAAAATGATATTTTTAATATGGTTTGTTTGGAGAAAATTGTTAACTTTTTTTGAAAATAAAAATTAAAATTATTACTTATAATTATTATCCATATGTAATTTTAATCATTTCTTATTTTAAAATATTATTTTATACTTATAAACTTTTATCATAATTAATATTTTATTTTTTAACTTGTGTAATACATGGGTTTACTAAAGTTAGTATCATATTAACAACGATCAACAACTAATCAATTTTATTTTTTCAACCCGTGTAATACATTTAGTTTTATTTATATTTTTGTGTTATTTTAATAATTAACTTTCCACCTCCCGTGTAATACACGGGTAACTAAAGCTAGTGTATATATATATGTGTGTGTGTGTGTGTGTGAATTAAGTTATCATAGATTTTATTCATATACTACTTACGGAAATGAAAACTCTAGTCGTCAAGTAGATAAATTTAAGGGAAAAAACGTTGATACTCCAATATGAGTAAGGGTTCACTAAAACCGACACCATCACGAGTGTGATGGTTAGAGCTTGGGATTTTTTTGGCCTTAAGGTTATTGGGTTTAACCTGTATTGTCAAGTTTATTTGATTGTTAAATATCACAATGCAATCAAACAATTTCATGTATAATTAGTTTAGAGGAGCACTTGATAAAACTAATAGATTAGGTGTATAAGGTCATGTGTAGAAGTCATCAACAATAAAGTATCTATAATTCGATGTTTGATTTTAACTATGTTGATTTAGATATAGTTATCTCTAGCGTCTATTGCATCAGAGTCTTTAAAGATTAACAAAACAAAGTTTTCTAAAGACATCCATATGTAACTTCATAAAAACAATATTTTCCATAAACATATAACATGATAAGTAGCCACAAAATAAATAATGAAATAAACGTTATATATTTTTAAAAGATTAACTCTAGTTAAATAAAATACTTATCATATCAAGTCTATTTATTTAAAAATCAAACAATTTATGACATCTCTCTTTGGTAACATCTAATCGGAATGTGTAGGTACGATTGCCAACACATCACACGGCCATGTCTCTTAATTTGTTTTGAAAATCTTTTAAATTTTGTTTAATCTAGCCATCAAAATGTCAATTGGTATAAGATAAGAAATTCCTGAAAGACGGCATATTACTACCTTGAAAGTTTAGTCTAGTCCAACATCTTCAAATACATGACCACAAAAAAAAATCTTTATATTGTGATCATGAGTATAACTCGATAATCTTAACTTAGTGAAACAAATTGACCATTTACAACACATGCCATAGTTTTTGGTGGGACTTCAATTTGTGTTACATTTCGTGTGTTTTAGCAAGCATGTAAGATGTGAAACCTAATTATCTTAATTTCACGCACATAAATTATATCCTTTTTATGTTATTTTGATTGTTTGTCTTATACAATGATTTTCATTAGGTTCAATATGTGAAAGAGATAGTCCCTTAAGACTCTTTGACCCATATATTTAAGATAAGAAGCATTTTATCAACTTTTTACACCTCAAGCCAGTTTGACTTGGTGTAAATTTTATTGCAATATAACAAATTAGAAATAGGCTTTTACTAATTGCACGCCCTGTCAGGTGCTAAATGGACGCCCTTTGACTTTCTTCACGGCCCGTGAAGGGCCTTACGGGCCGTGACTGGTTCGAAATTTAATTCTCTCACCTGCAATTTATCACGGCCCGTGTAGGAACAAACGGGCCGTAAACTACATCCCACACGGCCCGTTAACTACTTAAATAACGGCCCGTTAGGTCCTTCACGGGCCGTTATTGTCCTTCTCAGAATGTACTTTCCTCGTTTTGCGTGCACTTTTAAATTTTATAATTATGTGACGCGACGTATTATTCCTTGATTCGATTTAAGATTCTATATAAACCGTTATATATATGACTTGTTATATGGTTAGTGACAAACGAAACAGTTAAAATGTCTTCTCGTGGAGGTAGGAGAAGACGTCAAAATGAGTCATCTTCAAACTCACGAGATATTGTGGAAAGTATTCCTGATCCAATAGATAACCATAATTGGCAGAACGGGAGGAACTGGTCTCAGAATATTATTCACTTTATACGTAACGGTGACTCCCAAACATGTAGAGTGTATTACATGGGTCATTCCGATATTCCGTTAGAATTTTGGCGTGAATTACTCGGAAACGTGTCTTTAGGTACCGAGGTATGATTTAAAGTTTTTTTTATATATTTTATTTTATTTTAAAATTCTAACAATTAAAAAAGTTATTGTTTTATAGCATGTTCGGGCGTGGACAAATAGACTCACAATATGGAGATACGAAGAAATACGTAGAACAGAAGAGTTGCCGGGTAGTGATCGTTGGACGATTCTCCCATTTGAGTGGTTTAACTTAATATACTCGGGGTCCGTTAATGGTAACGAATATGGCGACGGGAGTGACTGTCTATATCCCGCGTTATGGGAAGTTGATACGGTAATACTGTTTTTTAATGTTTTACAATAAAAATCATGAATTTATAACCGTGAATTAAATTATTTTGTAGGTTTACGTACCAATTACTGATGACGAAGAAAATTGGTATCTTTTTAAGATTTCTATGGACTCACTAAGAGTTCGTATATATTCTCCATACGAATGCCGACCAAATACGTGTGATGATTCATGGTGCATTCATCGTAATGCGCGAACGATTTTCGTACAATTCGAATCGTACTTTTTACATTTTCTGTCACGTATACAATATTGGCAGCACTCCGGACAAGAAGAAATCGAAGAACTGGAGGTATCGGGTGAAACCGTTTGGCCCCCTAACGCCGGTCATATTGGTCGAGATTCGGGAGTTGTAATTTGTATGTTATTGCGTAGGTTGGTTCAAAATAGATCTTTAGAGTGGCAAGAGGTTAGCTTACAGGATGCTTGCTTTAGATTCCGAAGATTTATGGTAGACGAACTGTATTCTAGACGTGTAATGTAGAACAGTAATGAAATATTTTATTAAAACATAAACGTTTATTAGTACACTTTTTTAAAAACGATAAACCGTTATTGTCACACAAAAATAAAACACATAATTTTTAATCTTCTTGATCTTTATAAAAGATCCAAGCCGCAAAATGGTTAAAGGAAATTCCAAATTTCTCTCGATATCTTTCTTGAGTTCTTGTCATAATATCCGTTTCATTCCATAACATATTTCGATTGTTGTAAACGTCTTTGTAGAGCTGGTGAAATGTCGTGACCTTCCTTCTCAAGTCAGACCACTTGTTGTTAAGTTCACGAGTGGTGCGATATTCTTCACGTTCGAGAATTTGATGAAAACGAGTTGAAACCCGGTTCCAAAATATTGAATTTGGCGGGATAGTACCTGAATTTTCGATACAAGATCTTACTAAAGTCACCTCCTCTTCATCCGTCCACGGATTTTGATCACTTGTAGCACTCATGTTTTGGGTATTGAGTAAATTTGTGTGAATTGTTTGTGTGAAGAGGCTGAATTTATAGGCATAAAAAAGTTTTATACGGCCCGTGAGAGGCTTTACGGGCCGTGAGGGTGTCACCATACGGCCGTGTAGTGTCAACGGTCGGGTTTTAAAATGTGCAAAGCTTCACGGCCCGTAACTGATGTCACGGCCCGTTTGGAAAATATGAAACGGGCCGTGAGGCCCGTCACGACCGTGAGGCCCGATAATATATAGGACCTCACGGCCCATTTGTTCATTTACGCCCCCAAAACACCCATACGACTTACTCCCGTCACGACCTCCGTATTTTCATCATTTTCATACCGCCGACTCCATACTACGGTACGTATTCAAATTCGTATTTTATTTTTGTGTATTTTTCGTTTAAATATATTAAAATTGTATTTTAAAAATCTGAAAATTGAAAAAATTTGGGGGTTACGGGCCGTGAAGGTACGTCACGGGCCGTAACCTTT
Source organism: Flaveria linearis (assembly GCA_024085815.1). Lineage (NCBI taxonomy): Eukaryota > Viridiplantae > Streptophyta > Magnoliopsida > Asterales > Asteraceae > Flaveria > Flaveria linearis. The sequence goes on from CM044001.1 coordinate 99,219,260, forward strand.
TGAATTTTCAAAGGGTTACGGGCCGTGACCATCCTTCACGGGCCGTAACCCTTTGAAAAATCGAAAGCTTACGGGCCGTGAGGTTTCATCACGGGCTGTCACACCCCAACCTTGACGGCGGAAACGTCGAGGTGTGAGAGTTAAGATTGTTCACAACCACATAACGCTATGTTTAAATCCAAATATATTATTCATAAGTTTGAAAGGTACATTACAAGCATAAGTCTCAATAATGAAATAAGTTTAAACATGACATAACACGGTATAATCAATTGATTTTATTAACTAGGTCCAAGTCCTAGATTTATGCCAGCAACATAAGTGCACTTCAAACTTGGGGGTTTTCCTGAAACATGATAAAAATAAAAGGTCAACTAAAAATAGTTGGTGAGTTTCCAAGGTTTTCATACATAATATGAAAAGATTACAAGTAGCAATTCATGTCATAGGTTATCAGTTAGCAAGTTTATAAAGCACATATAGTACAATCAAACCTCGACTAGATTATATGTTTATATGAGTGGCTAAGTGTACTTGGTTCCCTAGTACACAAGCATACGGCTCCTAGGAGTCGGCAATACATCGACTTTAGCACCAAATAGGCTTGTCAGGCCCAAAGATCTAAGACGTCGCCAGGCTAGCAATAGTTAATGATTGTAAACAATATATGTAACTCTTATAAGACTTACAATAACACAAATAACCATGACAAAAATAAAAGTATGAATTGCATGTGCTTTTATAAGATCTAAACGTTTATAAGTGTATGTTGAATAATGTAACATGTTTCACCCCAAACGGTGTGAAATAGCATAAAAAGGGGCAAGGAAACTCACTTGATCGACAAGTATATAATTAGCGATTAGTAAGAAATATAATACGCAAGGTTCCAACGTAGTTCTTCACAATGCACCTAAAATGTATATTTTACAAGTTTAAGCTTAAATAATAAGATTAACGTTTTAATACGAACTAGGGTTTCGATAGGAATTTGGGGGTTACTTTTATAAATAATAAAGTTAGTTATCGAAATCATTTTAATACAATGAATGGAAACTTAGCTAATCCTTTTTATTATTTTATGAAATTAAATGATAAAATGTAAATAAAGTTTTATAATTAACTCAACTAATCTATAATTAGGGAAAACATAACGCCCAATAATATTTATGTTGATTTCAACTATTAAAGTTATATATATATGTATATATATATGTATGTATTAATATAACTCATTATAACACATGTTAGTACAATTTTATAAAAAAAACATTAAGATGTTTTAAAGAAATAAAATTTACAGAAAATAATTAAATAAATTTAAAATAAACAAAGTTTATAAACCGATTTTTATAATTTTTAGAAAATTTTATATATATTTTAAAGGCTGAAAAAGCCATAAAAAATATGTTGAGGGTGACCGGGTTCGAACCCGGGTCCCCTGTGCATAAGTCCAACAATCTAACCAGCGGGCTAGAGTCCTAAATCTGTTTGGAATTATGTTTGAAATCTTTTAAACGTTTATTAAGCAAAACCCCCAAATTCACCAAGAACCCTAGATTGGTTTTAACACAAATTGATCATCAAATCGATGTCGTTTAAGAAATCAAACATAGGGCTTTGATTGCCCATGTGAAATCGAGCATCATGATGTATAATACTTACATGATTGAGTTCGAAATGAGGGAGACGAGATGAAGAACAGGTCGCGACTGACGTAGTACAGATTCGATACACATATGACAATGATAATCAAATTCATTGCACAGGAGGCTTCTAATAATCACACGGATGAAAAGCCCTTTGTTTAATTCGAGTCTTGAAGCTCGGATGATGGTGATCGAAACAATTGCAGGTCGCGAGAAGGATGATGCTTTGAAAGTGATGGAAATGTGTTTTTCAGGTGAAATTGAGTTTGTTAACAATTTAGAATTGATCATACCATCGATTATGACCCATTTAATTTGATTATTAGGGATTTTAATTACCGAACGGTTCGTTTGGTATTTCCTACCGGTTATTCAAGTTGAATGCACCCATAACCGCCAATTAAACTCGTTTAATGTACTTAATTACGTTCGAATCGAGTTCCCGAACGATTACGGGTAAAAAGACTGAAGAAGAACAAGTTTTGGTGGCGTTTTGGCCTTGCCGGCGCGCCTCACCGGAGGCCGCCGGTCCGGTGGCCGGAAAATCGCGGTGAGGGGGAGGATTGGTTGGGTTTTTATAATGTTACAAAAATGGTCCCTGTAGTTTCAAGTTCTATTATTTTATGCCCAATTTCCATTTAAAGTTTGTAAATTGACAAACTAACCCCCCCTAACTTAATTAATTTTAAGTTTTAACATTATTAAGTTTAAATAGTTTTTATAAATTATTATAATTATTAATATTATTATTATTATTATTATTATTTTATTACTATTAATTGTATTATTATTATAATTACTATTATTATTATTACTATTATTATTTTATTATTATTGTTGTTGTTCTTATTATTATTATGATTATTATAATTATCATGGCTATTATTATCATGGTGATTATTTATTTATTAAGAACTAATTAATATTATTAAATTTCAAGTTAAAGTGTTAGAGACATAAGCAACACGTGAGTTTCATAAACGACAACAATGGTCCTTGCAAAAAAATTAATGACGTTAACTTTTAATTAACAAAAAAATACAGGATGTTACAGTCTCCCCAACTTTTAAGAATTTCGTCCCGAAATTAAGAATGAAACTTAAACGAACAGGAGACTTATGATGAAAGATAAGTGTACTAACGGACTGTGGTTAGCGTTTGATTACGGATGAGATGCTTCACTTTGCGAATTATGGAATTTTACACGATGCATCCAAATTTGAACTCTTCCAGTGGAATGCGAGACGTTTTGAGAAGAAATGTTGGAAAACGATGATGAGTTACCGTGGTATGTTAGACTTATAAGCTACAACTTGTAGAATATAATTTCGTAGTAAAATGATGTCTATAAATCAATAAAAGACTAACAATGATAAGAAAGGTTAACCGTCAGGATTTAAGAATCCCAAACGTCACTATATGAAACGATCTTAACGCATATCTTGTAAATATGTATTCCTCCTTTGACCAACCATCGGTCTAAGATTAATACGATATGCGAAGATTTTGGAATGAGTTCACGACGATGATTAGGAACATTATTAAAAGCAGAAAATGAATCTGTCATCCAAAATGACGATCGGTATTTTAGCGCCATACCACGGTGTACGAATATTTGAAACAGATGCTGGTCAATTTCTCGACCCGTTAACCCACATGAGTCAATATGACCTCTAAGATAAGAAGTATTTTAGTTGAACGAAAAGTTAAACAGGAGATCCATAGGATCACGAATGTTAGGTCTTGTCATATGTGAAGGTAAGACACTTGGACACATACCAAGTTACGTCTTTTCCTTTATGCCAAACCCATGACTACAAGTTACGAAGGTTTATGAACCATTATATCCACATCGCAATGAGGATATTAACGAGTCTCGTTGATCGAAACCAAGGTAGAGTTTTAAAGATTTCTAAGGTTAAGGGTTCAAAAGCGATTGAAGAAGTGAACAGACAATAGGAATGTATTTGTAACCATGTTTTGCAAGGTAACAAATTTTAAAATGCAGATTGCATACGTACTTCATCAAACAATAGGATAGGTATTTGATAATACCTTTATTTGACAAAAGATTATTTAGGAAGACTATACTTATGGGTTTGATGATATCTGAAAATGAAAGTTGATAAGTAAGGAATAAATAGTTCCATATAGCTAGATCAAATCAAAACATGAGAATAAAAGGAAAGAAATCATTTTAAAAATTTAAATGCTCCAAGCTTGGAATTAAAATCAACCTAAAGTGATCGGGTCTCCTTTCAAGTTCAGAGATCATGCTTTGGCTTGATAGGTCGAAACACTAACATTGTTTCACCCTTCAAGCTACTATGTCTCTCATCACTTGAGTACAACCTTGATAAGTTGATGATCAAGAAATGAGAATAGTCACAAGGTGTGGTTTTCACTCCCTTGATGGTGTATCCCAAGTTGATCACTAACTTACCAATCAAAAAGTTCGATCAAGAAATAAGACGCGGTAACTCACCATTAAGGTAAGGGAAATCACTCATCTTAACGGTGAAGTTTTACAAAAACAAAATATAACAGGATGAACTTCTTCATCAAAATCCAGAATTCACTCTTACTTTGATGAGGTCGTTTCATTTGAGAAAATACAATCCATGAAAATGAAAGTATCATCAAGGTATGGATTTCACGCCTATCTTGATGATTTAATTTCATAATAACAAGAAAACAATCGGAAATTGACAATTGTCACCAAAGTACGGGTTTCAATCCTATCTTGGTGAGGTCATGTCCTTCGTGAAATGCAAGTTCCAATGAGAATAATTGAAGTCAATCCTCAAGATAAGGAAATCATTCCAATCCAGAAGATGAAATTTCATAAAACACACTATTGGAAACCATTTATCGAAACGGATTGAGAATCATCAAAGTAAGGGAATCACCCCTGTTTTAATGAGTTAGAATCATTTAGGAGGTACAAGTGTTCTTAGTCATATGTTGACTTACAAACTCTTGCATCTCCCATGGTGTAAACGGTACGAAGTTTGACATAACAGCAAAAAGAAAAAGAATATCAATTAGAATTCAGGAAATTTCAAGTTACACCAATGTAACAAAAGAGAAAATCATGCTTACAAGCCTAAGATCAAAGTTCAAGATAGCAGAATTTGTTATGATGGTGTTCAAATCTTGAATAATTTAAATCAGGAAGACAAGATCAAGGACAAGAATGATTCGACATCACAATGAGATGTGAACATTCGATTCACAATCGAAAGGAAATGCATGGACTTCTCAAATTATGTGGTCAACCATAACCTTATTGAAGACACGTGTACTTATAAGTGGTAACAAAGTTATAATTAGTTTATTCGATCATTGAGGTGAGTGACCACTTATAATATTTGAGTTACAAATTAACATTCAATTAGCAAAGTATCCCGAGATGTAGGAATTCCACCTACAACATTGAATGTCTTTAGTTATGGGACACACCCTTAGGAAGATTTGAAAACCATAAGTAACGATTTAAAGTTTTAAAGATCATTCGGTTTAGATTCCCAATATCTTTGGGTATAACAAGAGTCATGTACACGTTGATTAAGGTATAGAAATAGCTACATGAAATGCCTAACGTGTAACGATGTTTAAACGTAGGAGTTGAAAGGTGAGACGAGTTCAATATCACAGGGACATTATGTATGATAAGAATGAGAAGAAATCAATTCAAGGAATCAAAGATTTTTAAGATACAAAAAGGATGGTTCCATTTAGTAACGCATTACCATTTGGAATCGTTGACACGTCAAGGTAAATTGACCCACTTGCCTTAGAGACTTGTGTATGTTGACCATAGTTTATCACTCATCCCAGAAATCCCCAGGTAAGCATAACTGGTCTCGCGATGAGATTTATACGATATGCTTGCCTTAGCCCGAAGGCCTTTTGCCAGAAAATCCAGAATACAGGTGTCTATGTGTCACACAAATTTCTTAGGTTCATGAAATCGAAACCTTGATGAGATTTTCATAGATTAGACATAGAGTCTAAGGAATTAATCCCACGATGATAAGTGTGGATTCCACATGTCGTTGAGAATAGGTTTAGGAAGTTCATTTGTCGGGGAAAGTCAAAGAGTCAAAGTTAAGTTTAGGGAGACAAGTAACTAAGTCTTAAGCACAAATAAGGCAATCCTATGCTAAGGCATCAAGTTGCACAAAAGGCATAGCATTATGTAGCATGTAAACAATAAGTAAGTACAAAAGTGTAAGGATCTTCCTATGAGGTTCATGCAACTATAGTCTAGGTCACCATTTCTAATAACCTAATTCCCTATAGTTATGGGCTCTGATACCAATCTGTCACACCCCAACCTTGACGGCGGAAACGTCGAGGTGTGAGAGTTAAGATTGTTCACAACCACATAACGCTATGTTTAAATCCAAATATATTATTCATAAGTTTGAAAGGTACATTACAAGCATAAGTCTCAATAATGAAATAAGTTTAAACATGACATAACACGGTATAATCAATTGATTTTATTAACTAGGTCCAAGTCCTAGATTTATGCCAGCAACATAAGTGCACTTCAAACTTGGGGGTTTTCCTGAAACATGATAAAAATAAAAGGTCAACTAAAAATAGTTGGTGAGTTTCCAAGGTTTTCATACATAATATGAAAAGATTACAAGTAGCAATTCATGTCATAGGTTATCAGTTAGCAAGTTTATAAAGCACATATAGTACAATCAAACCTCGACTAGATTATATGTTTATATGAGTGGCTAAGTGTACTTGGTTCCCTAGTGCACAAGCATACGGCTCCTAGGAGTCGGCAATACATCGACTTTAGCACCAAATAGGCTTGTCAGGCCCAAAGATCTAAGACGTCGCCAGGCTAGCAATAGTTAATGATTGTAAACAATATATGTAACTCTTATAAGACTTACAATAACACAAATAACCATGACAAAAATAAAAGTATGATTGCATGTGCTTTTATAAGATCTAAACGTTTATAAGTGTATGTTGAATAATGTAACATGTTTTCACCCCAAAACGGTGTGAAATAGCATAAAAAGGGGCAAGGAAACTCACTTGATCGACAAGTATATAATTAGCGATTAGTAAGAAATATAATACGCAAGGTTCCAACGTAGTTCTTCACAATGCACCTAAAATGTATATTTTACAAGTTTAAGCTTAAATAATAAGATTAACGTTTTAATACGACTAGGGTTTCGATAGGAATTTGGGGGTTACTTTTATAAATAAATAAAGTTAGTTATCGAAATCATTTTAATACAATGAATGGAAACTTAGCTAATCCTTTTTATTATTTTATGAAATTAAATGATAAAATGTAAATAAAGTTTTATAATTAACTCAACTAATCTATAATTAGGGAAAACATAACGCCCAATAATATTTATGTTGATTTCAACTATTAAAGTTATATATATATGTATATATATATGTATGTATTATATAACTCATTATAACACATGTTAGTACAATTTTATAAAAAAAACATTAAGATGTTTTAAAGAAATAAATTTACAGAAAATAATTAAATAAATTTAAAATAAACAAAGTTTATAAACCGATTTTTATAATTTTTAGAAAATTTTATATATATTTTAAAGGCTGAAAAAGCCATAAAAATATGTTGAGGGTGACCGGGTTCGAACCGGGTCCCCTGTGCATAAGTCCAACAATCTAACCAGCGGGCTAGAGTCCTAAATCTGTTTGGAATTATGTTTGAAATCTTTTAAACGTTTATTAGCAAAACCCCCAAATTCACCAAGAACCCTAGATTGGTTTTAACACAAATTGATCATCAAATCGATGTCGTTTAAGAAATCAAACATAGGGCTTTGATTGCCCATGTGAAATCGAGCATCATGATGTATAATACTTACATGATTGAGTTCGAAATGAGGGAGACGAGATGAAGAACAGGTCGCGACTGACGTAGTACAGATTCGATACACATATGACAATGATAATCAAATTCATTGCACAGGAGGCTTCTAATAATCACACGGATGAAAAGCCTTTGTTTAATTCGAGTCTGAAGCTCGGATGATGGTGATCGAAACAATTGCAGGTCGCGAGAAGGATGATGCTTTGAAAGTGATGGAAATGTGTTTTTCAGGTGAAATTGAGTTTGTTAACAATTTAGAATTGATCATACCATCGATTATGACCATTTAATTGATTATTAGGGATTTTAATTACCGAACGGTTCGTTTGGTATTTCCTACCGTTATTCAAGTTGAATGCACCCATAACCGCCAATTAACTCGTTTAATGTACTTAATTACGTTCGAATCGAGTTCCCGAACGATTACGGGTAAAAAGACTGAAGAAGAACAAGTTTTGGTGGCGTTTTGGCCTTGCCGGCGCGCCTCACCGGAGGCCGAAACCGGTCCAGGGCCGAGAAGGTGATGGGGCTATTATTATCATGGTGATTATTTATTTATTAAGAACTAATTAATATTATTAAATTTCAAGTTAAAGTGTTAGAGACATAAGCAACACGTGAGTTTCATAAACGACAACAATGGTCCTTGCAAAAAAATTAATGACGTTAACTTTTAATTAACAACAAAAATACAGGATGTTACACGGGCCGTAACCCTTTTTTGTTTTCTGAATTTTGAATTTTTTGAATTTTCTGAAAAATTGAATTTTCTGAATCGAAGCCTTTTTTGAATTTTTTTTTTGCAGATTATGCCGCCGCACAAACGTGCACGTCCGGATACCGAGCCCGAGGGTCAGGGTGCCTTTCTGGACCCACACCCTGACCTTCATTTTCTGAGGGAGACACAGCCACGGCAAAAGCTGTGGAAGCTGATTGGACGTCCCCTAAAGGGGACACGCACCATCGACTGGGACGTGCTCGACGAGGTCGGAGACATAGCACGTGCCCAGGATATCATTGGGCTGGACGGAGAGACGCCGTGGAGGCGGATGCTTGATTTGGGCTCGAGGAGGGGCTACCGGGAGCTGACGTTGCAGTTTCTGTCTACGTTTCAGTTCACTCCCGCCTCTGAGGATCAGGACCCCCACGAGCACAGAGCGGTTCGATTTTGCTGGGGTCCGGTAGGTACGAGTTCACCCTCGCTCAGTGGGCGGTGACTCTTGGGTTTTACACCCACGAGGAGACGGAGGATCCTCGTTTTTATTCTGACGAGGTGCAGTCGGAGCCGGCTCCGTTGGTCGGATGGTGGCCGACCATTTCCGACCAGCCGTGGGAGGGCGCCATTAGGGCGACCTCCATTAGGGATCCTTTGCACCGGTACCTACACCGGTGCATTGCCGGCACCATTACCGGCAAGAGACCAGAGCATGGAGCAGGTGTCGCTCCTTGACTTATTTTTTCTGAGGGCCTTGCTTTCACCCAGACGGGTGAATCTAGCTCACTGCATGGCCGCCTATTTTTTGAGCGTCATTCAGGGCAAGGTAAAAAAATATTTATATTAATTCTTAATAAATAAGTATTATCTATTATGCGATTCATAATTATGCCTATTATTTGATTGTTTTGCAGATGGATAGCTCGATTGTTTGCGGCTCGTACATCACCGTCATTGCCTCGCGCTTAGGGTTGTTTACGGACGCCCTAATTGCGAGGCAGACGACGGATACGCCGCCTCGGATTTTAGGTCGACAGACCGTCATGGCCATGGGGATTGCCGCCAAATTTGGCGACGACCTCCGATGGTCCACTGATGGTGGTCGGACCGTCTGGCAGCCGGTGCCGGACGTTGCTGAGGAGGAGGAGCAGCCGCGCAGCAGCAGCAGCAGCCGCATCCCCAGCCACACGCCAGAGCACCCGTCCCACCGCCACCGCCTGTTCCCAGGACCATCATTCGGCAGATTCCGCCGACGGGGGAGTTTATGGCGGAGTCACTACATTTGCAGCGCCAGGACCACGCCTTGCTAGTATGGATGGCGGATGCGTACGTCATTTTTGCTGCTAGCGCGGGTATCGACCTCCCCCTCGGCCGGAGTTGCCTCCGTTTGTCAGACGACCTGCGGGTGATGACGAGGAGGCTGCTGGGGGTGGTGATGCGGAGGATGATGGTTCTGGTGTTGGTGATGCTGGTGGTGGACATGACGCATAGATAGTAGGATTTTATTATTTTATTTACCTTTCATGTAAAAAAATTGAAAAATTATGTTTATATATTATGAGTTATTTTGGATGATGTTTAAATGTTTAATTATATGTTTACAATTGGTTGAACCTTTTGGATAATAAAATCAGTACTTGTACTCGTCCCACAGAAAGAAATATATAATCCTTCAGAAAATCCGACGCGAGGCTTTGCAATTATATAAACAACTGGTTGAACCTTTTGGATAATAAAATCAGTACTTGAACCTACTCGTCCCACAGAAAGAAATATATAATCCTTCAGAAAATCTGACGCAAGGCTTTGCAATTATATAAACATACTTGAATCTCAGTCGGAAAAGTTGCACTGAAAAACATACTTGAATCTCAACAATATTATGCATCTCATATCATTAACATTCTGCTAACCAAATGCCCAGCTCATATAAACAAAATTCAAATGTTGAAAAAAATTCGATAATCTTCTTATTGCATTTTTCATTGGAAAACGAAAGAATTGAATAAATAATAGATTACATGTTTACAATTCAACAACAATAAAGAATTGAATAAAAAATTGAATAAATAAAGAATTGATAAATGTGTAAATTTACTAAATCTATACGTTCAACCGGGTCTACGGGCCTTATTTGAAGATATTTTAAATTCGACTTCCGTATATAGCCTCCCAATCATTAGCGTTTTCTGTTTTGTACAAATACCAATATCTGCTCGAAACAGGCATTGGGTAGTCACTCACTAATCGAATTCTAATGAAATGACTATCTTGAACATAAGCAATTGAAATTATATGATGTTCACTGATATCACGAGGAGATAACCAGAACGGGAAAAAAATAGCGGAGTTGCCGATAGATATTAAAATTATAACCACTCGAAACCTGTTAGCAATAAGGATTGTAGCAGGTGGCACTGTCATCCAATTTTGTGGGGAGCCGCACCTAACCCGTTCCAGTTTAATGATCCTCTTATTTCGTTTATGTCAGGAAACATCGCAGCGTACCTATGTCTGTTTTCATCCAACTCAGCTATAAGTTCCGTACGAATAAAACACCAGTGATTTTCACCATATCCCAGTGCGAGTGCTACAGCACGAAAACCACAATTGCCGTCCGCTAAAACATCATCCGCGCCTGAAATATACGGGAAAAGAATGATGGAATCCAGCGGTTAAACCGGAAAAAATTGTTTTTATCTTCGTCGCCCGGGATATAGGAAAACTTGGAACTCTGTTGAGATAATACATCTTTGCCTCTTGATTTTGAAGACATGGATTGACTGCGCTGCAAAGGCCCTTGTTTTGACTTCACCACCGAACTTGAATATGTTGGCGGACCGTCAATTTTTCTCCAGGTTGAACATATGAACTATGTCTGGGGGGTCTAATATTGTTTCTTTTTGCTTATCTTTTTTTGGACGACCCGTGTATGTGTTTGGACTTTAGGAGGTTTTTTATCTGTTTTTGAAGGAGTAACGAAAGATTTGAAAATATTAATTAAAGATCTTTTCACATTTTCGGGTTGGACAAGTAAATGTTTTGTCACCATCTCCATCTCTTTATGTACATCTACTTGAACCTCCCGTACAATATACGCGGGTGAAAAATCTAGCTTCCTCCAAAAACATCAATAGCATCGAGCGGGATACGTTGACCTATAAAATAATATATTAAATTAAATATAATAAAAGTTTTCATGAAAAAAAACGTAAAAGAACATTCACCTGTTTGCAAGTAATTGTTTAATTTACAAGCACACGGAAGACCACAGCTGGTAAAAAGATGGCAGCCACATGATTTTGGATATAAGTAGATGACTTATCCTGTTAATCTCACCGACTAACATATCCAAAGCCGCAATAGAAACGTTACCTCGCAGCAATTTAATCACTTCATGATTATGCTGCACCATAAGCATGATTTTGCTTTTGGTAAAACTTTCTTTTATAGCAATTTCCTGGGTAGCTAAGATATTATTAATGAAATGAATAAATCTATCCAGGGTGCTATTGGTTGCTTTCAGGTAACTTTTCAACAACGAATGTTGGCTCTCAACTCGGTTCGTTGTGTGCTGACCGAAGTTATAACTTCTATTTATCCACGCCGACACAAATCTCTCTTTGTAGGGGTCCAACCAGTTTTTTTGAGGTACATCAGCACTCCTATTTAAAAAAATGTACTTATTTTTATGTAAATACACATATATTTTTAAGAATAAAACTACAAAACTTACTTGAATGTTTGGACACCAATCTGCGATAAAGCCGGTCGTAATTATAAGCGTATATGTCCTCCGTTTCAGAGTTAATAAGTACCGACCACACATGCTGAAAAGCACCCCACTCTTCATTTGAAAAGCTCGCCTTACAATGTTTAACAATATTTTCCGAAATATGCCATCTGCAAAGTAATCGAACAGCACTCGGAAAAACTTCTTCTGACGCATTCATCAGAGCGAGGTCTCGGTCGGTTAGTATAACACGGGGCTCCATACACTTATCTTCCAGCGTTGCTTTTAGTTGCTCTAACACCCATCTGAAGTTGGCTTCACGCTCATAATCAATGAATGCGTGAGCAACAGAAAAAGATTTCAGGGTGGATGTCACACCAACCATTTGAACAAACGGCATTTTATACAAGTTAGTTTTGTATGTTGTGTCAATCATCAGCACGTGTGGGTACGCACGCCATAATGTGTGAGATGTGGGATGTATAAAAAAAACCCCCGTCGACGGTATTTGTCGGTTCTTCTATGTGAGGGGTGTAAATATATTGATTGTTGTAGTATAAAAAAAAACCTGCATTGGGGTTTCACCAATTCTGGTGGACTTTTTATTTTTGCTCGAGCATTATATACGGTTCGTAACCCAGACAAGTTATCGGGATTTTGTTCCCTCAACGTGCCTAGAATGTTTCGAGGGTCAATATTTTGCTCGGACAGATTCCTTACAGTAGAAAGCTCATTTTCGGTGAGCCTCATTGCGTATGCATGTCCTTCCAGGTGTTCAGCAGGTTCATGGTTATGAGTATCATCCACAACAACTATAATCCACCCATCTCTCTGCATCTGGTACTTACCCTGCAATTCAAATTGACAGTTTGTTTTTTTTTCGTGCCACTTTTTCTTAAAGTGGGTGCTCCCTTATATACACCACCCCGATCACATTTCAACCAAATTTTAACCACCAAACCATTCGAATTTCTTTTTGAACTTTTGGTGACAATAACGAACCCATTTCTCGCCCCACGTTAGTTGCCCAATCAACTAATTCTTCATGAGATGAGAAAACCTAATCAATTTAATATTTTTAGTTAGTTATTACTAAATGAAAGTAAAATGAAAGTAAAATTAAATATGATATATCTAATACCTGATTCGTGTCGTATAAACCTCTTTTACCGGAACCCGAACCGTCATTATCCCCGCTGCTATCGCCACCGTTATCACCCCCGTCATCGCCGCCGTCATTCCCCCCGTAATTGGACGCGAACTGCCCGTAATTGCATCTCGTCACATAATAACACGAATATCGAGGAATATTACGTCATATCAAATAATGTAATAAATACAAATTTACACGAATATCGAGGAATATTACGTCATATCAAATAACGTAATAAATACAAAATTACACGAAAAACGAGGAATGATATATCTCGTCAAATTATTAAAAGTGAAACTAGGACCCGTAATCAAATTCACGGCCCGTAAGATGATTTCCATACGGGCCGTGAAGAAATTCACGGGCCGTAAATCCATACGACCTTTATCTCCTTCACGGCCCGTTACGTTTTTGAATTACGTTTCTGAATGACCGATTTGACTAGCGTCAGACCATACAGCCCGTGAAGGCCCTTACGGCCCGTAAGCAGGGCGTCCAGATATCCATTTGGGCGTCCCTTTAGCAGGCCCCTTAGAAATATAACACGGATCTCCTTCTATCAATCTATCATACGTGATTAGTACAACGAAACTAATAAAATCACGCCATGTGTCACGTGCTTCACAACTTTTAGTTGTGTAATATAAACTTCTTATTAGTTTAAAAACCCGTGGGTTGAATAAAAATATTAGATTAATATTAGCAATTAATATTTACATATTATAAATAAATTTTATAATTGAAATTTTATATAGCTAGGGTTATACTAAAAAAATATGTTTAATCTAAAAAGGTTAAGAAGTATTATAATATTGACATGTGTCCTTTTATTATTTTAAAGAAGAAGATATTTGATCATTGTGTAAAATACGTAACCTTATTGTGTCTTAAGCGGTCATTGTGTCAAATATCAGTCTATTGTGTCATATATTTTACATCATTTATGTGTATTAATCATTGTGTTTTTACGTTTTAGATCGTTTTGTTTTATTTTTGTTATTGTTTTTATAGATTATAAAATTATTATTTATCATTGTATTGTATAATTAGATGTACACAATGATATACATTCATCAATGTATTTTTCAAAACTCATAGTGTTGAAGATAATTGTTTTTATTTTTAAATAGATGATATAAATTTGTTGTCATCTATCATTGTGTTTCACCATTATAAGTACATAATTATTTTATTTCACTAAATTTATTTTTTAAAACTCATATTGTTCAAGGTAATAAAATGACGATCAAAAGAGATGATGAAACATTATGTTACTTTGTCATTGTTTTTAATGTATTAGATCAATTAGTTGTTAATATATTACTATGTTTTACATATTAGATATACATAATATTGTTATTCCATTATTATATTTTTTTAAATTTATTATTTTAGAAAAATATAATAGTATTCAGAAAAACACAATAACTAACAAAAATACACAATGAACTTCACTAAGACACAATAACGAGATAAAAGCTTAAAAACTTATTTTTATATATAATAATATTGTACTCGTTTTAAAGATAAAAACACTTGTTTTATGGTGTAAATTTTAGAAAAAAATATCGTCATAATAAAAGTTATAAACGTTTAAAAAATTAGAGGAACTGACAAAAAGTCAATAAAATGGTTATTCCTAAAATATCTAGCATACATTTCCCTATAATTTGATCTTAACCATTGATTAAGATGGTGAATGGTTGAGATTACTTATTTATATTTTTTAATTTAAAGCATTTCTATTTGAACCTTTCCCATTATATATAATTAACTACCTTAAGTAATAAAACAATAAAAATATTTTTGAAACTTTCATGTAGAAATACTTTTGTTATAATTTGTTTTAAACAATGTTATTTTAAAAAAATTCTTTATATTAAAATTTTTTAATATTTCATAAATTTTGATTTTTAAAAATTACATTTTTCCTTAAAAACATATTTTTTATTTATTTATAAAAAATATATTTTATAATTTGGAAAAGATATATAATATCATTAGCATTTAATATAATCAATATAAATCATTGACTTGATATGGTAGTAATTTGTGGCAAAATTATTGTGAGAATATGACAAGTGGTAAAAAATATTTTGCTATATTAGAAATGATTTGTTGGCTTATTTGATCGGTCACGGTCTTCCCTTGGATGACATGTTTATTTATAGACCTTAAATGAAGAAGTCTAATTCAATGTATCTGGTTTATTTTGTTTCAGTAGTTTATATTGATACACGGGTTGAATGAAAATATTATATTAATAATAGCAATCAATATTATATATTATAAATTAATTTTTAATTTAATATATGTTTAAAATTATATATAATTAACCTCCTTAATTAATAACACAATAATAATATTTTTTGAACTTTCACCTAGAAATACTTTTGTTATGGATTTTTCGTATTTATTTGTAGTGGGCTTATTCACTTGTACATTTTGTAAATACTTCATATTTGCATGAAAATTCATTGTATTTAATTTGATTACTTTAGTCCTTTCATGTTATGCCTGCCCATGATTTGAAACATTTAGTACCTTAAACTTATCATCAAAAGTTGTCACACATCTTTTGAACCCTCTATGATCCTAGAATTTCTTAAAATAAAAATTAAATGTGTTTATAAAACAATAAAATAGTAAGCCAAATATTCATTGATTATAAACAATGAAAAAGAAAATGAAAATATTAAATTTAACTAATTATTTAAACCGGGGTTATTCCAAGTTTATAGACTTTCACTGTGTTTCACAAGATCATATTAGTATAAAAATGTGTATTTTGATTTGATAACTCAGGAATGTGCATCGTACAAAAATACAAAATCATGACTAGCCATAAAACTCCGTAAAATAATAATCGTATATTCGTATCACATATATATTTTAAGCATTCACGTGAGACCTTAGCAGACATATCTAAATATTTATTGTATTTCTCATGACCATTAACAAATCGCCTATACTTGACGTTCATATCCCTAACAATTTAAAAATAAGCCATTCGAGATATGAAATTTTGCTTTGAAAGCCATTTTATAGTATTTTGTCTTTCGACGAAGTAATCTAACATTAGAACTTCATGAGTTGCTTCACGTGGCACGTAAAGTTTTTTAATTATCATATGTTCAACTTCGGATATGTGGCAGCTATTTATTTGACAAGAAATTTAATGATGTGCAATCGGATGACTGGGAGCTAGATGATGATGGATTAAAATTCATTCATGTGTTGAGTAGAGGAATTTTCAAAGTATAAAAATGAATGACTCAGACATATATTCATATGGTAAAAAATGAAATAATTTTTTTATATACGTTAAACTCTCGAATGACCGTTCTTTAATGTTCCACATGTCGAGTTCGATAGCGGGACATGAACTCAAAATTCAAACCGCCGGCCCTACCCGCATGGTTTACGGCAGTGTCCACACGTATCGCTTTCAAAGTAGCGGACATGTGCCATTTCAGGATGCCACGTGTAAACTCCTCAGTCCTTGTTAGCATGATTTGTTAGGGGAGCACGTAGTACTGTAGTAGACCTTTATGTGTTAGCATAGCAATTCGCTATGCAACCTAAATCTCTGAAACCCTATTTCGTTCCATAGCGATCCGCCAAGCCACCTAGTCACGGCCCGTGACCAGGGTCGAACCCTTATTCTTCATTATTTTTTATTTCTAACCTTGAACTTCAATTCTTATTATTTTATGCTTAAAATTTTCAAGATGTTACAGTTTAGGTCGGTGATGGAGTGGATTGGGTAATAGATAGTTGTGTTTTTTAGTTTTGAGATATTTACATAAATAGTTCTTAGAATTTAATAAAAATTCTTGAAAGAGTTATAATGGATATTTTAGTTATTTCACCTAAACTTAAATTTTTTTAAACATTTGTCAGCCTTAACACTTAAACTCGTTACAAAACTGAACTTACTTTAAACTCTTAATACTTAAAGTTGATATTTTCTACTAACCACAATCGCTATCTATGTAAATAACTACTTTTTAGTGGCCCAAAAACATCAATAAAGTTAGTAATAAAATTAAACAGAAAGAACAAGATGAAAACAAATACTTTTTTATCAAAAAACACGATGGATTCTTTCTTGGATAAATTGAATAATCAACTCGTGTTGATTACAACCTACGCCTTATTATAAATAATCCATAAAATCTCTTCACACTAGGACTTAAACTCCTATTTAATAGACATTTGAATAACCAGATAAATTTACAAAATAATAAAACAAATAGTAATTAATTATATTAAGACTTTTAAACAAACTAAAAATTTCTAAAAACCCTCCAAAACGTACAGCTAGCACCTTCCCCGTCCAAAAAGGCTTGACCCATTCGAAAATCAAAAATAAATTTTCCACAATGAACTCTTCAACTTTTTTTTTCCTTTCAAAATGACCCGTTTTAGTCTAACAATCTTCCCTTTCAAAACCATCCGTGGTTAGGAATGATGTCGTGATATATAGCTGTTCTTGCATCTGTTCTTGCCACAATTTGATTCTTGCTCGACTTGATTTCTCTCTCTTTTGGTTTTTTTCTTTCTTTTTTCTTTCTTTTTTCTTTCGTGCTTTTTCTTTCTTTCTTTCTTTGTTTCTCGCTTGCTTGCTTTGTTTCTTTCTTTTTTTTTTTTTTCTTTTTGTTTCTTAGTTGCTATCATATTCTTTCACATAGATTCAAAAAATAAAACCTAACTTACTTTTTGTTAAGGGAGATGATATGCTACAAAGGTTATATTTCCTAAAAAGGGTAAGAAGTAATTCTGGCCATTGGATCAACTCATTAAAATAGATAAATGGTTCAAAAAAACGCGGTAGCAAAAATATAAATAAGTGGAAAACTGCTAACAGGCGGAGGGGCAAAAAAGTAATTTGACACAATGGTTGTTTGACACAATGGTTGTTTGACACAATGGTTGTTTGACACAATGGTTGTTTGACACAATGGTTGTTTGACACAATGGTTGTTTGACACAATGGTTGTTTGACACAATGGTTGTTTGACACAATAGTTGTTTGACACAATGGTTGTTTGAAACAATGGTAATTTAACACAATCGTAGTTTGACACAATTGTTGTTTGACACAATAGTAATTTGAAACAATAGTAATTTGGTATGTTGGCATATTATTATATTTTGCTATGTGTTGACATGTTAATATTTGTTGCTATATGTTGCTTTACATTACACAATAGTATTTTGGTAACTTGTTTTTATCGTCAAAATCAAACGAAAACAAAACTCTTCAAACATGACACAATGAGTATTATGACACAATGAATATAATGACACAATGAATATAATGACACAATGAATATATAACATAATAAATCTTATGACACAATGAATCCTATTCTAAATAGGCATAGAATCAATTGTTGAGTTGTTTGAAACTTGTTTATCCTTAATGCTTTAAAGATATAAACTGCAATTGCGAATAATGTGACCAGGTTGTTTGCAAAACCAACAATTTCTCAACTTTTTTCCTGCTTGTTCGATGGCTAACTCACGAGCTGACTTCATTCTTTTCGGCCTACCTTTTGTCTTTTGCTTAACAGGTACACTGAATTTTGCTTCATTTCATTCGCTCCCTCCAGGTAACTCTGCAAAAACACAACTCGTCTTTGTTCATAACCAGTTGATTAACAATAATTGTTTTATTCAGACACAATGACAATACAAAAGACACAATAACGAACAAAAAGACACAATGATGATATCTAAGACACAATGATGATGTCAATCAATAACAAAATTCATATAACAAACACAACATAAAAGACACAACATATAGAGACTCACCTGATATTTATAAAATATGTTCAACACATATTGATAATATCCAGAGTAATCTAACAGTATAGAAATCAGACAGTATAGACAAATTGATGTTCATAACCAATTGATCCAACTGTTTTATTCAGACACAACAATACAAAAGACACAATGACGAACAAAAAGACAAAATGATGATACCTATGACACAATGATGATACCTACGACACAATGATGATGTCAATCAATAACAAAATTCATAGAAATCAGACAGTATAGACACATTGATGATCCAAACAACAAAATTATTAACATACTATTTCAATTACAGTATATAATCTTCTTCATACGTACCAAACTGATGAAATCAAATAGATCAACATAACTCAACGATCTTCAACAGAAACAACATAAAGCAATCTTCAACAGATGAGTTGGATCGTTTGAATCTTCAACGATTGAAATTGATGTAAGATGAAACGTCAACCGTTTGAATCGATAAATTAAGAATTTTGTTAAAGGCTTGTGTTCAAATAAATTAGATGTAAGCAATCTTCAACAGAATTTTGTTGAAGGCTTGGGTTCAATAAATTAGACTTCCTAAAATACCCCTCCTTCTATTTTTAAAAATATGTCACATGTCACTCACCGATTGCTTCTCACACTTTTTACATAATGTTCACTTTGTATTTGAACCCAACACTTTTATTAATTCTATGATTATACGCTACTTGTCTGCTCATCTGTTGAATTCGATCAACCTTTCCGAACATGTATTACTTCCTTGTTACTCACCCAAAACAGACATGCTCGATCTATTAATCCAGATTACCAAAAACGACGACTGCATTACATAACAACCACTAGATCACGTGTTGCTCAATTTTGTTGCCTTCAAACTATTGTTGTTGCTGCCTTCAAATCCAATCAAAAGCCTAGCTGCTAGATTCCGATTCCAACGTACTAACGACCCAAAACCATCAACCAAATCAGTAATAAAATCGACCAGGAAGAACAAGATTAAAACATAATAGTATTTGATCAGAATAGCCATGAACAACTCTTTGTTGTACAACAGAATAACCAATTCCTTGATTCACACCTATGACCCGTAATGCATAAACCACGAACAAAACCTTTTCATACTCAGAAACTAAGGTGGTGTTTGTTTTTCTGAAAAAGAGCTTCTGAAGCTCTTTTGTCTGCGCCAAAAAGAGGCGGGCAGACGTTTATGGTCTGCAGAGTGTTTGTTTTTCTGAAGACATTTCATTAAAAAGGTCTGCGTGACCTCTTCTTGGAGAAGAGGTGGACTAAAATCTTCAAAAATCTTCCCATCTCTTCTTTACATTTCAACCCCAAATCCCCAAATTCCACAGCTTCGTCACCCAAACCACTGCACTTGCAGATCGAATCAACGAGACGGAAGACGATGGATGGTGAAGAGGGGTCGTCGGAGAGGATGAGGGGGAGGAGGAGGGAGTGGACGTCGGAGGCGGAGGAGACGCCGAAGAGGGGGGTGGCGGAGGAGGGGTCGTCGGAGAGGGTTTCGAGCTTGTCCATGGCTTCATTCTTCTTCTTCCCCATGGCTTCATTCTTCTGCTCCACCAAATTCCACTTACTTCTTCTTCTCTTATCAGCGATCCCCATCGCCATCATCATCTCCCTCGAGTCATCCCCTCCGATCACCCACCACTACCAGTTTCACAGCACCGGCTGGTTCCGAGAGTCCAGCAAATGGGACCAAGTCAACCGCAGATTCATCGTCTCTTTCACCGACACCGGCGGCATCGGCGTCGTTAATGTGCCCGATTGCATTAACAACTCAAAATCACACCTACACCTACTGCACAAACCACAATTCACGATCTCAATTCTCAACACAATGCTTCTAATCCCGAACAATCAACTCAATTACGCAAAACGCTTCATATAGATCCACCAAAATCCGACGAACACAGACAATAAACAACAGATTCAACTTTGCAAATGGATCGATTACAGTGTATGAAGAGAATGGAGGATGTGAGATGTAACCTTCGGCGGAGCATCAGTCGCCGGATCTCTGTCGGCGGCGGAGGATCGCCGGGTCCGCTTCTTGTCGGCTCCGGCTTTCTTCATCGTGTTTGAGGTAGGTTTTTTTGCAGGTTTTGTGTGGTATGGGGTTTGATTTCTCCGGTAATGTGAGTGATTGTTGAAGGTGTGTTTTTATGAGTTAACTTGTATTTGCATCAAAGTTAAAAGGTGTTTATGTTACAAGGCTGATAGGCAAGTTAAATGTGAAACTTGAAACAATAATAGTTTTCAAATTGTTTATGATCACAGCCCCAACGTCGTCCTTGAAGGGATTCAGGTGGTGAAGAGATTCAGGAATTGATTTGATTTGATTTGTTGTTGAGTATTCGAAGGCGTCGGTGAAGATGTGGTGGAGATGGTAGTGGGTGTGGTGAATGTGCAGGGGAGATAAAGGGTGTGAAACAAGGGTTTTAATAGTTTGCAAATTTTAAAAAACAAACAGTCTTCTTATTACAGACTGCAGACGTTTGGTCCATCTCTTCTCCTGTAGATGTCTGCAGATGTGGTTCGCAGACCGCAGACGTTTTACCTCTTCAGAAACAAACAGCACCTAAAACTACTATTTTCTAAACATTAAAATAACTAGGTTGTCACACCCCCGCTTAGAGCGGAAACACGAGGATGCGACGGACGGGATCGTCATAACACTTGGTATAAATACAGAGACATAATATGTGCAAAATCCTCGTGTCATGACGTCGCCCGACACAATGGTGACTTGTGTCGTGGTTAGTCAGTTCCACGACTATCATAGTCTTAATAATTCTAATATCCATATACACAGTGTTCAATCATAACAGTAAATGATAAACAATACAAATGCAATCTATTGAAAGCCTGAGGGTCTCTGCTA
Source organism: Flaveria linearis (assembly GCA_024085815.1). NCBI lineage: Eukaryota > Viridiplantae > Streptophyta > Magnoliopsida > Asterales > Asteraceae > Flaveria > Flaveria linearis. The sequence continues at coordinate 99,241,128 of CM044001.1, forward strand.
AGGCACCAACACTAGCTATCCTCTTTGATTATGTTCTCCTGAAAAGATATGCTCAAAAATGTCAACACATAATGTTGGTGAGTTCCGCAGGTTTAAATTTAAAACATTTGATGCTGTGTAGAATTTGATATGGAATCATACTGTAAGCAAAAACCACATAGCATGTGTTTAAGACAACCAAACCTAATGACAGTTATGCATATAAATTCGTCGGAATATATTCACCCTTGGCCTGATTGCTGGCAGCTGTGTTGGTAACTCACAAGTTAACCAATCGTCGAAGGGTGGGGGTGTCAACCCAGTAGTACTACCAATACCTATCCGTTGGTTCCCAAACCCGGGAATTAATGGTTGTAAGAATCGTAGAATAACACCATGTATGTATTAGAATATGAGAATAGTATCACGTCGATTCCAAATATGAAAATTGTATGTAAGATTTTACAGCATCGAAAACGGGTGAGCATACTTTTCCCCCAAGTTTAAAAAAACATTGAAACAATTATAAAAGCATAAAAAGGGCCACGGAACTCACCTTGGATTGATGTAATGTATATGAATAAGAACTTCAAAGAATTAAGCAATGCACGATCAAGCACGATCAATACCTATTATTAATTGTAACTAAGTCTTTAAAATGTGTTTATTGCGAATAAATATATTTGGTAAGATTCGGGTTGGTTTGGTTTAACACGTGACACGTACTCAAATGGATGTATATATGTTTACAAGATTTCTATTTGTATTAATAAATAATTATCAATAAGTATTAAACTTATTAAACAATTATTTATATATTTCGATTCCATTAAAAGGGTTTTCATATTTGTATTTAAATATTTTTAGAATTAATTATAATAATGACGTGGTTTAACTATATAATTTATAATTATCCAAAGATAATTACAAATAAGGATAATCACAATTATAGTATTTTGATTAATAATAAGGTATTAATCTATACCCTTAGTTAAAATATATTTTACAAGAAATAACCCACAATCTTATTTATAAATAGTTTGTGAATTTATAAAATATATTTAAAGATAATATAGCGTTTATCTTATAGGAATAATTATTTATAATATTTATAAATAATATTTATATAATTTCATGATTATTTCATAGTTAAACTTGATTTAGAATTTATTTTATAAAAATAAGTATTTTTAATATTTCTAAATAATATTTTATAGGGATCTATTATAGTTTTTAAATAAAATAAATTTACAGAAAATTATTTTGTATTATAAAATAAGGAGAATATTTAGAATTTATTTTATAATTTTTAGAAAATTTTCCGTATTTTCAAAGTATTTGTAAAGCTTTTAAAAAAATAAAACAATAAAAAGGAGGTTGCCCGGGTCGAACCCGGGACCTCACACCCACACACACACAGCCCAAACCAGTGAACCAAGGCTCTAAGCCGCGGTATAAACCAGTTCCATTTAGTCTTAAACAGCTTTCACCCATTTCCCCCAACCCGTACGAGCCCTAATTCGATCTTGATCCAAATTGATCCCCAATCGAATCGGTTAGTGATTGAAATCATGGGGTTTTTAATCCCTATGTAAAAACGAACATGTAGATGTATTCAATTACCCGATTCGAAGATGTAATGGTGATGAACAGTCGAAGAAACAAGTCGCGGTCGTCTTGAATTCGTATGATGATCAAACGATGATGAAAACCAAATTGCTTGCACAGGAAGCTTCGAATTAGGCTTATAATCAAAAGCCCTATGTTTAATTCGAGTTTTGAAACACTGAAGTTGGTGTTCGAACAGTTGCAGGTCGCGATGGAAAATGATGATTGAATTCGTTTGTTTTGTGTGTTATAGATGGAATTGAAAGTTGCACACGATTAGGATCAGTTATATAGTCGCTCAGGTTCAATTAATTAAACGAATTATTGGCGTTAGTGGTGATTGTGGTGGTTTCTTTCGGTCGAGTGGGTTGAAGTGGGTTAGGTACCCGATCACACCTCCATTGAACCTAATTTTTGTGGGGTTTAGTTCGAATCGTGCGCATGATAGTGTCGGGATATTTAATTTGGCCTAATACGCGTTAATTTTGAGTATAGGGGGTCGCCGGATTGTTGGCCGGAGGATGGCCGGAGCGACGGGGATGGGGGGTTGGTTTTTGAAATAATTACAGAATGGTCCCTGGGGTTTGGTAAGTTGCTAGTTCATGTTTTGAAGTTTTAAACATGTTTCAAATATTACAAAACAGCCCCTGGACTTATTAAATCAATTATATTAATTTTGTAAATAATAGTATTTTCACTATTATTATTATTTTCATTATTAACATTATTATTTTTAATAATAATAATATTATTATTATTATTGTCATTATTTTTATTATTATTATTATTATTATTATTATTATTATTATTATAATTATTTAACATCAACATATTAAACTTGATTATTTATAAAATTTAACTTTTAACTAATAAAAATAATAAATAAAAAAAAATACGGGATGTTACAGTCTCCCCTGCTTTAGGAAATTTCGTCCCGAAATTTTAATCACGAGGAGACTGAAACGAGAAGATATGGGTACTTGAATTTCACTTGGTCCTCACGTTCCCAGGTGAACTCTGGGCTACGTTTAGATTCCCAACGGACTTTGACAATAGGTATCCGGCTTTATTTCATTTGTATAGAATCTTTTACAAGATTCTTGACGTAATGTATGCCAATTCGAACTCTTCCAGAGAATCGTGGGATTCTCTTTGAGATTTGGCATATGGAATGTTAGAACACAATGACGAGTTACCATGGTATGTTAGACTTATAATCACAACTTCCACAATATAATTTCGTGGTAAGGTGAAGTCTAGAAATCATTAAAAGACCAGCAATGATAAGAAAGGTTAACCGTTGGAATTTAAGAATCCCAAACGTCCTCATATGAAACGACCTTAACGCATATCTTGTGAATATGTATTTCTCCTTTGACCAATCATCGGTATAAGAATAATACGCTATGCGAAGATCTTGGAATGAGTTCACAACAAAATGAATCAATCATTCAGAATAACGATTGATTGTTTTAACGTCATACCACGGTGTACGAATATTTGAAACGGATGCAGGTTAATTTCTCGACGTCGTGAGATAATAGGTTTGCTATTACATAAAGATTACTCTGAACCTTTCCTTGGTGGGTAAACTCGATAGCATTGCTGATCAAGTGGGTGAGAATTTGTCTAATCCGTAAAACATCACCATTAACCTCCACTGGGACGTCACCTATTCTTGGCCTAAATTTTGTGGCCTCCAACCTCAGAACTACTGAATCAATTTAGGAAAAGCCAAGGATGTCACTAATAAGTTGAAGGACTAGATCATCAGAAGACAACATGACACTCAAAAGTTGTTTCTGATTTTTATCAAGTTTTGTTGTTGATAGAATTTCTACTATGCTAACGACCCCTGATAATGGAGATCTTATCTCGTGTGACATGGTTGCTAGCATTTGTTTTGCTCTCATCGTTTCCTCTGTAATATGAACAGTTTTATTAAGTTCTGTCTCTTTGGTCTTCTGCAAAGCTATTTCTTCCCTTAGTTTTGCCATCTTTTCTCTCTTTTTCACCTGATCAGTGATTTCCATGCCCATATAATTAACACAAATTTTCTCCCCATTTTTGCTGAACACGGGTTCAACATATATTAAGAATGTTTTGGCTCCAAATAACTTAGTCTCAAAAGTAATTCCTCTCTTTGCTGGTAACTCTCTTCAGGACTTCTCTTTTAAAGTCTTGTTGTTCAAATTCAAGATAGAATTTTAATGATCTTCAAGGTTAAGGATTCAAAAGCGGTTCGAGGAGTGACGCGAATAATAGGAAAGGTATTTGTAAACATGTTTTGCAAGGTAGCAATTTCTGTTTACATACGCAGTTTGACAAACCATTATTTCAGCTGAGAACATTTACGTGACTAGAAAGTCATGTTTATAAGTTGATAATATCTTTAGCAGAGGGATTGTTTAGGAAGGCTACCATCGCACAATCACATTTTGATGATAACTCAAATGAAAGTTGATAAGTAAGGAATAAATGTTTCCATATAGCTAGGTCAAAATATGAGGATAAAAGGAGGGAAATCGATTTAAGTGCTCCAAGCTTGGAATCAAAATCAACTTAATACGATCGGGTCTCCTTTCAGGTTCAGAGATCGTGCTTTGGCTTGGTAGGTCGAATTACCAACATCGGTTCATCCTTCAAGTTACTTCATCCTTCTCGTTACTTGATTATAACCATGGTAAGTTGAAGATCAAGAGTTGAGATTTAGTCATCAAGGTATGGAATTTATGCTTATCTTGATAATAACAAGAAAACAATCGAGGGTTGACATTTGTCACCAAAATACGGGTTTCGATCCTATTTTGGTGAGATCATGTCATTTGTGAAATGTAAATTTCAATGAGAATAATTGAAGTCAATTCTCATGATAAGGAAGTTACCCTAGTCCAGAGGATGAAATTTCACAAAACAAACGAATGGAAAACCATTTATCGCAATAGTGATTCATCAAAGTAAGGGAATCTCCCCTGCTTTGATGAGATAAAAATCAATAAGGAGATACGAGTGTTCTTAGTCATAGGTTGTCTTGAAAACTCTTGCATTTCTCACGGTGCAAGCAATATGAAGTTTGACTTAACTACGAAAGGAAAATTAGTGTCGATTAGGAATTCGGAAAATTTCAAGTTACATCAGTGTATCAAAGGAAAAATCATGATTACAAGCTTAAGATCGAAGTTCGAGATAGCAGAATTCGTTATGATGGTGTTCAAATTTTGAATAATTTAAATCAGAAAGACGAAATCAAAGACAAGAATTGATTCGATATCACAATGAGATGTGAACATTCGATTCAAAATCGAAGGGAATATATGGACTTCTCAGGATAGTACCTCAATGACAAGCAAAAGTAATAATATTCATTTCATCATTATAAATTCCAAGGTTTCAAGCGCGTAAGTAACACCCCAAATAAGCAAATACTCATAGTCTAGATGGGTCTAAACATAAAGCACGAAGTAACTAGAGATGACTTTTTCAAGTCGTTATTTCTCCATTAGTGCCCGTGTGACGTCAGTCCTGGTTGTCATCACTGCTGGAGGAACTAGAGAGACTCGGGGGTAGGTCGGGATAGTTGTCCCTTACATTGGTCTCGTCGGCAGGAGGCCAGATCTTAGTCCGGTTTGCCGGGAACCCTCTAATTCGAGCCGTCCGTCTCACGGCTCCTCCGTTGTTCACTTGTTGGGGTCTTGCCTCGGGGGCATTCCTTGCAACCGTAGATGCTATGGGAACTACAGGTGTAGCAGAGTTAGGTTCCACAGGATTAATCGGTGCAGTGGCGACAGCGGATAGAGTGTGCACAACAGGGTCTATGGGTTCTTCCTCTTCAAACGAGTCTGGTGCATCAAGCATCACCTCCTCAGGGTTAGATTTTCTATTAGAAGATGTTTGCACTAGATATGCTAAAAGAATCTTTTCAGGCTTCGATTCGTTTTCAGAAGAAGTAATAGAAGGGCTGATAGAAGACATCCTGAAATGTCATTAAGATACTTTATGAGATTTGGGGTAATATGAGCTATACCGCATGAAAATGACAATCAAGGATTTGGCATAATAACAATGAGATGTTCCGAGTGTAATCGTTTGATTCGTAAATCAAAGCGAGTACATCGACTAATCACAACATTACGTCAGCCACAACCCTGTTGAAGACATGTGTTCCGATAAGCAGATACTCATCCCACTCTTCCAACCTTGCAGGTATTGGGTGGTGAGGCATAGACTTCGTCGAGATTTTGAAAACCACGAATAACGATTTCAAAGCTCATATTGAAAATTATTTGGTTTAGACACACAATGCATTGACTATGATTTAAGATTTGTGTGTGCTTTGATAGGAATCAAAGTATAAAAAGATTCACATATGATTCTATTCATTAAGTTCCAATAACCCATGCTTCGGTCCATCAAGATCATTACGTAGCCTAGTTTAAGCATATTCTTAGTATACCGGTGATGCTTATATATAGGGTTCCCCGCAGCGTTCCCACCACATCCACGATATACTTTGAATAATACTTAAACTAGTTACATAACAACTTAATTTTCCTTAGCATCATTCCAAAGTATAACGTAATATAAGTTTAATAAGAGCCACCGCAACTACACTTATGTATAGGTGGTTTTACCAGTTATAAATGGTTACAGTCAAACCTATACATCGGTTCCACACGGGAATTGATGACTGTAGAGAAAACATTTCCAAAGTGTAAATAGTTTAATATGACGTAGCAATATCCATAAAGTGTACACGTATAGTTTACAACCAAACCGATCCATGCCTTAGTCAATCGGGATCATCACGTAGCCCAGTTTAAACACATTCTTGGTATACCAAGGATGCTTATATATAGGGTTCCCCGCAGCGTTCCCACCACATCCGTGGCATACCTAGAACGATGCCTAAACCAGTTACGTGACATCCGTTTATCCTTAGCATAATCTTAAAGAATAACGTTTTGTATGTGTAGAGAGTATCATTACTCCTCTACATTTATGTATTCCACTTTCGTTCTAAGCATTAATCAGTAGTTACTGAAACGCTAAGTGGAGTTATTTCTCATAAGGTCAATATTATAATTGGAAATACTATGAAGGCTCTAAGTAGGACAGGACTTGAGTAAGTGTTGATAATGTTTGATTGCCTTCAACAAGGACTTATAATGTTTGATTGCCTTTAACAAGGACTTATAATGTTTGATTGCCTTCAACAAGGACTTATTAGAATTATGACCCTAGCACCCTAGGGTATAGAATAGAAACGTGTGATACTCATGATCGTTATCTCATGGTAAGATTAACCAGACTTCTCATGCATGGTGAATTGCAATTACGTGTGCACCCGTAATGGTAATTTACCTTGCATGGTCACCCTAGCTCCACTTACCCCAAGTTAACATCATAGTATTATCTAGATTCATCAAGCATAAATAATGTAATGTCCTTATGTCCATGAGCCAGTATTCCAATAATAGCATGTAATAGCAAATAAGCATATAAGCACATTAAGTCTAATGGTAACTACATATCCGTCATACTTTCAGGATTTCAGTCATAACAATGATAGGGTCGGATTCAATATCCGAGATCGACGCTACGCGTGATCACCGAAGTTCCCTAATAATATGATGTTGTGCGCATACAAGCGTAAAGTTCTTAGTATAAGTTCCCATGGAGAAAGACTAAGAGTAATAATGTCTTCCCCGGGATGTTCAGGTAACACGTGTACATGTATAAAATCAGGTATGTAGGAACATACTTGTAGATTATTAGGTATATAGGAATATACCTGTATATTAAGTTCATAGACTTAATATATTTGACCCATTTGCCTTGTAGATCTGTGTATTGACCATAGTTTATCACTCATCCCAGAAATCCCCAGGTAAGCATACCAGGTCTCGTAATGAGATATATGCGATATGCTTGCCTTAGCCCGAGGGCCTTTTGCCAGGAAATCCAGAATACAGGTGTCTATGTGTCACACAAATCATGAAAGACATTTAGGTAAAATCAAATGCACACAATCCCTAGCATGCATTCTATATGAAGGTTCTTAGGTTATAGTCTAGGTCGAATTCTCCACCTAAATCTCTATAACCAAGGCTCTGATACCAATCTGTCACACCCCCGCTTAGAGCGGAAACACGAGGATGCGACGGACGGGATCGTCATAACACTTGGTATAAATACAGAGACATAATATGTGCAAAATCCTCGTGTCATGACGTCGCCCGACACAATGGTGACTTGTGTCGTGGTTAGTCAGTTCCACGACTATCATAGTCTTAATAATTCTAATATCCATATACACAGTGTTCAATCATAACAGTAAATGATAAACAATACAAATGCAATCTATTGAAAGCCTGAGGGTCTCTGCTAAGGCACCAACACTAGCTATCCTCTTTGATTATGTTCTCCTGAAAAGATATGCTCAAAAATGTCAACACATAATGTTGGTGAGTTCCGCAGGTTTAAATTTAAAACATTTGATGCTGTGTAGAATTTGATATGGAATCATACTGTAAGCAAAAACCACATAGCATGTGTTTAAGACAACCAAACCTAATGACAGTTATGCATATAAATTCGTCGGAATATATTCACCCTTGGCCTGATTGCTGGCAGCTGTGTTGGTAACTCACAAGTTAACCAATCGTCGAAGGGTGGGGGTGTCAACCCAGTAGTACTACCAATACCTATCCGTTGGTTCCCAAACCCGGGAATTAATGGTTGTAAGAATCGTAGAATAACACCATGTATGTATTAGAATATGAGAATAGTATCACGTCGATTCCAAATATGAAAATTGTATGTAAGATTTTACAGCATCGAAAACGGGTGAGCATACTTTTCCCCCAAGTTTAAAAAAACATTGAAACAATTATAAAAGCATAAAAAGGGGCCACGAAACTCACCTTGGATTGATGTAATGTATATGAATAAGAACTTCAAAGAATTAAGCAATGCACGATCAAGCACGATCAATACCTATTATTAATTGTAACTAAGTCTTTAAAATGTGTTTATTACGAATAAATATATTTGGTAAGATTCGGGTTGGTTTGGTTTAACACGTGACACGTACTCAAATGGATGTATATATGTTTACAAGATTTCTATTTGTATTAATAAATAATTATCAATAAGTATTAAACTTATTAAACAATTATTTATATATTTCGATTCCATTAAAAGGGTTTTCATATTTGTATTTAAATATTTTTAGAATTAATTATAATAATGACGTGGTTTAACTATATAATTTATAATTATCCAAAGATAATTACAAATAAGGATAATCACAATTATAGTATTTTGATTAATAATAAGGTATTAATCTATACCCTTAGTTAAAATATATTTTACAAGAAATAACCCACAATCTTATTTATAAATAGTTTGTGAATTTATAAAATATATTTAAAGATAATATAGCGTTTATCTTATAGGAATAATTATTTATAATATTTATAAATAATATTTATATAATTTTCATGATTATTTCATAGTTAAACTTGATTTAGAATTTATTTTATAAAAATAAGTATTTTTAATATTTCTAAATAATATTTTATAGGGATCTATTATAGTTTTTAAATAAAATAAATTTACAGAAAATTATTTTGTATTATAAAATAAGGAGAATATTTAGAATTTATTTTTATAATTTTTAGAAAATTTTCCGTATTTTCAAAGTATTTGTAAAGCTTTTAAAAAAAATAAAACAATAAAAAGGAGGTTGCCCGGGTCGAACCCGGGACCTCACACCCACACACACACAGCCCAAACCAGTGAACCAAGGCTCTAAGCCGCGGTATAAACCAGTTCCATTTAGTCTTAAACAGCTTTCACCCATTTCCCCCAACCCGTACGAGCCCTAATTCGATCTTGATCCAAATTGATCCCCAATCGAATCGGTTAGTGATTGAAATCATGGGGTTTTTAATCCCTATGTAAAAACGAACATGTAGATGTATTCAATTACCCGATTCGAAGATGTAATGGTGATGAACAGTCGAAGAAACAAGTCGCGGTCGTCTTGAATTCGTATGATGATCAAACGATGATGAAAACCAAATTGCTTGCACAGGAAGCTTCGAATTAGGCTTATAATCAAAAGCCCTATGTTTAATTCGAGTTTTGAAACACTGAAGTTGGTGTTCGAACAGTTGCAGGTCGCGATGGAAAATGATGATTGAATTCGTTTGTTTTGTGTGTTATAGATGGAATTGAAAGTTGCACACGATTAGGATCAGTTATATAGTCGCTCAGGTTCAATTAATTAAACGAATTATTGGCGTTAGTGGTGATTGTGGTGGTTTCTTTCGGTCGAGTGGGTCGAAGTGGGTTAGGTACCCGATCACACCTCCATTGAACCTAATTTTTGTGGGGTTTAGTTCGAATCGTGCGCATGATAGTGTCGGGATATTTAATTTGGCCTAATACGCGTTAATTTTGAGTATAGGGGGTCGCCGGATTGTTGGCCGGAGGATGGCCGGAGCGACGGGGATGGGGGTTGGTTTTTGAAATAATTACAGAATGGTCCCTGGGGTTTGGTAAGTTGCTAGTTCATGTTTTGAAGTTTTAAACATGTTTCAAATATTACAAAACAGCCCCTGGACTTATTAAATCAATTATATTAATTTTGTAAATAATAGTATTTTCACTATTATTATTATTTTCATTATTAACATTATTATTTTTAATAATAATATTATTATTATTATTATTGTCATTATTTTATATTATTATTATTATTATTATTATTATTATTATTATTATTATAATTATTTAACATCAACATATTAAACTTGATTATTTATAAAATTTAACTTTTAACTAATAAAAATAATAAATAAAAAAAATACGGGATGTTACATAGGTAAACTTGTAAATTAATTAAGCTACTAAACAAATACTAATTAATTGAAATAAGAAAAGAGTAAAATGCTATTTTCGTCCATTACGTTTTGTTGAATTTGTCATTTCAATCCAAAAATTTTTTTTTTGCCATTTCAGTCACTATAGTTTATCAAATATTACCATTTTCATCCACCCCACTAACTCCGTTAAGATTTCCGTTAAATATGAGGGTATTTTAGTATTTTTAAACCTTTAGTTATCTAACTAAAATAAATTAATCAATTAATATTCAATTAAAATTAAAAAAAACATATGAAGAGACTAGTGAGACCGGGCGATTCGATTTAAAATATTCGATTAAATCTTCATATTTTGTTCTAACATATACATTTATTCGATTGAGATCTATTGCGGGATTGAGGTCTGCTGTTCTCACGTTTTGTTTGATTGAGATATGATATTGTCATGTTACGTGATAACAATAGACATCAATCAAACAAAATGTGACAACAATAAATATCAATCGAACAACGGTGCACTTTTGAACAAAAATTAAATATCAAACGAAATGTCACAGCAGACCTCAATTGAACAATATAATTTAGAGTTAATCGAAACTTCTAAATCGATACGTCTGGTCTCACTAGTCGCTTCATATGTTTTTCTATTTATTAATTGATTATTTTATTAAAATTGGATAATTACGGCGTTGAAAAAAACTAAATAACTATCATATTTAACTGAGAACTTAACGGAGTTAGTTGAGTGGATGCAAATGGTAACATTTGGTAAACTATAGTGACTGAAACGGTAAAAAAAAGTATTTAGATTGAAATGACAAATTTAACAAAAAATCAGAGACAAAAATGACATTTTACTCGTAAGAAAAAAAAATCTCCTAAAAACCCTTCAAAACAGCGGGAAATCAAACTTTTATTATCTACGGAGAATTAACAAAAATTAAGTCAACACTTTTTTAGTACCAAACGTGGAAAGGTTAAATCACATCAACTGCAAGTATAATACACGTTAAATCACAAGAGGTATAGAATTTTCGTTAAAACACTTCTTTCCTGATACATCGACTAAAAAGATCATTTAGATTTTCCAAATCAAAACAATCAAAGTCAAATGTCGCCACGTGTAGAGATCATGATACCCTAGAATCACGCGGATATTCAACCTAAAGCAAGTGTCCAGGTAGACTTTCAAGCACAGATCCCGAGGAACACCCCAATTACGTGGACCAATAAGAATCCTCCTCGTGCCACTGGACTTTGAACGATCCTCCAAGATCTTTACGTACAGGATCCAAACTCTCTTCTTTTTCAAAGAGTTTGATTTTGATTTTATTTATTAATTATTATTAATTAATATTGTTATTATTATTTCTCACTGTAGAAGATCACATGCCACCGGAAGTGGTGTTGCATGAAATTTAACTCCAGATTAAGGAATCTCCACGGGCGGTGGAAGTTTGATGAATTTGAGGTCGCAGGTGGGCATGTTCCCGAAGGAACATTCTTAGGATTCCGAAAATAACGTACTGTTCGAAGTGATAACAATCAACTCCTGAAAAATAATCGCAAACCGTCCATCTGGACTCATAACTCACCTTAGCGCGCGCCTAGACTGGTTTAATACGGTTCTGTTTGTCGGTACAAATAAACGCGAATGGCTAATGCCTGTGCGTACATTCTACGAATGACTATTTATATATATATCAACATGCATGGCCTGGTGGTAAGCACCTGAATGGTCCGTTAAAAAAAACTCAAGTTCAAACAATCTCTAAAAATATTTGGATGACTACTATTGTTCAAAAGCAAAGAAAAACGTCTGTTAAATTTTAGTTGGACAAAGATCATTAGTGTAACTACAGATGAAAGTTATCGCTTTTCTATATCAAATGATAGACGATATATAACAGAAAATATATAAGGTAGATAACATATTATATAGAAGCTTAGATCTCACATAAAGTAAAATTACTGAACCAGTTACCGGCCAATATGTATGTATTCGTTTCACTTTTATTCATTGTTTATAATAATCTTGAAGGATAAATTTTAATTCAGTTTGTTGCCAAAAACTAAAGTTAAAAGATATCAGAAAACCTATAATGACAACATATCATCGTTATAGCCTGGTCTCTAGGGGCGATAGTTGTTTTCGCTATAAGTTTGTTTTCTTGTAGTGCCATACTGTGTGGTCGACCGCCCTACACAGCCAAATTGGTATCGTTCTTTATAACCGTAGTTGGTAGTTTGACCTGAACACAACTTTTCGTAAATCAGCCAAACTAGACCATAAACTTTCCTACCTACCATCATATTTAAATTTTCTTTTTTAACGGCTAACAAATATTGTAAGTCTGACCATCGGGGTAAACCCATTGGCGAAATGCTACCCACGTCCTGCGACAATGCTGATTTCCCGGCCCGTTCACCATTCCAATGGAAACTCACCGCTTGAAAACCCACTATGGTAAACCTCTGCTCCACCTGTAAAATAATTATACCAAAGGATACTCTAACTTATGACCTTCATATTAAAGACTATAAGGTTGCCTCCGCCCAAACCGATTAGAATTTGAAAATTGTAACAAGGTGGAATTATAAAGGGTAGAACGTGGGTATGTTTGGTTTGATTCCTCCGTTATCAATGGCTGCTTTCCACGGTGACTAGCGACTGTATTGAAAAGTATATATTAAAACAGCAACAGCAAAGATAGATTCAAATGTGGAAGCATGCATGCGGGTACATAGGTTTTGTAACATACACGTATCATACTAGATTCTATAAAGACAACAGTTGATGGCTTTTGGCGAAATTCAGTCATGACGACACGCACGACACTCGATGCTTACAAGAATTTACTTTAACTGTTTATGATTTGAGAGGCCAATGGCTTTCTTGTGAATCTTTGGGCACTTTTCATTATAAACTACACGTGGACATACTCTTTAATTTCAGGGTATATACGCAATATATACTAATCAACACATCCTATTGATTTTTACTAGTAGTGTAATGTAATGATTGCGCCTCAGCGGAGTTAAAACTTTAAAAAAAATTATTGTCAAAATCTAGCAAACTCACGCAATGAAATAGTAACTTAATTATATAAGAAAACAAAACCTGAACGTGATTGTTAAATTAGATATTTTATTCAAGGCGTAAAATTATGAAAATAAACTAACGTCCTCGATAACATATGTAATTTATATAAACAATGAAGATAAAAGTAAAATGTGAACGTATCCAATGCGAGTGAAATGCCTTTTATTACATACATACATGGGTTAAAGGAAAATCCAATAGTTAACAATGAAAGTTATTAAAGATAAATCATATTAACAAAAAAATAAATAGGTCGGTGGTGATGCCACCAACTCTAACGTTTAAGATATAGTAAGTTGATTGAATTTATATCTATATTTCATATTTTGATGGCTATACGGGCACATTCAAGGCCTGTACATTGATATTATTCACCTGCAAATGTGCAATCAACTGTTTAATTATGTTTTATTATGAAATAATTGATAACTGATCGATGTGACAATATAAGATGGGTGCAGAAGTAATTGCTCCTTTTAGAAGAGCAACTTAGCTGGCCGTTTGTTGCTAGTCTCCCTTAACGCGCGTTTACACTAGTTACTAGTCAGGAGTCTAGGGTGTTCTAAAGATGGTTAATGGTAGTTGGCTAATTACGAAAAATCAGTAAGTAGTAATACCGTTCCTATATTTTTTAAATTAAATCCGAAATTAGTTCACTGATATTTGGTTAACTTGTTTTTGTTATCTTATATTCAATTTATTAATTAACTAGTCCGTAACCTGATTAATGTTTTTGTTATCTTACATTCAATTTATTAATTAACTAGTCCGTAACCTGATTAATTATGTACTTTCAAAGGAAATTAAAAGCGTTTTCATTATCTTCTAGAATCATAAATTAGAATGCCTGAGAAGGTTAATAAGGTACGTAGTCCCTTAATTTATTTTCCACAAGCTATGCCCAAGTGATCGTTACATGATATTAGGAGTATTAGACCTTTTTCTTATATTTTGACCCCTTGTTCGTAAAATAAAACTTAATAGGAAACAAGACAGATTTATTGTTTTGACTTCTAGACTCTCTACTCTCTAATGACTAAAAGTCTCATATATTAATCTTTCAAGTTATATTTAATATTTGTAAAACGTGATAACTCCTAGAGTCTCAAATAACCAAAAGTGCCATGATGATCGATCTCCCCCAAAACTAACAAATCAAGAATTTCATTTTTGGATTCCATCTGAACTAGCTGCAAGTGAATATCGAGTTTTCTCATAGCCTGTAATATGTGGTCCTCATGGTTGGATGTGTAGTTGCCTCCTTCACCGCCTTTGTGACTAATAGAACCACAAGGTTTTCCACAACCATAAATATTGGATAATTATGTCCATTTATATCATAATTTCAACGAGAATAACTTCATAGCTAGGGGAATATCTTTGTTTAACTCTTCATTGTGATGCCCACCTGTCACATTTTGTTATATTGAATCACCTCTCTAAGTGAATTTGTGCCATTAGTTCTCTCGAATTTGTATGGAATATGTTAAATTGCAAATTGAAACAAAATGTTCGTTTTCTTGAATAAACTTCTTCAAGTTTAAGTGTTTTCTTCTTCTAGAACCTATTGTACTACTAAAAAATTTAGAATCGTTGGTAATGAAATAATTAAATAAGCCACCCTTGAAGAACCGTATGTAAATTTATAAACACTAAAAGGGTGTCCAAACATAATTAATAAAAAAACAGAAGTAATTATACCGGGACGGAGTTTAATTAAAACTTCCCATATGAAAAGAGAAGTTTAAATGTTTAATATAACGACAACACCTATAATTTAGACAAATAATATAAAATTAAATATAGTAAATGGTATTTAATAGGGTTTGGCAATAATAAAGAGATTGAGGGAGAGATGTAACGAGGCTAAGTGGGAGGTGAAAAAGACAAAGAACATTTCCTCTTAGAAGATGTAAACGCCTGGAAATCAATGAGAGGGAACATGACATGTTCTAATTTGCTAAAGTTAGAGAGCGTAAGAAGCAAAATCTTGGGATTATAAAGTTTCTTAAAGGAGAAGATAGGAGACTTAGGTGAAGGTATAAGATATCAAGTTAAGGTTGTTGGTCGGCAAAGTTAGCTATTGAGATGTGAAGTGTTTGGGGCAGGGATGATTAGGGTGTTTATCGAATCGTATTTCGGATTGTTCGGATTATTCAAATTTAAAAATTTCATGACCCTATGTGAAATAATCTGATCCGGTCCGATTAAAAATAGCTTTATCCGATCCGAATCTATCCGAATTTGGTTCGGATCGGATTTAGATATATCTGAATCATCCGAATTTATTCGAATATTCTAAATAAACCAAATAACAATTTTTTCTATTTTTTGTTCTGTTTTTTCTTCTTTGTTAATTTTTTATTCTTAACATTTTTATAAGATTAAAATCACAATAAAAGATATAAAATCAAAAAATACAAATTTAACTCGCGCGAACTCAAATTCAAAACTAAAACATAATAGGTACTTGTATAAAACCCGAAGATTATAGTTTCTAATTTAGAACAAAGATCGATTATTATATAATTGTTTAGGATTATGGTAGTAGAATATGTCAAGATTTTTAATATTGAGTTGAAAACAAAATAGTAGTTGAGTGATAAATGTTGGGCTAAAAACATAGTTGAATTTTATTTGGATTAATCGGATATCCGAATCATTCGAATAAATCGTATTAAAAAATTTGTAATATCCGAAATCCGATCTGGAAACCGAATAAGAACTTCGAATTCGGATGAGATCCAATCCAAATATCTGAATAAAGATTCGGATCAGTTTACAGATCAGATTTAGGATATTTTTTGATAACCGTTTTTTAACACCCTAGGGATGACCACAAGGCAAGTTTAGGTTTGGTATTGATCAGTGGCGGACCTAAAAGTTTTTTCATGATGTTCAAAAGCTTTTGAGGATTGGTTGTAACTTGTTAAATATTACATCTTTTTCGGTAAGTTCCAATAGTGAGGCCACAAACTAAAAGGATATAGCAAACATACATGGTGTATTCAAATATTCAAGCATTCAAGCAAATAATCAACCGACAAGTTAAATAATCTAATCCATAAATCAATAATCCAATGATTAATATTGCAAATAATCGAAAGAGAAAAAAAGTTTAAAATGAAACACCTAAATTGAAGATTTAAGGTTGTTTAGAATCGGTTCTAGTGGTAAAGTGTAAGCATGGGAAAAGAGGCGACCGACCATAGCAAGTGATTGTCCCTCTCATTTGCTCCTAAATTTGTAGCACCTACATTTATTAGTTTTTAGGTTGATTGTTAAATGGTTCGACTAACGAAGTAATGAGTTTAAATTTTAAAATATTTATTTAGTATTTGGGTAATTTTGTGTATAAGAACCAATGGAATAATTGGTCTAATTGTGTAAATAGTTCAAGTTTATAAGAAGTTTTAAAATTGTGTTAACTAGGTTATATTTGGTTTATGTTATGTAAACTACTAAAATCTATATTGATATTTTTTAGGTGTAGATGTCAAAATGTGGTTTTAAAATTTCTTGAGGGTCAGACTCAAAATTCACGTGGTTATGTTTTCAATTTTATAGAAGTTGATGATAAAATTTTTTTAGGATCGGTCAGGATTATATTATATATATGCTAACACAATAAAAATTTCATAGGGTGCGGGTGACCCTAACCGGTAAGTCCACCCCTAGTATTGATAATCCTAGTACTATACCTGTTTGATAATTTTGTCCTATATCCGCCAATATCCATTAGGTATTTATCGGGTAATTACACGTCGGTCATCAGGTCTTCCATTAGTTTATTAAAAATACTCTACATTTCCTTCCATTCCGTGGCAACAAAAATCCCGCCATGACCTCAAGTATCATAGCAGAGATACCAAAACACGTACCAACAATGGTTATTCCGATGTAGACCCTAAGACATCAAGAAAACTAATTACAAACACAGCTCACAATAATGCCTAACTTTTAGAAAACCTAAAACATAACAAAAACAAAACAAAACAGAAAAGCACAAAAATCAGGGTCGTTGATGGCCAGCGATCTTGAGTATCAAAACACAAATAAAAAACATTTTGCCAAAACCCTAAAGCATACCCATTCGTAAAAGTGAATATCACTCTGTAGTAAATCAGAAAATGTACTTCGTCATGAAAACCATTCTCCATCGTAATAGCGGTTGCCACTCGACCGTAAACCCGAAAGCATACTCCCTTGTAAAAATGAGCGTAAAAAGATGGAATACAAAAGAAGATACAATGATGAAATTTAACAAACAACAAAAACAAAACTTTAAAAAACTTTTCTAACCCAAATAAAAATACTTAAGGTTTTAGGGTTAAAATAGAAAAAACAAAAGTTTACTATTCATCAAAACAGTCTATCCATATATAAATAATATTCGGATTTTCAAGTACATTTTCTTGTTTACCATCCTAATTTCATATTATTTGATGTATATAACAAGTATAACAATAAAATATGATAATTATATAAACATTAACATCATCATAAAATTGTTTGAATTTTTTAAACTATGTAAATTTCAAGATAATAAAAATTATAAAGCTATGTTCGTACTTCATATATACAAAATGTAAGAATATTCTTCAAATATATATCATAAAAACATGTAAAATAAAATATGAACTTTTACAAAATATATAGATATACTAGAACGGAATATTACTAGAGAAAGGTTGAGAAAAAAATATAGAAAATACAAAATTCAAATTTCTAGTCATATGATTTGGGAAAGTGAGTATATGGTTTCTCGTAATCGGGTCGTGTATCATTAATCTCATATTCTCGTCATACCTAAAAAAATTCTTAATCTATTCTAATACCCAAATACTTGTGCAGAATGTGTAGGGTTTCGGGTATTCCCATTGGCTTCTCATTTTTTATTTGTTTGGGGGAGGAAGGAATTTAGAGGTAAATAAATCTGTTTAATATCATAATAAAACTTGAAAGATGTTAAATCAGTGGAGTAGCGTTCTAGTTTCTCTCAAAAAAAAAAAAAGAGACACCTAATGTTGTGGTAAGTATAAGAGGATTAAACTCCTAAGTTATATTATGAAATTGTGGAAAAGAGTAATTAGAACTAAAATTAGACGAGACACCCATGTTGTGATGAAACATTCTAGATTTTTGTTATGAAAGTCTAATATGGAGGCTATACATTCTAAAGTGATTGATAGAAAAGCATATGTAGAAGAAGCCTGATTTGCATATCGCGGTCGTTAACCTTAAAAAAACTTACGATAATGCGTCACATCAAGTAATTTTGGATGGTCTTGGAGGAAGAAGGGTTTGTGGGAGGTATATAAAGATAATTAAGGATATGTTAGGTCTAAAACAAGCTTTCATACGCCATTGAGGTATGCATACTTATTCGCTGTAAATGTGTGCTTCCACCAAGGATTCGCTTTAAGCACGTTTCTTTTTATATAGTCTTGGATGAGTTGTTAAATTCGATTTTGAAGACAACCATGTGATGGGTACTTCATGCAAATGACATTAGTTTAGTAAGGGAGAGTAAACCAAACCCGGTTGAGGGCTAGTGGAAAGTGTGCAACCTAAGAATGTAAAGGTTCGACAATAATCGCTCTAAAACAGAGTATTCGTGTTATAACTTTAGTAGTGTAAACGATGAGTATACACCTAAATCACTATTAGTGGTTAAGTGGTCTACAAATAACCAAATTGAAGTATTTAGGATTGTTTGGTATTAGCTTTGTCCTGAGGCCTTAATTTTCCTACACTTTTTGGTTGCATTAGTCTTGGCTTTGCCTTAAGCGGTGTTTTGACATATATGTTTTAGAGGAGCATATAGATACTTTCAAGGGGTTTGTGCTACTTTTTCTTGTCCCTTACTTTTTTTTTATCTATTACTACTATTCGTTTTCTCACTACTTTTGTCCATAGTTTCGTAATATTACTATTACTTCTTTCGGTTTTGTTGTATTAACTCCTATATTTCACATGTAAGGAAAATGTTTTTGAATTCAGATATCAAACATCTTTGTCTCTCGAAATAGATGCAAGCTTTGTTTTCATCACATACTTGTCATATCTTCGAATAGTTTGCTATTAGCGATGTTTTACTTAGCTAGAATTAATATTTATTTGTTAATTATTACTACCTTAAAAACTAAGGAAAGAAAAGGAACATGTAAACATGATGCAGATGCAGCAAGCATTACAAATGAGTAGATAATAATAAGAAATATATATATATATGGACTGAAAACATAAAAGATTTATACTTTTCTCGTATTCCAAATTTTGTAATGAAGAAAAATAACAATAATAATAATAATAATAACTAAATTAAAAAATGTGTACGTATATATAATATTAACTTTTTTAATATAAGCTTGGGTATGAATCATTCCTGTCTACCCCACCAAAAACCAGCCCCCTCCCTCTATATAATGCTAGCTAGTATCTCATTCTCCCAACTTCAATTCATCAAACTAACTTCCAATTTCTCCACCTTCAAACACGACCCATAATTTATGACTCCTAATACAATCACCATGCTTCCTTCACCCACCACCGTCGTATCGCCGCCTATAACACCCCCACCGACGAGCTATATTCTTCCCCTTGTACTCTTCATAACATGCTTGTTGATGCTTGTATTCAATCTCATGTGGAGGAGCCACCACCGCACACCACCAGGGAAACTCGGGTTACCGCCAGGTTCAATGGGTTGGCCTTACATAGGTGAAACTCTCAAGCTCTACACTGAAAATCCAAATTCCTTCTTCTCCAACCGAGAAAAAAGGTTTATTGTTATTCAGTTTTTTCATTTACTAGTTTTTTATTTTGATTTTGATCTTGATTTTGAAAGGGATTGCACTATTGCGGTCTATTAAAAAATTATAAATATGTTAAGAATCATGAAAACTACGTAGGATGTGTAAATAGTGTTTCAATAGAATTAATCGTAAAATGAAAAGAAAATGACTTATATATATTTATCGTGTATTATTTCTTTTACTTTAGCACCTCATCCCTTAATTTAAGAAAAAACAAATTTATAAAAATATGCATGTATTGTATGGGCATGTATGCATTTTAACAAAAGACTACATATCATATTTATTTAAATAAAGTTTAAAATATTAAAAGTAAATCAATTTATATAATAAATAATATAGGTGTTAAAAATAAAATCTTGTATTCATTTCATACCCACAAAACCTTTAGGATAATCTCATCTCTAAGTATTAGTCTTGAATGTATCACATATTTTGTCATCGGCTTTAAGTTTTCTAGTAAGATTAATGAAATATATAGTTTTAATAATAAAAAATCATCCTTAACAAATAAATTTGCATAGGTAGTCTATTTTGAGAATTGTTAATCATACCTGTAAGGATTGATTAAAGTTATGTTTAACATCCAACTTAAAGCAAATCTTAAAAACTGAACATGTATGATTATTGTATTAAAAGAAAATTCAGAAAATATATCTATAGACAATTTTTTGAGGATATTACCAATACATTACAAACATCCTTCTCTTCCTTTGGCAAATCAAATGATGTATTTTTATTTTTATTTTTACTTTTTGTGAATTTGTTATTTGTAGGTACGGGAAAATATTTAAAACACACATATTGGGATGCCCTTGTGTGATGATATCAAGTCCTAAATTAGCGAAAATGGTGTTGGTGAGTGAATCACATATGTTCAAACCAACATATCCAAGGAGCAAAGAGAAGATGATCGGCCCGGAAGCCGTTTTCTTTCACCAAGGTCCATACCATTCCCATCTCAAGAAACTGATCCAGTCATCGTTTCTTCCATCGACACTCAAAGGTTCGGTTTCCCAGATCGAAGACATTGTACTTGGGTTTCTTCCCACTTGGAAACATGATAACACCATCAACACTTTACCTGAAATGAAAAAGGTGTGTTCATTTGGTCATGTAATGTTTGCTATTGGGACATATCTACTTGTATTATAGTTGACTAATCAAGCATTGTTTGTTTGTTTGTGTTCAATTATAGTATGCTTTTGAAGTGGCAATGTTATCAGTTTTTGGGAAAAAGTTGGAGTCAGAAATTGATGGAATAAAGGGTTTGTATCAATGTCTTGATAAAGGGTACAACTCCATGCCTTTGGATCTTCCTGCCACTCCATTTAATAAAGCAATGAAGGTATATCTCAGCTTTTAATTATTTAATTATTTTTATATTCATATATTCCCTTAATTTTACACATAAACTGTTAGAAACCCATGAGGTTAACTAAATGGGTAAAACTTTGGGCTTCAAATCCTAAATGTGATACCTTCCATGTAACCAAGAATCATGTACATAATCGGTCTGGTTGAATACTCTTGTACTGTTATGGTTATGGTTATGGTACTGATCAGTTATACTAGTGAACCAGATTAGTTCAAAAACTAATATTTTAAATTTCTTTTCTTTCCGATCACTCTTCTTTTACTTCAACATCTCTATATTTTGTTTATTCGGCCTTAATAGTATGTTACCATTGTAATTTCACGCCATAAAGCATTTCATATGCATTCTTTTTGTCGGTGATTGAGTAACTTAGTATGACGAGGCTAGCTTGTATTTACAGGCAAGAAAGGCTCTACATGAGAGACTTAAGAGGGTGATAGAGAAGAGAAAGGAGAGTGGGGATAATGGTGAAGGATTATTAGGGACATTCTTGTTGTCAAATGTAGCACAAGGGAAGATGAAACTGAGTGATTCACAGATAGCAGATAACATAATAGGGGTGATATTTGCAGCCCATGACACCACTGCAAGTGCTCTAACATGGCTCCTCAAATATTTGCATGACAATCCTCATCTCCTTCATGCTGTTAGGGTGGGGAATATTATATCACAATCTTACATTAAAACTTTTTTACAACATATATGCACAAACAAATAAATAACATATATGTGTTCGATCAGAGGGAACAAGAAGGAATACGCTGCAAAACACTTGAAGCCAAACGTAGAATTACGTGGGATGATACAAGGTGCATGCCCTTAACTACCCGTGTAATACAAGAGACACTGAGGGTAGCGAGTATACTATCGTTTACATATCGAGAAGCGGTAGAAGATGTGGAAATGGAAGGATATTTGATCCCAAAGGGTTGGAAGGTCCTTCCACTCTTTAGAAGCATACATTACTCCTCTCACTTCTTCCCTCATCCTCACAAATTTGATCCTTCAAGATTTGAGGTGATCACTAGATTCTTACATAATATTTACACGGTATTATATTATATATTTATAGTTAAAACAATATATACAAGTGTTTATGTACAGTTCTCATTTAAAATTGGTTTCACATTAAACAACTGTTTATTTGTTATAATCACATCAAACTAAATGTTAAACAATTCATTATGTTTAGTTTCAGAGATGTAAAAGAATGTTACATTTTTATTAAATAAATTAAAGAATTAAGTATATATGTGTTATGTATGTCACGTGGTATGGTGGTAGCTATATGTGTTTATTAATTGCATGCAAGTGCGTGTAAGGTGGTGCTTTGAGCTCATTCATACCCGATCTACAAAGATTTTGTCTTGACCCTCCATGTTACATGTGTCTCTTCCTATACTAACCACGTAACGTTCACATCAATATTCAAAAGTGGACCACATTTTCTCTTACTTACTTTAGACCCTATCAGGTCTGAATCGGTACATGCATCTGTATCTGTGTGTGTCTGCATCTAAGTATGCATCTGAGTCTTGATGAATGGTTATTTACGTACGTCACTAACGCATCTGAGATGCTTGTGTATAGGTTGCACCTCAGCCCAACACATATATGCCATTCGGGAATGGTGCCCACGCGTGTCCTGGAAGCGAAATGGCTAAGCTCGAGATGCTAGTTTTCGTTCATCACCTCACCACAACTTTCAGGCAAGTACACATAGCGTCCATGTTATAAAAACTATGGCTTGTACATTGAGTGGATCATGTGACACTTTTTAACGTGTTATATTAAGTTATAGAAAGAAGTAACATTTCTATTATGTTGCAGATGGGATGTGATAGGAGAAGAAGGGATACAATACGGGCCGTTTCCCGTACCACGAGATGGCCTACCGATCAAAGTCTATCTCGTTTAAGGTGGATTAACAATGTTGGAGATTAAGGTGTTGCTTTTGGGGTCAGAAGTTGTACCCTTTTAATCATGATGCACATATCCCTTGTAAAAAAGTGTAATTATGAAAAAGAAAGAAAAGAATATAGGCAGTGACAATTGATGATCGAGGGAATCCAATATTGTGGTCACAATGGTACGACCTAATGTTAATTATGAGCATATGCATAATAAATTATTCAAGAAACATGTTCAACATTCTCCTTTTGTGATTCACTCTCTTACATCGCATTCTTTCTTAGATCAAATTTGTGTGGCATAGTGTGAAAGCCTTGTGTACAACCTTTTATGTATAAATTACTTACAATTCGGTAAAAATGGTATCGAAATCCATGTTACCTTGATTCTAACGTCCAGAATATACGAGTTCTGTTGCCTGACTAAATGCGTCATATGCACAACTTATAAGTTATAAAACCGCCTAGAGTACCTTGATGGGGTACTTTGGTACACTGACCCATGTACCTCGGGAATGCTTATCAGGTTGGTGGTTGGTCTCACGAACCCAATCGTGTACTCCAAATGTAATCGTGCAACGACAATATTAATGTGTGTGTTTGGGTGTGGGGTTTTGGGAGTTGGGGGTTAGGGTACTTATTGATAAAAAATAGTAAATATTCAGGGTAAAAATGAGATGACAACTTGTGATTAGATGGGCTTTAGGATATTTTAGGGTAGTTTTTTTATCACTATTAGTGGCTTAATGCATACTAACATTATAGTTAGAATTAAACTAAATTAGTTAAAGTTTATCACCTACACAAGTTTAAGCCTACTTATTAGGGGTTATAATTTTATTTTTAGCTTTTTTTAAGAAATTTAAAACTACCCCAATACATGAGTTAAAATTTTTAGAACTGAATGACAACTGTTCATACCGACTTTAAAACTTTAGGTCCGATTCACCCAGAAACACCATATAAAAAGAAACCCACCATCATAATAAAAGTTCTTCAAGTCAAGTTTGAACTTGAGATCTAAGGATCTCAAACCCAAACATCACCCAAATGCAATTAAAGTTGAGTCAATTTTTTTATTAAGTCAGAATTTGTTACGATGGAGACAAAAGATTGATCACGGGATCCATCCGTACGTCTGATCTCAAGAAGATACTAAATCTTGTGGGGTGCATTATGAAGTTGTACACTTGTAGAAAATGATGAGACCTAAAGGTTGCCACGTTCGTCATTGTTTGTGCACAATTTGGTGAAGGATTAGATTAGCTGGCGATGGCGACCAATTCTATGAACCCATCACATGTGATAACATCCTATGATATTTATTTTTCTTCTCTTATTTAACAAAAAAACATTATGATTACGTACTCTATTATCACATCACATGACCAAAGTAATTATCATTCTACTTAAAATATTATTACTTGTGGGTAATTATTATTTTAACCAATGTTATGACAACACAAGTTTAGTGACACGAGTGAAACTAATTGGTCCTTAGACTAGAAAAAACCCCTTGCCTACTAAGGGCCACCCGATGGTCTACTCGATACACATAACTAGGTGTAAGCATCGGTGACGTGAAGTCGCAGCGCACCACAAAAACTAAGATGTGAACTACATATAGAGACTTGGGGCTTGCGTCGACGTATAAATCATGTCGATGAGGGTTTTTTTTCCTAAGATTGAAAACGACTTATGTCGCGTCATACCGCTTGTGAAACTGAATTGTGTGGACTTGATGAATTAATTGGATTTACTCTATTGGGCATTTAATCTTATGACAGTCAAGCGGCCCTACAAAGAGAAATGGTGTCCTGATTCGTGAGTCATAGAACCATAATTCATTTCTACATATGGATAAAATCAGAACATGTGATACCGAGAGCGCGTGTGTGAATCAAGCGATTTTTTATGTTAGTAGTTCAGTGACCCAATGATAATGTAAGGTGAGCAAGAATGTAAGCAAACTATATTGTCACATCCATATTCTAAATATCTTTTGTCACACAATGTGAACTTAAAACATGACATTTACATCTAAGATGCTGTTTCTGAAGTTTATACAAGACTTTCTAACAGCTGACAACAATTCTAAATATCTTTTATCACACAAATGAACTTAAAACTTGACATTTACACTTAAGATGCTGTTTCTGAAGCCAACATCACTTTCCAACAGCTGTCAATACTAATATGGGCTCAAACAGGGGGTACCGAAAAGGTGCCCAAAACCCAAAATGGATGGTTTATGGATCCATCCCCAATCTGCTACAAGCCCAAATTAAGGATACCTCTAGCCCACTGCAGAGGAGCACAAACAGGGGTTTGGGCCGAAGAACTAGTTTGGTTTGAAACCAGTTTGGGCTAGGTTGGTTCAAGCTAAAATGAATGTTCGACCCGGAAACCGGCTCGGTTCCAGTACAGTGCGAAGAAGGTGAAAACCGTTGAAACCGGTGTGGGTCGGTTCAAGACTAGTTTGGTTCCAGCAACCGGTTCCAAACCAATAATATTTAAAATATTATTCTTTTTAAAAAGTAAATAAATTCTTTAAGCATACAACATAAAAATCACATTTTATAATTTTTGAAAGTTTAGAAACAAGAAAAAATAACTTCACTACAAAGTACATAATTTTAGAATTAAAACATTTTATTTTATGATTTTCTATGCGAAACGATATATCAATGTGGTTAAATTAGGCTCCCTAGGTACTCTTTTTTTTTTTTTTTTTTTTGAACGGCCCCTAGGTACTCTATTCATATCAAACTTAAAAATATAATTGCATTGTGCACTTTTTATGCATAATTATCCATAATTGTACGCCCATCATACACAAATACTACATTGTTTTCAAACCCTTCAACTTTCTTAATCACACGACCACATGTTTTCCTACTGTTCTTTAAAACGTACCAAATCCATTTTTAATAGCTTCAATGGAATCTCTCCAAGTAAAAATATTTCACATTTGAAGAGTTCATATCAAAACTGCTAATATAATTAAACAAGAGATGAATTGAATGGAATTGAAGTAAAGTTGGATAAGAAAACTCCGATTCGAGTGACTATAAAGTTCAAGGATTTGAAAAGAGCATAGTGTTTGAGTACGATGATATGATTTAAATGTCCTAGTGTTTGCTTGGTAACGTGTCCACATTTTCAATTAAATGGAACTTATGCAATTCAAAAACAAAAAAGTTATGATGTTGGGTCCCCTTGAATTTTTGTTACAATAATTTGGGTTAAAAGATTATTAGAGCGGGTTATAACAGAGATATTACGGGTCAAAATGGGTTCAAGAGGGAACTATTTTACGCTTAAGCTACCACTGTACCACATCACCAGTCACTAGCAAGTCGGCATCTCAGACAGTGAATCGTCTTTAATGTTTCAGGTTATGGTGTCTTCACTTTCTTCTACACTAATATCAAACATCCTCTTCTTGCTTAACTTGTGTCATTCTAGCAATTGTAGATTGATAATCATTTACAAAATAGGTGATTTACAAAGGATGGTTTAAAACTTGACTAGAAGGCTACAAGATTAAGAGGAATGGAGTTACGTGCGGATGATAATTATGATTAGTGGTATTTGCACTCAAAATGTGTTTTAACAAATATTTCTGAGAGTTTCCTATGTTTCGATAGACATATGTGAGTCAGCAAACTGAGTTAAGACTGAATATCTGAGCTGTTGTTTCAGCTGTGTGGAACTATGATTAACAATGAACATCCTACCAAACACAATTACAATATGAATTGTTGTTGTAAGATTATAGCTTTCTGAATTCTGATCATAGATAACTCATTAATGACGCAAAAACCCAAAACAAATAGATTATGTGCAGATGAAACTGGACCTGATGATAAGACCCATTTTGACCCGATACCCACCCGTCCTGTTATTTGGCTTTGTATATTTCAGAAGATACTTGGTTTTTTATTTCTTTTAAGAAGCTAGGAGCATGATTTTCTCTTCAAGCCTACGAATTTCATATATGTGCCAGTTTTTAAGTTACATTATTGAAATTCTCAAAAACTTAAAGAAGTCTTCATAATTTGATAAAAGTATAACCCGTTTCAACCTGAACCCATATTTGATCCAAACCAAGTTGATACTTGTTTTAAAACGGACAGTTTTGACCTAACATGGTATGGCCTGTTACCAACCCACCCGTTTACCATGCTTAACAGGACTTTATGAATAAACCCTAATCACAGGTGTATTTCTCATCTATAAGTTAGGCCTAGAGCTGCAAACATGGCTACTTACAAGTGGTTCCCTCATCGGAACTCACTACCAGGTAAGCAAAGAATATTTTCGTACATAGTAGAAATATTTTGACATCATTTTAGATTGGAAAAACCTTAATTCTGCAGATACAATCCATAACCATGTTTAGACATGAAGCCGATAACGAAGAATCTGAAGAGATGAAATTTAATATATAGCAAATATGGATTATACATCAGACTTCTATAAATTTTTTTGTTGACCAGACTTCTTAACATTTGGCAATCAAAATACTAAAAATTATTTTGCAACTTCTGATTAGGTCCTACATTTTTATTAACACTGCTAAAACCCTCAAACTTAAACTAACCAATATTTTTTCACAATAATGTAACGGACCAAACAAAGGAACACAACCTAAAAGACTAGCCTGGTGGATGAGGGAACCAATTTGGCTTGTAAAACCCACATTTGTTGCCCATACAACCGATGTGGGAGTCCCATACCTTACAACAGTTTCACTTCATTAGATCCGCCCCTCCTTAAGTGCCAACGTCCTCGTTGGTCATGGCTAGCTCTCCCAGGCCACCACTCCGTGGACCACCACTCCGAGTTTGGCCCAGATGCCACTGTTACGGACCAAACAAAAAAAACTCAACCCAAAGACTAGTTTGATGGGTGAGAGAACTCGTCTGGCCTATAAACCCCACATCAGTTGCCCATACAACCGATGTGGGACAAGTCTCACCTTACAATGATTCAGTCCATAACAAATAACCATGATCAAACTTATCTCAACCTTGCAGATCAATATACCTACACAATCTATGAAAATGCCATATGATTATGAACTTAGCTAATCAAGATTACTTAAAATTGGTAATGTTATGAATCTACTGCAGTCAATATGTATTTGATAGCTAATCAAGCCTACACTGGAACTTGATCACAGAATGGATCTCCATGGAGGATCCCTAAAGACTACCTACCTATTGTAATAATTACTTAAAAGAAATTAACTTTCAAGACAATGCTATATTAGATAAAATGGAAAGAAGCAGCATGCAATTTCAAACTTTAAAGTGCATAGAAATGCCTGTGGGTGACATGAAATCCATAGCAGATTGAACACTAATTTCAGGACTATTGCACTTCCTTTCTAATTCAACTAAGGTCCAATCTTTTCTACTTTTATCATCTACTCTTTTGCAAAGAGATCAAAAACCATTTAATACAACTGTTTGTGCTAACAATTCAGTGTACATGTAAAACATTTTAATAAACAAAAGGGATAAACTTGTACCTCACTCTTTTCATATATTCTATGTACCCATCTCCAAACGTGTCCACCATTAAAGCCTCCTCCAATTTCGCCTTCTGATCATAGTACATCAAGCAAACCACAACTATAAACAGCGAGCTGAGTGGCGCATGGAGTGCAATGAAGTAAGTCAAAAAGAGAAGCCCAGTAGATGCATATATCGGGTGCCTGATCCATCGATATGGCCCAAACTGCACAACAGCAGTTGGCACCACCACTTTTTCCGAGTACTTTGCAAGATACAATGTAGAGTGATACTGCAAAAACACCGTCGACATTATCAATCCCCAAATTCCCAAATTCCTCCAACCTCCAGGAATTAAGTGAAGCTGTGGCGCTTCAAATGCAGCAAACCAGTGCCCAACCATGACTCCCACACAAAATAAAACACGATGCCAAACGGGAGTCGCAATATCCCACTTAGGATCATGCTCCCGCGGATAGAAATCACCATACAAGCGTTTCCGGATGCTAACATTCAGAAAAAAGAAATAATGGTACACAAGAAAGAACACAAAAGGCCAACCTTCAAGAAACCCATTGGCATAACCAGGTGGGACTAGTGTAAGCCATGTAAATACAGCAGTTACTATAGCAAGTTGCTCAGTCACACTAGCTTCACCCTTTATATGCTTACTGAAACCATAAACACCATATACAGCAAGACCAATTGCAATGTACCACGGCCAGAACACCCAAGTCCAGCTAAAATACATCCAAAAGAAAGGACTCAACAGAGTATCAACACCCCATTTCACCGAGGCGACTGCAATAGACCCTAGAATCACCCACTTCAAAGTTCTAATTGGGTTCAACTCTACAAGGGCCTTTTTAAGTGCATCAATTGATAAATTATCGAAATTGCCTACTATTGGGTTGTCAAATATGGAGCCACTGGTGCTTGAATAAGAGCTCCTGATTGGTTGAACGAAATGGGACCTGTTCTTTGATGGGTGGAGATCCTTAGTACTAAACAGTGGGCATTGTGGAGTCGTTTTGAAGGTGTTATCAAGGGATAAGTGACCCACCAGGTGTTTGTTGAAATGTCTCAATGAAATTCTGCTGATTTTGGGAGAAAAGACAGTGGGATTTGCACCTAAGGAGACTACAACGGGTGATCCCATTGTTATGATATGCATGATTTGAACACCGAGGTGCTACTTGAATTTCATCATCAGATAACCTTTTGGGTGTAAACGATGAAGAAATAAACTACAGGATTGAGACACTGTTCGTATGCCCTAAGACTTGATGATATCGGTTTTTCGTTACGGGTTTTGACCCAACTTCAACGGGCCAAAAAGCCCAAATTGAATCTCACTACTCTAATAAAAGGGTAACTATGGTTGCCAAATGTCACTTTTTTGACTCATCTAATGCCACGTGTCAGCACCACATTCATTCTAATCAAATTTTTCCCGCTTCTCTCTCCTATTAAATAACCACATTAATTACTAATAATATTATCTATTTATTTTTATATTATAATTAGTTTTTTAATCAATTAAGAAAGATAAATTTTTATTAACGTTATTTCTATATAGATAGTTTTTTACAAAGATTTTTTTCTAAAAAATAAAATTATTTTTACGTAATATTTTAAAATTGGTTTTTAAAGTAATTTTTTAATAAAACAAAAATAATTAAAATAGGGATTTATAGTAAGGAAATTTTTAAAAAAAAAACTTTAATGTTTTTTAAAACAAAATGTCTAATTTATCTTTGAAAAATAAAAAAAATTAAAAATTTTATATTATTGTTTTATTACTTATAACTATTACTTATACATAATTTCAATCATATCATGTTTTAGTCTATCATTTTATAATTAATAATTTTTATTCAGTTTAATATTTTATTTATTCAACCCGTGTATTACACGGGTTTACTAGAGCTAGTTATTAATACACTTATACACTAGAGTCTAGAGTCTACACACGCATCAATTCATTAGGGGTGTGTATAGTCGGATTGTTTCGGTTTTCGGTTTTCACTTTGTTTTCAGTTTGGTTTTGGTTTTTACGATTTTATCATTTGCGCTTCAAGTTTTAAAAAAAATTGTTTTTAAGTAATGAATTTAAGATAAAAACGTTAGCCTTACAACATATTGTTGATATTTAAATATAATTTATATAGTTTTATAAATTAGTTGATATTAAAATTAAATGAAATCAATAAAATATAAGAATAAAAAATTAAATAAAACGTTTTAATCTATCAATTTAAACAAAAAAGTTTAAATATTATTCTTAAAACATAAATAATCAATCTATTTTAGATAACATAAGTTACATAACCAACTAATAGGCTATAATGTTTATAAGCGTAAGATTACACCTTTAAATTTAGAAGTTTGGTTGTATGATTTTGGTTCAGTTTTTTCGGTTTTTGTTACAAGCAAAATCAAATCCGAACCAAAAGATTGTTTTTTAAAAATTTATCAAACCAAACCGTCGGTTTCTTAGCGGTTTCGGTTTTTACGATTCGCTTTGACAGGATCTCAGCCTCTAGTTTGATCAATTAGTTTGTTTTTGCAGCGGATTTAGCACAAAATTAGCGTTTACAGCAAGAACTCAAAAGATATTGCATGTAAAAGTACAAACAGAGAGAGAGAGAAAAGTTCTGCGAAAAGATGTTTCTATTAACTTTACACGTTTCGGCACCTAATACAGCATGGTTCACCATCCTTTTATCTTCAGCACTTGTCTTCAGTACTTGAAGTCTTCAGTACTTGTATGTTTCAGTACTTCAGACTTCAGTACTTATCTTCAGCACTTTGGGATCTTCAGCTGTTGTACTTCAGATCTTTGATCTTTAGACTTTGATTCTTCAGACTTTGTCAAACTGCTGAAGAAGGTCTTCAGTAGTTGTTGTGATGACATGTAGGACTTAGAGGTTTTCCTGATCATGGCTCATTGGTTCTTTTGGTCCAACAAACTCCCCCTGAACCAATGCAGCCAAAACCTCTAATTATTTGTTGTCCCACTTATTGTTGGCAGAAATATTGGTCTATTTCCTTCTGGATCAGATCAGAAGTTGACCCTGATAAGCACTGGCCTGAGAGGAGGTCTCTGATATTTGTTTGGCTAAGTATGGATGGGAGCCCTGTCTTGGGGAACTGGACACAGGACTGTTGTCCCATCCATGAGACCTACCTCCCTCGTACAAGCCTGTAGGATTCTCTGGTGTAGGCTTGAAGGAATATCATCTGTTCTTCTTTAGTCAAGTCTTCAGCCACACCATCGAATAACCCCTCCCAGCCGTACAGCTCTGAGACAAACTTGACCTGTTTGCCATTCTTGAGCTCAACTGTTGTGACTTGCCTATATGCAAATTCATCTGGGTGTCTTCCTTCTAACAACAAGTTAAGCTCATCCCTATGGAAGTTCTCAAGCCTCTTATAGACTAAGCCCTTCCTCACCACCCTATTGTCTAACATTGTTTGGGGTGGCTGCTTAGCTCTATAGGCTTTCTCGAACTCCTCTACTATCTCCCAGGGTGTTATTACAAGAGCCACAGAGATCACTTCATCTACGATTCTCTTAAGTTGGCTCTTGTATCTCACAGGAATATCTTTCTTAACTATCCTGTGAGCCACCCTAGGATCAGGCCAAGTTCTCACTCTATCCTTATCATATTGATAGGTTTGCTTAAGAGTGAATAGTCTCAGAGCCTCCTTCTTCATATTCATAATAGAAGTAGAAGCAGCATAGGATTTGTCAATGCTTTTCAGCATTTCCTCATCGTGTAATCTTTGCTGCTCCTCTTCTTCTAACTTCACCCTCACAGTGTCCATCTGTGAGGTGGGAGTGATGGTTTGAGGTTTGGCTTTGGGTAGAGGGATGACTACTGAAAGAGGCAGTCTATCCTCCTCATCCTTCTTTTCTTCTTCTTCTTGCAGCCTCAACACCCTTCTCTTCTTCTGCAAGGGTGGATCATTGGCTGTGGGTTTTGATGGTGAAAGGGTTGGTTTTGTGGGTTGTGTTTGGGTTGTTGATGTGGGAATGTTGGCAGGCACTGCTAGCAATTTTGAGATAAGGGATGGTTTGGTCTGTTTTGCTAGCAGGGTCCTGTTCCCAGCACCGGCTTCTGAAAGGGCCTCAGCGACCAGTCCTTTGGTGAAATCACCAGCTGAACAGATCTTGGTGGCTATAGCCAAGATTCTGTCCCTGGTCCACGCCTTGACATCAAGGACTGGCCTGCCCAGATACTTCGAAATGAATCTACTCATAGCCTCGAGTCTATTTTTATCCTCTTGGCTATAAGTAGACCATCGGTGTTCTATCTCCCTGGTCTCCATCCTCCTAATCTTCTGATCTAGCAAAGCAGTGTCCAAGTCAAAGCCTTACCTGAACAGCTGATCAATGACAGAGTCCATTGATCGGCTATGCTCAGCATCAGCCTCCTTGACAAGGACTGCTAGATCATCATCCCCCTTCTCTCCCTCTTTCTCTCCTTTCTTCTTTTTATAAGTGACACTGAAATCCTTTTGGATTTCAGCCACTTTAATTCGCTCACTCTCCTCCCTCACCTTCTCCTTCCCCTTCACCCTAACACTCTCCTCAGCCTTCTCCCTCTCAATTACCTCCTCTCTCCCTACTTCTATCTCCTCCTCTCCCCTCTTCCTCTTAGCTTGCACTGATGTCTCCCCCTTTTTGGGTGCATTGGTTAGGGTTTGACTATCAGCAAGCGCTTTAGCAACAGCAACCTCTACCATGGGTTGTATATGAGTGAGAAGCCTCTCATCAATGGTTTTCATCACAATTTCTGTGATTATAGGTGTGATGAGAGGCAGGGATTTCTGGAGGATAGCATCTAGCTGCTCAGGAGGGTTCTGTTCCTGAGAGCTAGAGCCAGAAGTAGGGGCAGGTGGTCGAGTTTGTGGGAGTGGCTCAGTGTTTATGAGACCTTCGGGTGAAAGTGCCATCTGTGGGTCAGTGGTGGCAGATGGACTTCTATCCTGAGACATTTTAGCAAGCAGCTCTTTGAGTCTGCTTACCTCATCCTCTAGGATAGTGTTTTGTGCAACTACATCATAGAAGAAGCACAGGTCATCATCAGTGTGAACTGAATCACCTGACCTCCTGATTGTGTCAGTATATACATGCTCTGAGTGTGGCTCAGATATTGCATGTGCCCATTGGTCGTGGTACTGGGGACTTCCAGCCTCCGGATTGTATCCATCATCGGCAGTTGCCTCTGGTGAGGTCTTATTGATGTTACCAGCTTCACTCTGCTCAGATGTTGATGCAGAGGAAGTGGCAGCCTCACCAGAATGTCCTATCTCCCTAGCCACACTGGGAGAGTGGACATGTGATTCTCTGTGTTGGGGGCTCCCACCGGCACTTGTGTCCACCCTCTCTTCGGTTAGAGTCTCCCCAGTTGTAATTGGTTCCTGGGGAAAGGGTGGAGTGCTCAGGTGGGTCAACACTTTGGCAATGATTAGGGTAGGGCTTTGTGGGGCGGTTTCAGTGGGTGATGGGCTTGAAGCAGATTGCACATGGGGAGGAATGTGCGTTTCAATGGCAATCTTCTCAATTGAGATAGATTCCAGATGTGTGGCTGCCTCAGAAGTGGTTGCATCAGGCTCCTGTTGAGAGGAAGCTTGTGCGGTTGTGGTGGGTGGAGTCGTGGTGACTGCTGGGAGAATCGGACCAGCAGCCACATCCTGCCTTTGTGTTGCAGGGGCATCCTCAGGGGACTTATTTCCCTGAGTAGCCTTTGTGGGATTCTTTTTGGTTTTTGGTTTGGTGGGGACTTTGGATTTGGAGGTGGAGGCTGTGGGTTCCTGCTGCGTGGGTTTTCGCAGCCGGCCAGCCTGTTTTAGTGATTGGTCGGTGTTGTGCCTGGAGTATATCTCGGCTAGAACAGCCATGGCAGGGACCCCAGTGCCAACAAGTCCCTCAGCTTGAAGCTGGTATTCTATCATGTCCATAATGAACCTAGGATATAAAATCCATCGGTTTAAAACAGGTTTAGCAGCCATGTCTTTGAGTTCCAAAAATATAATGTCAGTTAAGTTCAGTGGTTGTTTCTCAAGGATAGAATATAATACATGTTGCCACCTTGTTGACATCTGGTCCCATGAAGATGTTTTGGGGGCCAGACACACATTCACCATGTGGAAGATGAGATGTTGGGGATCTGGGAAGTGTTTCTTCAACAAGGTGGAGGCAGATAGGTCACCCTGATAGTCGTTGGATGTGAAAGATAGATCAAGGGCGCCTTTGGGGTAAGAGGTTGGGAAGGTGGCATCCTCCAGCTTTAGGGTTTGTCGAATAGTAGCTGGAGTGATAAGCACTGGGTGGTTGTTGACGGAGGACCGGAGAGAGATCTCGCCATCATTCTCTCCGGTTTGGACGATGATGTTCGTCCAGAACTCCGATAGGGAGTCAGTGTAGATGGTGGGGTTTAGAAGAAATGTCGTTTGATAAGGTGAGTCGTTCATGAGATCGACGGCGTTGTGAAATTTGGCCCAGAATGGCGATTTTGTGAGATGAGCGACACAGTTGTGTCGAGGTTTGAGTTGCATGGTCGCCATTAATAGTGTATGGGAAGTTCAGAGGTTTTTGAGAAGTTAGGTCAAGTGAGAATTAAAAGCTCTGAAGGTTGGGTATATATAGGGTAGGGCAAAGGCTGAAAGAAAACTACTGAAGGTTTTGGTGTTAGTCATCAGTTGTTGAAACTACTGATGACGTGGTCTTAACCTTCAGTGGTTGTAACATCTGAGGACTTGGTGTGAGTCTTCAGTAGTTGAAACTACTAAGACCTTGGTTTTGTCCTTCAGATGTTGTAAACGGCTGAAGACTTGTTGTTAGTCTTCAGTAGTTATAAACTACTGAAGACCTAGCTTTTCATCTTCAGACGTTGTAACAACTGAAGACTTGGTGTTAGCCTTCAGTAGTTGTGAACTACTGACATCAGTAGTTGTGAACTACTGAAGACATGGTATTGCTTCAGTTGTTGGAAACAACTGAGGACTTGGTGTTAGTCATCAGTAGTTATGAAACTACTGAGGACATGGTTTTGTCCTTCAGTTGTTTGGGTATGAAACAACAGCTATTGGCATCAGCTGATGAGAAATTACTCATCAGCTGTTTCCGTCAAATCAGTTGTTTCATGCTAGCCTCCACTTTTACTCATCAGCTCTTTGGCTGACTTTCAGATGTTTCATTGACCCTTCAGCTCTTATGAGTATTTATGCCTTCAGCTCTTATGATCAGATGTTCACAAGTGCTGATGAAATACCCTTTAGAGCTGGTGAACAAATTTTGTCTTCAGTACTTGTGTGTAAGATTACACATCAGTACTTGTGAACAAAATTTGTTCTTCAGTACTTATTTATTTGAAAATAATACATCAGTAGTTGTAATCCACCTTACTACATCAGTTGTTTTCAACAAATAATGTACATCAGTACTTTGAAGCATTTTAGACTTCAGTAGTTTGTGAAAGGCTGAAGACTAAGTTACTCATCAGTACTTATATTTGACCTATGCTCATCAGTACTTGTGAAGTGAGAGCATCAGCATTGGTCAAATTAATCTAGCTGCAGCATACCAAGCCTTAGTACCAAATTTTGGAATGTGGCACTATCTAAAGGCTTAGTAAATATATCTGCAAGCTCATCAGCACTAGGCACAAACTTAGGATCAATCAGACCTTTTTCATAGCAATCCCTGATAAAATGATGTCTGATCTCTATATGTTTGGTCCTAGAGTGCTGGACTGGTTTTTTTAAAATACAAAGAGCTGAAGCACTATCCATTAGTAATGGAGTCTTAGTCTCTGTAATGCCATAATCCAAGAGTTGGTTCTGAAGCCAAAGTATCTGAGATGTACAACTTGCAGCAGCAATGTACTCAGCTTCAGCAGTGGATGTAGCAATTGATGTTTGTTTCTTACTCTGCCAAGAAACTAAACAATTGCCTAGGAATTGGCAACCACCAGAAGTGGATTTTCTGGTGACTTTACATCCTGCATAGTCACTATCAGAGAAAGCAACTAATTTGCAAGAATGCCCAGTTGAATACCAAAGACCTAGTGATTGGGTACCTTGCAGATATCTAAAGATCCTTTTGACTGCAATCATATGGGATTCTTTAGGTGCAGCCTGAAATCTAGCACAGGCACATGTTGCAAACATGATGTCTGGTCTAGAAGCTGTAAGGTACATTAAGGACCCAATCATACATCTGTAAAGGGTTTCATCAACCGCTTTACCTTTCTGATCTATATCTAGTTGTGTGATGCTGCTCATGGGAGTAGAATAGGGTTTGCAGGTTTGTAAATCAAACTTATTCAACAACTCTTTGGAGTATTTGGACTGATGGATGAAGATTCCATCATCCTGTTGTTTGATTTGCAAACCTAGAAAGAACTGTAATTCTCCCATAGCACTCATTTCAAACCTTAGCTTCATGAGCTTTGTAAATTCATCACACAACTTTAGATCAGAGGATGCAAAGATGATGTCATCTACATAAATTTGAACAAGGAGCTTATGTTGTCCCACAGTCTTGATGAATAAGGTTTTATCAATGGTGCCTCTAGTGAACTTATTCTTTAGAAGAAAAGTTGATAGTGTCTCATACCAAGCTCTAGGAGCTTGCTTCAGCCCATAAAGAGCCTTATCAAGCTTATACACCCAATCAGGATGTTTATTGTCCTCAAAGCCTGGTGGTTGACACATATAAACTTCTTCTTTTATTTTACCATATAAGAAGGCACTTTTGACATCCATTTGATAAACCTTAAGACTGTGAAAGGCAGCATAAGCTAAGAATAGTCTGATTGCTTCCAGTATGGCCACAGGGGCAAAGGTCTCATCATAATCGATGCCTTCCTCTTGTGCAAACCCCTGGACAACCAGCCTGGCCTTGTTCTTGATGATTTGGCCCTTCTCATCTGTTTTGTTCCTAAATACACATTTGGTGCCTATAGCACACTTACCTTTGGGTAATGGAACAAGCTCCCACACTTGCTGTTTCTTGAACTGAAGAAGCTCAAGCTGCATAGCTTCCACCCATCCATTGTCTCTTAAAGCAACATGATAGTTCTTTGGCTCTTGCTGACTGATGAAGAGAGCATAGATGCAGAAGTTGGATAATTGATTCCTGGTTGAAACTCCAGCATTGATATCACCAATGATTTGAGATGTGGGGTGATTCTTTAGCTCTTGATAGACTATAATGTCTGTGCAAGTGTTTGTAGACCCATCAGCAGCAACAGATGGTGATGGAGATTCCTGAAACCATGTAGAAGATGGCAGCTCAAACGAAGTAGAGCAGGCAGAGATCTCATCAGCATTTGTTATGGATGGAGCTGCTGAGGCTACAGGAGCATCAGGGTTAGTGGACTCAGGCAGGTTGTCACTAATCCTGAAGAGGTGAGTACTGACTACATCATCATCAGTACCACCAGGTGGAGAACTATTGACAGACTCAACAGCTGGAGGTTGATAAGGAACATATTGCAGTATGTCCAGATCAAACAATTCCACAGGGTTTTGTGGAATCTTGTCCTTTGGAGATTCATTGAACTTAACATGCAGAGTTTCTTCAACCACCTTTGTCCTACAGTTGAAGACTTTGTATGCCTTGCAAGTTGATGAATATCCAACAAAATACCCTGCATCCACCTTACTAGCAAACTTCTGGAGTGGGTTGCTAGTGTTGAGAATGAAACATGGACACCCAAAGGCTCTAAAGAATGAAATCAGAGGAGCCAAATGATGAAGAACTTCATAAGGAGTCTTCATCAACCTCTTATTCACTAAAGCTCTATTCTGTACATAGCAAGATGTATTGACAGCTTCAGCCCAAAAGGTCAGTGGCAGCCCTGAGTCAGCCAACATTGACCTTGCAGCTTCAATGAGAGTCCTGTTCTTTCTCTCCACCATTCTATTCTGCTCAGGAGTTCTAGGAATACTAAACTGCCTTTTAATTCCCTTGGACAGGTAGAAGTCATCAAGTGTGTGGTTTCTAAACTCTGTTCCATTGTCACTCCGCACACACTTGACCTGCAGGGAATACTGCTTTTCTACAAATAACACAAAGTTCATGATAGTCTTGGCTGCTTCATCCTTGGAGTGCAAGAAGAAAGTCCATACAAACCTGGAATAATCATCCACAATTACCAGGCAGTATTTCTTCTTTGCCATGCTCATTACTCTGACAGGACCAAAGAGATCCATGTGCAGGAGCTGCAAGCAGGCAATGGACTTTGGTTCTTCTATTGAAGGGAATGAAACTTTGTGTTGTTTTCCTTTTAAGCAAGCAGTGCAGTCATCTTCGCACTTGAACTCCTTCAAAGGCAATCCTCTTACTAAACCATGGCTTATCAGCTGGTTCATGTTCTTGAAATTAACATGCCCCAGCCTTCTATGCCATAGAGTAGACTCTTAAGGAGAGGCCTTGGAGAATAGACACGGGTGGCCTTTTAGATCTATCTTTTTGGAAAGATCTAAGGCATACACTCTTCCTGTCCTGTTGGCCTTCAGGAGAGTGTATTCATCCAATACCTTGTCAATCAAATTCAGAACTTTGGATGACAGAATCCGACAGTTTTGGCTTGTGAAAAGGGCAACATGGCCTTTATCACACATTTGACTGACACTCAAGAGGTTGTACTTGAGATTCTCCACATGGTTAACATCATCAAACCTTATTTCCCCGTTGGAAACAAAGCCTTTTCCGATGATATAACCCTTTGCATCATTGCCAAAGGAGACAAATCCCTTCTTTCCTTGAGAGTAGTCATTAAGAAGGGAGCTGCTTCCTGTCATGTGCATGGATCCTCCACTGTCTACATACCAGATGCTTCTATGGCATGTTGAAGAACCCTGCAATCATAACCACATGTTAGTTAGTCTTAGAGGCCCAAACCTGTTTGGTTTTGGGTCTATTCTCAACTATAGGTGTAGCACTAACAGGTGTGTTATGTGTGATAGCCTGAGGTGAAGGAGATGGTGCAGAAGAGGAACCCTGTGGCTTGGACTTCCTTTTCTGTGGATTCAACACAGGAACATCTAAATGGTTGACTCTTCCCATTAGATGTTGAACCATCATCACCAGCTGTGTCTGACTTTGTGATAAAGCTTTCAGCTCTTCAGACACATTGGGATTTGCTGATGATGGATTCCTATGTTGTACCATCTTGTTTTGAGCAACCTCAGCTGTTCCCTGAGTAACCCCTATCTTCTTTTTAGATTTAGCTTTGGGCTTAGGGATTTCAGGCTTGGATGTTGCTAGTACAAACTTGGTTTCAAACTCATTCTTCATTTATTTGATGTCCTTGTTGATTTTCTCTTTTTGTTTGAGTTTGGAACCCCTTTTGTACCAGCAATCATCAGTAAGATGATTGAACAAGCCACATATCTCACATGGCTTCTTCTTCATCTTATGTTGATCATCAGCTGAAGAGGATGAAACTGCTGAAGACTTGTTCTTCAGCTGTTTGCCATCAGTACTATCAGTTTTCTTCCTTATAGTGCCTGCTTTCCTGACTTCCTCTTTAGCTGTCTTCAAACATTTTCTACTGTTAGTTTTCTTCTCTTTAGTGCTAACAGTAGTTGAGGTTTGAATTTCAGATGTTATCACTTGCTCTCCAGTACTTTCAGTACTTCTAGTGACAACACCTGAGTTGATCAACCTTTTGATTATGTGACAGTCAGCATTTGAACCATCAGCTGTTGTAGCATCAACTGATTAGTTTTGGCAGAAGTTAATGCTGACTTCTATCTCTGATGATGCTGAATCAGAAGATAGTAGGTCACATGATGAGAAGGATTGGTTATTGCTCTCTCCATTAGATTCAACTTCTGCTCTTGAAGTAAAATCTGTAGGAGGAGCAGTGTGATTATAACCAATGCCAAACTTCACATTGGAAGCTGATTGCTTGCTAAGAAGCATTTCAAAACCCTTGCATGATTGCACCCATCGATCACACTCAACTTGGGTGGTTGCAAGAGTTTCCTTGAGGTCTCTGTACTTCTCTAGAAGTACATCTTCCCTAGCTTTATCATCTTTGATTTGGCATTTAAGCTTGTAAATCTCATCATTTTTCTCAGTTAGTGTAGCCTCAAAATCAGCTTTCTTTTTGGAAATTGTGTGCTCTAGCTCAAGATTTTTATCTATTAAAGCTACATTTGCTTCTCTAATAGAAGCAAATACTGCTATGAATGATTCAGAACAAAGCTTGGCTTTAGCCTCAGTGGATACCTGCGATGAGGCATTGGATGATGACCCCTCAGCAGACTCAAGGGCCATCAGAGCAAGATTTCCAAATGGATTATCACCACCATGTTGACCAGCACCTTGGAGTAGTTGTTCCTGACCAGATAGATCATCTGGCAGACTACTCCAGTCAACAACTCCTGGGGTGAAGAAGCTATGTTGTTGAGGTTGTGTGTGATGATGAAATTGGGAAGATTGAGGCTCAGGAAGAGCATGTGGTGGTTGAACAGAAGGTGCTTGAGTTTGACTGGGCTGAGGCACATAGTAGCAGGGATACGGGTATGGCATATGA
Organism: Flaveria linearis; assembly: GCA_024085815.1. Classification (NCBI taxonomy): domain Eukaryota; kingdom Viridiplantae; phylum Streptophyta; class Magnoliopsida; order Asterales; family Asteraceae; genus Flaveria; species Flaveria linearis. Next base: position 99,282,900 of record CM044001.1, read on the forward strand.
CCCTGAGGCATAAAATAAGCAGGTGATGCTTGTGCTTGTGATGGATGGCCAGAACTTGAGGAATGTTGCCCTCTGTGCTGTGAGCTATTGCTGGGAAAAGTCACAAAGGGTGCAGAGGAGTTAGATCCAGATTATCTACACTCTCTAGCAAAGTGTCCAAGCCTTTGGCACTTGTGACACCTCAACTTGCTCTTGTCAAAACCAACTTTGGTTTGCCAGAGAGACCAGGGAATTTCCTGCCAGTTCTCTTGTAGAACTTCTGAGATCTGATATTTATCATTGCCATTTGGTTCAAAATATCCATCTCTTCCAGATCATCATTTGGAATCCCCTTCAAGTCCTCCATCAGAAAACACAGATTATCATCACTGCTTCCTGAACTACTACTAACACCAACAAAAGCTTGTTCAGAGTTGGTAGAGAAATCAATATGCTCATCATAAGAACTTTCTGATGCAGCATATTCTGACTCCTGACTTATCAAGGCAGCATTGCCTTGGACAAAGTCATCAGCGAGCTTGCCAGAGGTGGACAACTTCCTCTTTTGCTCTATCTCTCTCTCAAATGTGAGCAGTTTCCCATGAAGTTGGGTGAGATATAGAGTATCCAGATTTGCACTGGAGCGTAGGACAATGGTATAAGTGTCCCATCTCTCAGGCAGTGATCTGAGGAACCTGTTGTTCATCTGGCTGTTGGAGTACTCTTGTTTGACCATCTTCAACTCAGAAATCAAACAAGAGAACCGCTTAAACTGCTGAGTCAGAGTCTCACCCTTCCTATGAAAGAATGTCTCATATTGTTGGGCAAGGATTTCCCTATTATTTTCTAAGACCGAATCGGTTCCTCCAAATTGTTCCTTCAGAGCAACCCATAGGTCATGATCAGTTTCATGATGCAAAAGCCCTGAATAAATCTCATTTGGAATAGCCATGGCTAAAATTCCATGGGCTCTAGCATCTATCTCGAACAGCTTAAGATCTTCGTCCGAATATTGTTCAGGTTTCTTCGGAACCTGTTCATTTGATTCAAGGACGCTCACCATAGGCTTGTATGGTCCATGCAACACTGACTTCCAACAACCAGCACTGTTGACAGACAAGTGGTGAAGCATACGACGTTGCCATATGTTATACTCGTTCCTCACAAGCATCGGAGGCTTGGTTGAGGAACCAGTATTGTGAGGATCGTTAGTTAGTGTCGTCATCTCAGGTTTTAGTCAAAAACAAGTTTAAGCAAAGCAAATGTAGCTCGAAACCACCAGAGGACCTCAAGTTTTTGGCCAGAAACAGTAGAAACTCACTCTCTATGGCTAATTCTTGCAAATTCCTAATTCGATCAAACGTAGAGATCAAAAGAGCAGTTTCAAATGATCAATAGTGAAATCGATCAATGATTAACCTGCTCTGATACCATTTGACAGGATCTCAGCCTCTAGTTTGATCAATTAGTTTGCTTTTGCAGCGGATTTAGCACAAAATTAGCGTTTACAGCAAGAACTCAAAAGATATTGCATGTAAAAGTACAAACATAGAGAGAGAGAAAAGTTCTGCGAAAAGATGTTTCTATTAACTTTACACGTTTCGGCACCTAATACAGCATGGTTCACCATCCTTTTATAGACGGCAAAGGATGAATGATGATGTCACTTGACAGTGACATCAACCGATTATTAAACTAACAGCTGATATAACATAAAACTACTGAAGATGTCAACAGCTGACATCTTCTTACAAAAGCTGTCTACCTATTACAAGTACTGAAAAAGGAAACTACTGAAAGCCTACAACGACTGAAGAACAAACTCTTCAGTTGTTTATAACTACTGAACTATAACAGCTGAAGAACAAGCTCTTCAGCTGTTGTACAAACTACTGAAAAGATAAACAAAACTACTGAAAGAGAAAAACCATCACAACAACTGAAGAAGACTTCTTCAGCTGTTGTGACAAACTCTGAAGCTTCAGCACTTGTTCTTCAGACTTGGGCTTCAGATGATGTATCAGCTGATGACTTCAGTAGATGTCATCAGCTGATGTCTTCAGTCTTTGTCTTCAGACTTTATGCATCAGTAGATGATCTTCAGTTCTTCAGTTCAACTTTTGATCTTCAGCACTTGTCTTCAGTACTTGAAGTCTTCAGTACTTGAAGTCTTCAGTACTTGTATGTTTCAGTACTTCAGACTTCAGTACTTATCTTCGGCACTTTGGGATCTTCAGCTGTTGTACTTCAGATCTTTGATCTTCAGACTTTGATTCTTCAGACTTTGTCAAACTGCTGAAGAAGGTTTTCAGCAGTTGTTGTGATGACATGTGGGACAGCTAAAGAACAAGCACTTCAGCTGTTGTACAAACTACTAAAAAGATAAACAAAACTACTGAAAGAGAAAAACCATCACAACAACTGAAGACTTCTTCAGCTGTTGTGACAAACTCTGAAGCTTCAGCACTTGTTCTTCAGACTTGGGCTTCAGATGATGTATCAGCTGATGACTTCAGTAGATGTCATCAGCTGATGTCTTCAGTCTTTGTCTTCAGACTTTGTGCATCAGTAGATGATCTTCAGTTCTTTAGTTCAACTTTTGATCTTCAGCACTTGTCTTCAGTACTTGAAGTCTTCAGTACTTGTAAGTTTCAGTACTTCAGACTTCAGTACTTATCTTCAGCACTTTGGGATCTTCAGCTGTTGTACTTCAGATCTTTGATCTTCAGACTTTGATTCTTCAGACTTTGTCAAACTGCTGAAGAAGGTCTTCAGCAGTTGTTGTGATGACATGTGGGACTTAGAGGTTTTCCTGATCTTAGCTCATTGGTTCTTTTAGTCCAACACGCTTGCATCGGTTATTTTGGTTACAATTCGGTTATATCGGTTTCTTGCACACCCCTATGTATCATGAATAAATTTGTAATGGGTTGCTCATTGATTTATTTTTCTTAAAAGTAAAATAACTAATAGAATTTTAATTTTAATATTTTAAACTATGTCTTATTAGTCGATAATAATTCAAAGGAAAATTAAATTTTATAATTCAAACTATTACTCATTGGCCAATAATAATTCATACTATTGTTTTGGCCGGTAGCAATCCCAACTTTTATTTTTATTACCAACAACAATCTCATTAACATAATTATTAAAAATATGCGCTTAATTTCGACTCGATTTCTTCGATCCTAAAATAAGTACAAATCAAGTGTGAATGTATGATAATTATATTATTAGGACTGTTATTGGTAATAAAAATAAAAGTTGGAATTATTACCAAGCAAATCAATAGTATGAATTATTATCGACCAATGGATAATAGTTTGATTTATTAAAATTCAATTTGCCAAATTCATATAATTAGTTTGATCAGTGATAATCCAAAAAAAAATTTGTTGCCAGGGCTAATTTTAGTTGAAAAATCATATTTGATTTACAATTGATTTTCGATCCATTTCATTATTTATTTTCCTATTGCATTCACAATAATCATCATAACAAATTTTAATAAAAATCAAGATTTAATAAATGAATGATTATACTACTAGAATTTTTTTTGAAAACAACAGATGAATATTAAGATTATTATTGGTCAAACTGATAACATAAATTATTACCAATAAATACATCACAGTTTGAATTATTATAATCCAAGTTGTTTTATAAAAGTTGTTTTGCGACGACAATCAAAATTCTCCCAGAAACCTTCTGACGGCATCATCCGTATGGAATATGTCATTAGTGAAATTCCAACTTTCTTTTACTTGACATCATCTTTAGAGTAAACAAACAAACAAACTCAGTATATCTCATTAAAAAGCAGAGTTTTGGAAGGATAGATGGTGATGAGTCTTTCCTCTATCTTTAAAGTAACGGTCGATATTACCAAAGGATCACTAACCATTATTTCAAACCAACGGATATTACCAGTAAACATTAATGATTAATAAGAAAAAAGATTTTATACAATTGTGTGCCGCTCTAAACAAAATATATGTATGATTCTGTAACAGCGTATGCATTTATACAATTATATAAAATTGTAATTTTAGTATTAGAAAATAGGTTACTTTTATCAACGTGTGTCTTTTGTATAATAAACATTTATTCTATAATGAAAGAAGTAATAAATTTTATCTTCAGTTTATTTTATTGTTAAAATTATTGATTGATCTATAAACATTAATTTATTGTGATTACTTTAATTATCTAATTAAAATTATTTTATTTTTATTATAAGTTATTCAATATTTGTAATAATTAAGTATTATGTCCTAATCCGAACCTTGCTAAATGCTAATTTCAAAGAGAGAAATATATTACAAATATATGACAAAGAAAGAAACATTTTTATTAGATATTGATTCTACTATTACATAACCTATGGCAATCACACTCATTTAAAAAACTAATTTTTACTCGCCGCGCAGTACGGCGACATCGTATAGATATGATAAACTATAGACTAATAATTGACCTGACTTACATGCATCCCAACTAAATTCACATCGAATCGTAAAAATAACTTGAATTTATAACATTGAACAAAAATGTATTATGTTTGACCCGACACTTTTTCAATCAAAATTATGTCAGAATATAGACCAAGTCAAAACATACATAGAAAAACACAAAGATTATAATCATCCCAACTCATTTTCAAAAACTAAAATTACGTTGAAAGGTAAAGTAACTCGGATTTCTATTGTTGAAATGTTTATATTTGACCCGACTCATTTATGCACAAAACTTAAGTCAAAACGTAGGTAAACGTCGAAATATTGATCATCTCAAAACGTACATAAAAACATGCACATAATCATTTCATAATTGACTTGACTTATTTGACTCGACTCATTTTAGCACAAAACTTATATCAAAATGTAGGTGAACCTCAAAATGTTGATTATCTCGAAACGTATATAAAAAACATGCACATGATTGTTTTATATTTGACCTGACTTATTTGACCCGACTCGTTTCTAAACAAAACTTACATCAAAACGTAGGTGAACGTCGAAACGCTGATCATCTCAAAATGTATATAAAAACATGTGCGGAATCGTTTTATGTTTGACTTGACTCGTACTGACACATATCTAAAAATACAAACGTAAGAAATTAGTTTTTGTAAGTAAAAATTGCAAGGGAGTAAGTGATGGACGTACGATTTACATGTGTTAATTATAGTTAATTATATGTTTTTAAGCCTTAATATGTATTTAGTTGGTTCTTTAGTTGGTTTATATATAAAGTTTAAAAGTTTCAAGAGACCACAAGTTAAAAATTGAATTTTTACTACATTTGAGACTGACTAGTAATCAAAACATTTATATAAATCAAAGAATAATTTTGATATGTAAAAGATCAAAAGATATTTAAAATGAATAAATATGGTGATGGCATAAGCATAAATTTTATGTTAAAATACATTTAATTCAATTTCATATACTTAACATATCAATTCTTTGTTCAAAATTTGTGCAGATTATAAGTGGATTAAATGAATACTTAAAAGAAATTGCAAGCAATATATTATGTGAATATGTATGAGCAAAAGGGAATAAAAATAAGCAACAATAGGTCACGAGATGTCACACCCTTAATTTTCACGAATGGGTTTTACCGTTAGGCGTATGACATAACCAGGATCTCAGATAACCATCAGTTACATCAAACGACTCGATAATTACAAAACACATAAGTTACTTAATAATAGTGAAACAAACTAATTATGTTTTAAGTATTGCGGAAGCGAAATCAGAAAACATTTGAACGGTTGTTAAAACTGCACGAACACGTGCCCAAACCAATTTAACTAAATGTAAATGTAATTAAACCATAAAATCTTGTTTAAAAGCAAATGATAATGATATGCATGGATGTCGTGCTCCTAGATGTGCCGCATCAATGACCTGAGAGAAAACATGTTAAAGTCAGTACAAACACTGATGAGTTCACAGGTTTATCAGGAAACAGTAATTAATAGTAGTGAAAGCATATAAGTAGGTAGCTAGCCTACAGCAAGTCACTATGTGTATGAAGTCGCGACCGAGCTGAAAGTAATAATAATATAATGAATGTCCCGGCTGTGGAATCCCTATCACAACACTGTAAAACAGGCTAACCACTCACCCCTTGGACCTCCAGTCAAGCTAGTGTGATTAGCCCGGGGGGGGGGGGGGGTTTGTCAAACCCAGTAGATATACTAGCAATCACCTCTCTAATACCATATATTTATTTATTTATTTATAATTACAAGCCTTTTTATAGTAAGTTGCTACGTTTCATAATACGTACTTAACAATTTGAAATTGCGTAATGACCCAAATGAATCACACACCAATAATAAGTAAATCACACACCAATAATAAGTATACATACCTATGATTGATACTTAATCATCATGTACATTATAACAAAACATTCTTAATTTACATTACCTTAAACACCTACAGAACCAATGTCAACATAAGCCATGCATGACAACCACCAACATCTAGGTGTACCATACACAACCCATACCCAATCCATCTAAGAACACACCAAGGAACACGCATGGAACCAAAATTGTGCCCACTACAACCACCATGTAACAAACACACAAAACTAAACAATTACACCTATACATTCCATAACAAAGGCACATACATACAACATGCAGAAACACACACATACATATTGCACAATCATGCAATCTGCAGAGACACATACACATTACAAAAACTATACCCACCCACATGCGCATGACTCATAGCCGGCAAACAACAACAACTACAACCCACATAAGCAACCATGTACCCCATAATCACACATATACGCAGCCCACAAACACACTCATATCAAAAGTTGCCATACAAAATGTATATACACTCACGCACGCTTGAAACGACTTCTACATCGCCAATCATCCGCGGGATCATATATATATATATATATATATATATATAGGGGAGGGATCAAATGAAAACCACATTTATAATTGAAAACCATAAAAACCACTTTCAACCAATCATAGATTTTTAATATATATGTTTTTATTTTATTAAAAAAGGGTATTTTTGTAATCTTGCAATTAACATATTTATGGTATTTATATATTTGACTAAATCCCTTCCTTTTCTCACTTTCAATTTCAATTTGTTATATCAAATCATCATATAGACCGGATTATTATTTTCAAATTTCTAACACCCATAGTAGACGTCGCAAGTCTTTGTCATTCTCAACAAGCTTTCTGTATCTTCTTCAATCTCCATATCATCAATTCACAAACATTAACAATGTTGGGGATCAATTTGTTCAAACGCAATCCGGAGATCATACGCGAATCTCAGCGTTGTCGTTTCGCCAACGTAGAAATCGTCGACAAAATCATCAAACTCTACGAGCAATGGAAGACGCACCAATTCGAACTCGAACAGTGCCGAAAGGAGTTCAACAAGATCAACAAACAAGTCGCCAAACTCAGAATCGCTGGAGAAGATGCGAGTTCGCTGATCAAAGATACCGAGGATAACAAGCAGTTGATTGCGGTGAAGGAAGCACAGGTTCACGAGGCACGAAATGCGTTGCATTCGAATCTCGATTTGGTGGGAAATATTGTTCATGATTCTGTTCCAGTTAGCAACGATGAGATAACGAGATAGTTCGGAGTTGGGGGGAGAAGATGAAGGAGGCGAAATTGAGAAATCATGTGGAGCTTGTTGATCTTCTCGGAATAGCCAAATTGAAAAGAGGTGCTAATGTTGCTGGTGGAAGGGGGTATTATTTGAAAGGAGATGGGGTGCTTCTTAATCAAGCTTTGGTGAATTTTGGTCTAAATTTTTGGAGAAGAAAGGTTACACTTTGTTGCAGACGCCCTTCTTCATGAGGAAAGATGTTATGGCTAAATGTGCTCAATTAGCGCAGTTTGATGAAGAACTTTATAAGGTAACTGGTGAAGGAGATGATAAGTATTTGATTGCTACTGCTGAACAACCGCTTTGTGCTTGTCACATGGATGATTGGATCCATCCAACACAACTGCCATTGATGAATGATTTGTTTAACTGTTACGTATATGTACCTTAGTATTAGTTGTTGATGAATGATTTGTTTAACTGTTACGTATATGTACCTTAGTATTAGTTGTTTGATGAATGATTTACGTATGTTTATTAACTGTTACATATATGTACCAAAGCTTCTTTAGCATATAATCAAAATCCTAATCGCACCATTACACAAACAAAGACTTATTAAATGTTACATATATGTACCAAAGCTTCTTTAGCATATTAACTGTTACATATATGTACCAAAGCTTCTTTAGCATATTAACTGTTACATATATGTACCAAAGCTTCTTTAGCATATTAACTGGTATGTATCATTAAAGTTTTAAAACATTTTAATATTTTTGAACAATTATCCTATGTACACATATGTACCGTCGTTGTATTATCTAAATTTTTCAACTTAATTAAGTCTTTAGACTCTTAATAAACTTCTATTACTGTAAAAGAATGTTCATCATACATCACTCAACCGTTCACATTATTTGGTACACATATGTACCATCGTTGTATTAGGAGAGAAGAGAGAGAAATAAAAATTAGGAAAGTAAAGAGTAATTAAGAGAGAGGAAAGAGAAACGAAAATTATGGAAAGTTAAATAGATTTATTTTTTGTTTTTCCTAAAATGCCCTTTTATATTAAAACTTGTCTTAAAAACTTCACAAGAATTACAATCATGCCACTAGTAATTAATGACCATTGATCTACATAATCAATGGTTAAGATTTAGTTTGCAAGGTTTTCATTTATAACTAGGTTTTCATTGGATCCTCCCCCTATATATATATATATATATATATATATATATATATATATATATATATATATATATATATATATATATATATATATATATATATATATATATATATATATATATATATATATATATATATATATATATATATAGAGGGAGGTTCCCCTAAAAATTAATTTTTGCCTAAGTATGCTAAGAAGTAATCTTAACCTTCTAATTATCTAATTAAGGGCTAAGATCAAAGTGTAGAAAAAATAAGTAATCAAGGATAATTTGGGTATTTTATTACATTACCCACAATTGCTGACTTTTTAAAATTCCCCCCCTATTTTTTTAAATGCTAATAACTTTTTCATACGACATTATTTTTTTAAATAAATTACACCATAAAATCAAGCATTTTTTTCTCTTTAATTTGAGTATAGTATTACTATAGTTTTTTTTAAAAAAAAAAATCAAATTATGTGACGTTGTGCTACATTTTTAACGTTTTTGTGCTGCATTTCATAAAACAGCAAAAGGCTGTGCTGCATTTCATAAAACAGCACAAGGCTGTGCTGCATTTCATAAAACAGCACAAGGCTGTGCTGCATTTCATAAAACAGCACAAGGCTGTGCTGCATTTCATAAAACAGCACAAGGCTGTGCTGCATTTCATAAAACAGCACAAGGCTGTGCTGCATTTCATAAAACAGCACAAGGCTGTGCTGCATTTCATAAAACAGCACAAGGCTGTGCTGCATTTCATAAAACAGCACAAGGCTGTGCTGTATTTCATAAAACAGCACAAGGCTGTGCTGTATTTCATAAAACAGCACAAGTCTGTGCTGTATTTCATAAAACAGCACAAGTCTGTGCTGTATTTCATATAACAGCACAAGTCTGTGCTGTATTTCATATAACAGCACAAGTCTGTGCTGTATTTCATAAAACAGCACAAGTCTGTGCTGTATTTCATAAAACAGCGCAAACAAATCCATCAAACGCTCAAATCAGAAACCAAAACGACATCTTCCTTGTGCTGTATTTGATTATATATATACACACACCTGAATTCATGAATCACCACCACCTGTTCATCAATTCAAAGTACGCACATACCCCTACATTTGTTTCATTCTTTAATCCAAACAGAATCATCATGGATACACACCGTCCATCAACTAACATACGTACTGAGATGCACACCTACCCTCACATGCATAACACACACACACAAGAACACACACACCCACACACGCACTGTCATCACACACACACAAGAATACATACACGACAGAAAGAAAACGCCTACAAGAACCACACACACGCACACACAAACATTAATACACACGACCGTGTATGAGGCTCATGATCAATCACACTGGAGCCGACTACATCAACCACACACAATATTTCAGAAACACTCGGTTCGACCGAGGGCAACCACCGCCGTTCCGACGCTTGTTCCTGGACGAGACGTTCGCATAGAGCAACGGAGATCTGTGAGATCACTGATTACAATCGGAGGCGTTGATGTCGTCGTTCCGGGGATGTTCTACGGTAGAAACGTTGCCGTACACGGATTAGGAAGTATTGAGCAGTTGCATCTGAGCCCTAATCAGTCGGCGATTAAGGGTGTATGTGATGGGGAAGATTAGCTTTGATTTCTGCAAAATCCATCATGATCAAGTATTTGTGCTGCATTTTGATAAAATACAAAGGGGATTAATGAGTGTGTTTTAGGACCATAATGCCCCTTTAACCCTAATTTGAAGAGTGCCACATGTAATCCCCTTATTCCTTCTTAGGCAACTTAGGCAATTAATTATTCTTAGTTGAACCTCTACCTATATATATATATATATATATATATATATATATATATATATATATATATATATAAAATCAAAATCATAGTTCACACATAATCGTTTATATGCATAACCGTACATACGTACACGACAAACTCACACCCACATCTAAAGAGGCCCCGGCCGAAGGCCAAAGCCGGCTACACAATGGACTCACGACACACACACACAAGCAGAAACACATACGCACAAAGACCGAGATCAAAACGCCAAAATCGTAACCAAATCATAACCGAACAACGAAACCGATTGCTTGGGATTTAAGGAACGTACCTAATAGACGAGGGACTGCGATTCACTACGCTAGTCGTCGTAGTTATGATCGTCAGGAAAACCCGAGGAGATGTTACGGTGGGAAGGGGCTGCCGGAGTTGCCGTCGGTTGAAGTGGTCGAGAAGTAGAAGGTGTCGATGGTGGTTTACGCTATGTTCCCGAGTCTCATTTAAGGAGAGAAAAGAAAAGAAATGGAAGTAAAGAAGAAATAGTTGTGTTCCAGAGTTTTTTTTTAATGGAAGAAAATGAAAAGATTGTTAGAAATTCATGTTCTCGAGTTTACTTAAGGAGGAAAAAGAAAGGAAATGGAAGGAAATGGAAGGAAAAATAAGGCTAAAAATAATCCTTCCAAAATGGAAGGAAATGGAGAGAAAGGAAAAGAAAAAAAAAAGAAGAGAAAAGAAGAGAAAAGAAGAGAAGAGAAAGGAAAAGAAAAGTAAACTCGGAAAAAAGCGTTAAGGTTTGTCGAGATATGTCACGGTGGAGAAGGGTTGGAGTGGTTTTTATTAGTCCAATTCATGTTTGGTTAAGTACCAATAAGGTCCCTCAACTCCATTAAGTTTTGCAAAGTTTGCATATTATGACATTTAAACTTTTGGTTAACCAAGAGTTAACTAAACTAAATAACAATACTAAACACTTTCATTTATTAACTTAGCATTTATTAATCTACAAAATGACGGGAAATGTTTAAAACGTGAACGATGCTAAACTGAAAACACGGGGTGTCATATGAGAAGTGGACATAAAATTCAAGTTTTATCAGATTGAAAACAATATATGACAAATGGGCTTGCGTTAATAGATTTAGACGGATGGGCATCATGGGCTACAATCAATTTGGTATAATCTAGTTGACACGATTCATTCGCATACCAAAAACCCGGGTGTGATCATCTTTTGGTTTTATTTTATTTAAAAATAATTGTTTAGTTTTGTTACTCTCATCCACATCCATTGCAGTCAAAGTGACAATAGTTTTGTTTTAATTAATAAGTTAGTTAAATAATCAAACGAATCGCGTAACGCTAATCACATGCTCCCCGTGGATACAATATTTGACTTACCCTAGCTATCTATGTTAATTAGGTTTTTGCATGATCTCAACAACAGGTTATCAGTAAGCCTGAAACTTTATAAACTTAAAGGTGTCAAAGTGACGTGATAAAATTGACCGGTTAGATTTGAATTCTTTTAAAACAATTCAATAAACAAATATATTTAACTATTATTATTATTATTATTATATAACTGAATACACAAATATTATTATTATTTAATTATTATTATTACCAATATATTTAACTATTATTATTATTATTATATAACTGAATAAAAAAATATTATTATTATTTAATTATTGTTATTGCTTTTCAATTGACCAAAAGAGCAATTATAATCCGAAAATGAAATTTTGAAGTTACCTACAAACCAGTCTATAAGATTGTGGTCGAATGCTTATTTAAACTAACAAAAGTATAAAATGAAAAAAATTTACAATTGCATGATTATTAATTTTAAGAAAGTGGTTCAAATACAAAATGTATTAATTCCGAGCTTTTGTTCCCCTAGCCGTCCTTACTAAGAAAAAAATAAACAAAAAATTAAAAAATAAAAATTAACGTTTTGTTATTATGTCATTTATAAAAGACACAATGACGTCATTGTGTCATTAAAGACAATGACGTCATTGTGTAATTATGAAAGACATAATGACGTCATTGTGTCATAAAAAGACACAATGAATTTTATTTTTTATTTTTTTTGAAAGAGGACGACGAGAGTAACAGAGACTTCAAAGTACTTTTTTGAAATTCAATGTATATTGTGAGATATAGTTTTTTTTATGGCTTTTTTAGTCTTATTGTTTTTTCTCACACTTTGTAGCAAAAATAAATTTTGTAAAATAATCTCACCCTAATTTTAAAACACTATATAACTTGTTTGCAACGTGATTAATTTTAAAATCATCATCAGCCGGGTTTGCATTTTCCAAATCCTATAAGATAAATCTTCAATTCCACTTACAATCTCATTCGTTTCCCTTTCTTACAAAACCCAGATCCAGTAAGTGTTCATTTTTAACTTTGTATACTTTCATGATTTCATATTTGCTTGTATTCTTTAAATGTTATTCAGATGTTGATTTCAACTGTTCAAATCTTAAATGTTATTGCAACTTCAATCAATTTGAATAGCTTTTATATGTGTTCAAAATTATTGTATGATACATCATCAAATTGATTTTCCATTAATCGGACCTGTTAAAGATTTTCATTTGAGGAGACATGAGTTCATTGTTTGTTTATATAGGATGATGGTTGATACAAAATTTTAACTATTTTTGGATGAAAAACAATAATAAAAATGGATGATGGCGTTTGAGGATTCATGTTCAACATGACAGTACTAAAACAAATTTCGAGTCTTCCAAGAAAACTCTTTTGTTTTCCAGATTGTAACAGTCAAAGCACTATCAACGATCGAGGAGGACGCTAGAACCTGAAATTACTTTAGTAGCAACAACAATAGGATGATTATGCGATTGCAGAAAACTTTATGCTGTGTGTTTGTAGGAGAATTGTTTGTGAATACTAGTATGTTTACAATCAAGGAGCACCTTAATAAACAACTCAATCAATATATAAACAAAAAGATAAATTGCATTACACTTTTTAATATAATTTATTTTGGTTGATTAAGTCTTCACTAGAACTTTAAAGTTTGGGTTTCAACTTGTATCGGTGGAGACTTCTCAATTTCAACTAAGCAGTACGCGTGTGGTAACCATATTAGTGGAAAATCTTGATAAGGGGCAACAAAAACATTTGTGCATCAGTAGCAACTGATTAGCAGCTTTATGAACGTACAAGTAGTTGCAACTACGACGATCAAGGTAATGCAGCTCAATCGCAACAAACACAGAAGATGAGACTTCCTACTACTAAAAACGTTATCAACTGCAACCAAGCGACCCTACCTCCACCATTAGTAGCGAGGACCCGAGTAGGTACACCAAAACTGATGACATCATATAATTATTTGTGTCTAAATTGGTAAAAATCATTATTCATAGTAGAACATATGACCCATAAATAAAAATATAATAATAATTATTACATATAATTTTGTGGCTAAAGTTGGTAAGAATTATTTTCCAGGTTGGCAAAAAAAAATTCAAACTTTTTGTTAATTTGTTCAATTCGTTTTACAACATCAAACATAATTTAATAGTTTCATTTGTCTAAGAGTAAATTGTTATTTTCGTCCCTGTGGTTTGGTGAAAATTATCATTTTAATCCAATAGTTTGTTTTTTCGCATCTGGGTCCCTGTGGTTTACAAATCTTGTCATATTCATCCAGTCCGTTAACTCCATCCAAAATTTCCGTTAAATGAGGCGTATATTGGTCATTTTACATATATGTTTTTATTTTTCTTTTTATAAACATGATTTAATATATACTCTTTAAATACATTGCTATTTTAGTCCTTGTGGTTTGAGCGTATTTGCCAATTTAGTCCAAAAATAACCACCAAGCCACTACCCGTCACAAGAACCACCGAACCACCACCACCGCCCCATCACAAAGCCACCAACACCACACCAGAGCGCCCACCACCACCACGCACATTGGATCGTCGCTACCATGTAAACCCTAAAAATCGACAATCAATATTGGACTTGTAACATACTACTTCGAAAATGCATATCAAACCCTACTAATACCTCTACAATACTCGTGTGGTGTTGGTGGTTTTATGATAGGGTGGTGGTGATGATTTGGTGGTTCTGATGGAGTGGTGGTGGTTTTGCGGCGTGGTGGTTGTGTGGTGTGTAAATACGAGGTCCAACTCTAGATGGTTCCGGTCTTGTTGAACTTCGATTTACCGATGCTCTCTGAAGCTTCACACCTACGCATAATAAAAACAACACCAGTTAAGGCGTTCCAAGGGGGAAATATCCCTGGAACGACCCTCCGGCGTGAGAGTAAGTATTGGTTGAATGGAAATATGTGATAGAAATAATTAAGGGGGAGCTTTTGTGTGTATTTGTGAGGATCTCGATCCTCCTTACCTGGTATTTATAGTGTTTGCCTGCTACAATCGTGTGCTGATTTACAGGGATTATTCCCCGACAAATCCATTACCTTTTATATTCTCCGACCGTTGCTGAATTATCGGTTATGATTGGGGTGATTCCGAAGTAATTAAATGTGGGGCACATGTCCTGCTGGCTTACCCGTTCCGCCCACATGGGCCGGGCTTTCGGGTTCGGGTACCCGGTCTTGTGTGGGTTATTTGTACCCTACATATACATGGTGGTTCCATCACGGGTGGTGGTGATATGGTGTTTTATGCCAAGGTGGTGATATGGTGTTTTATGCCAAGGTGGTGATATGGTGTTTTATGCCAAGGTGGTGGGATTTTTGGACTGAATTGGCAAACATGTCCAAACCACAGGGACTAAAATAGCAATTTATTTAAAGGGGATATATTAAATGGGGTTTAAAAAAATAGAAAAATAAAACATATATGTAAAATGACCAATATACCCTTCATTTAACGGAGAATGTTGGACGGAGATAACGAATTGGATGAATATGACAAGATTTGTAAACCACAGGGACCCAGATGTGAAAAAATAAACTATTGGATGAAAGTGATAGTTTTCACCAAAGCACATGGACGAAAATGGCGATATACTCTTTGTCTAAATATATTCCCCTTTTGATGGTTAACTACTAAAATTTTGCTCTCTGTGTTTCATGATCAACAAATCATATCTTTCAATATCATATTATTTTGGAGTATTCTTTATGATCGTGCAGGTTCGACTAGCTGGTCCAAAATGGAATATGAAAACACATCCGAAATTCATTTCCCACAGTCAATATATGAATGTCTACTGTTTGGTAAGCTCTAATTTCTCAAATTTGTTAGTTTTACATGCTTCATCCTTTCATTCAATAAAAATTTCATTTTGAAACTTAACCTAATAGGCATTTTGAAATCTTCTTTTTCAGATGTTGATGATACCCTTTATCCTTTAAGCTCTGGTTTGTCAGCACAGTGGGCAAGAAACATCATAGGTATTGCATATATAGGCAGCCCCTTTTTTTATATATTTTGTATAAATATTACCCAAAATAACCTTGTTATTTCTGCTAACACAACTTCATTTTTTAGAGTATATGGTGAATAAGCTTGAGATAAATGAAAGCAAAGTTCCAGACATGTGTTATCAACTCCACAGGGATTACGGGACTACAATGGCTGGTCTTCATGTATAACATAATCACAAGCTAAACTTTAATCTTTATGAAATCGTTTATCAATGTATTATCTAATATAAAACCGATAATGGTTATATTGTGTAGGCTTTTGGCTATGATTTCGACCATGACGACTACCATAGGTGCTGATTTGGCTTTCTTTTTGTTCCTAAAAAATCCTCAAAATCTGATGTTATCATATAGGTGATTAACAGTTTTGTCCATGGAAGATTGCCATATGAAAACCTACAACCCGACACGGATTTGAGAAGTCTTTTACAAAGCTTGCCCATAAGGAAAGTGGTAAGTTTTCTTTTTGTTGTGTCATTTTCGACTTATTACAGACTTCCTTATTTCTGTAAACACGTCATTAGTATCAAAGCGTCACTTATAATTATATCTTAGATTTTCACAAATGCAAATGAGGCACATGTGGCTGAAGTTCTTCGACGACTGAGACTCGAGGACTGTTTTGATGAAATCATATGTTTTGAGTCACTTAATCCAAAAAACCAAACCACAAATCCTAATGCTCCCGCGAGTTGTGGTGTTAAACAACCCAAAATTCCTATTGTGTGTAAACCTTCAAAAAGCGCGTTCCAACAGGCTTTCAAGATGGCAAAGATCAGCCCTCATAAAACCGTAAGTAATCGATCTTAGCTAGAACCCACAAGGTAAAATCATTATAGGTGATAACAAGATATCAAAAAATGGTAATTTTGGTTTTTTAGTTGTTCTTTGATGACAATATACGCAATATACAAGCTTCAAAACTCATGGGAATGAGCACTGTGTTGGTATGTCAATTCTTTTGTTTAGTTTAAATAATGATACTTGATATTGTTGTTGAACATTGTGTGTGCTTTCGATTATGTGTCCAAACAGGTTGGATCATCGCAACGTACTACAGGGGTGGATTATGCTTTAGAGACCATTCACAATATGCGTGAAGCACTACCAGAGCTATGGCGATCAATCAGTTAATCGTTGAAGCGTTGATATTTCACCAAAATGGTAGTTGAGACTCCTATGGAAGCTTCAATCTACAACTATGTTTTTTTTTTCCTCAGGTGTTGTTGTCCATTTTTAATAATCCAATAAGGTTCGTGTTGTAAGAGAATGCTATTAAGTTATATCCATGTTCGTCTCAAGTCATGTAAAGTGATAAAATTTACACGTCAGTGTTTCACTTTTGAATAAATTCTTTTTTTTTATGTAAAATAGGTAGAATGAATTTAGTTACATGTCATTCATTCATAAATGGTTTTATTTGAGTGAGATTTTTAAAAAAAAAATTAATAGGTTTATTTCAAAATAGTAATGTGGCCTAGCTGCATGTTTCAGTGGGTGGAAATGTGAAAACATTAATATTAACATTTAATTTAGTTACATCAGTTTCAAATATAAACCACGCTTTTAAACATTTTAAATGGAAGTACATCTAAACACACAAGTAGTTGATTCTGAAAGTGTTGTAGTATTTTGCTGCTAATAGAAAATTTATTAACCTTAAACATTTTCAGATAATAAATCAATAAAAACACATGGATGAATTTACACATGACAACGTGGCAGTAGTCGTATAGCAGATTATAGTGTGGTGGGTGTAGCGTTCTATTCCTTCATCAACTGTTAATATGGTCACAAGTTCTCACCGGTGAATGTACAAAGAGTGAAAGAGTAAGTAATTAAGTCCCTTTCATAAAGTTATATCTGTATCTTATTATCAATAGTGTTAAATCGAATTAAATTACAAGAATAGGTTTCTTTTCACTATTAACTAAATTGTCATAAACAAGAGAATCTCACTGTTACACAACACGTTGAGGCCCTGGATCAAATCATATAACAGGATCAATTAAGGCTAAACAATATATTAGAAGTATGCACAGATTGTATAGGGACTCAGGTGGAAAAACAGGGTCAAACCAAGACACGCAATACACATTGAAATTTCACACTTACAAATGACAAATCTGTTAGGTATTTATACCCATACAATGGTGGTTACAAACTAACGAAATTTACATAACTAACCCGAAAGTTTCCGTTAACCATAGGGTTTGACTTTTGATTTAACCCTAACACGCACAAACACACAAATATAAAGAACCCATCTAAAGCTCTCAGATGATCCAGGCACATAACAACCGACGTGTCTATTATACACAAAATGGGTCACCTTCAGTCTTCTCAGAACTTTGGACTAGCAGCCCACAACTTCAACAAATCAGCAGCCCAATTTATCAGCATCAAGGATCAGAATATATGCACCAACAAACACTATATTAGTAGTTAAAAAAACTAATAATAAAAAGAAAAAAATCAGAGATTATATGAGGAAATATATATTTTTAGAGATTAAACTAGGGAGCAAAGTATATGACCTTTTCCACATAAATTATAAACACACATGATTGTTGTATGTTTGTTTTTTCGTATAATGTTTAAATGATAGGAAATGGCATTGGGGTCATAACCATATTAAGGTGTTTCATGATGAAACCTTGGTTTTGATTATCTAGAGCCATAAAATTTTTTTGGAATCTAGTTCTATATTATTACATTCATCAACATCGGCGTAAAAGTATTGGAGCAATATGTGCAACCCTTTGCTTTAAAGGGTGCCTCGAAACCTTTTATGTTTTCCTCGGTGTTGGGCCTCTTCTTTTCTTTCATTCATGTCAACACGCCTCCTTTCTTCATAGTGTTTTTATCTGTCTCACTTCATGATAAAACCGGTTAAGATCTATTTTAGGGTTACAAATCTAAAAAAGAGTCTGTTGTTGCTTCGGAATGTGATCACCCTCAATCGATTTCGTTTTTAATGATTAAATGTTATTTAACCTCTACTGATTTCTCTGTGGTTCAACATATTGAAAATCTTTCAGTTGGTTTAATTTCATCACTTGATTTTATCGGTTGGTTCCTTTACATTAGTTGATTTTGTTACTTAGATCTGACATGTAAATCAATTTCTTCATTAGTTAGATTGATTTTTTGTTTACTAATGAGAACTTTTATGTATATTAAGAGTATATTTTAAGAGCATTTTTTTACTAGTCATACATGACATCCATAAATATCATGAAATCCATAATATCAAGAAAGACTCTGCCTATCATATTCGGGCGCGGTGTGTCATGAGACATTATAAGAAGTGAAATAAATTTACGTAAACAAAAGAAGTTGATTAATAATTTACATCAACATATAAGCAGTTACGACTAGATATATATGACGATCGAGCATGGAGCATAATTACATTAACACTAAACTTAAATCTAATAATAACTGGATTACTTAATTAATTTTCTACCTACCTTTTTTAATAAGAAGATATTCAAACCCATGTGATTGATGTTAATAGTCTCTAAAGCATTTCTTTAATCCAGGTCATTTTATATGTGGTCAAGAAGTTGAAAACATTAACCAATAACCACATCAACAACCGCGTTCTCATTATAGAATAATTAATTAATAATGATTGTTAGGTTTAACTTGTTTGACGAGTTTATAACTATACATAATTAATTATAAGCTGTCCAAAAAAGAACATAAATAATTATAAAAGGTATTAAAAAGAACTATAAAATGAAAAAGAAACTGCAATTATATAATTGTTAAGTTTGAAAGTCTAATTAACTTGTTTGCCACGAGGCTAATTTTAAAATCTATACTCGCGGGAGTTTGCTTTTTTAAACCCTATAAATTAGATCTTCAAATCAATTTCCCATACCACTCATTCCCCTCTTCATCCACAATCCATATTCCATATTCTGTAAGTAAGTTTCATCTTTAACTTCAAATACTTTCATAAGTATCAGTAAGAGATTATGTTATTGCTGCCAAAAGAAGTAATTTTTTGCCTTTTGTATTTGGATTTTGAAGTATGCTTTTCAGTTTCCGATAATCATATCGTCGTGCAGGTTCAACAAGCTCGCGCAAAAATGGAATACGAAAACGGATACCAAAATCAGTTCCCACAGTCAAAATATGAATGTCTTCTATTCGGTAAGCCTGTAGTTTCTCGACCTGTTAGTTTTATACACTTCATCTTTTCATATATCAAAATTTTCATATCTGGACTTGACTTAATTTGCATTTTGATATCTTTGCTTTTAGATGTTGATGATACCCTTTATCCTCTAAGTTCTGGTTTGTCGGCACAGTGCGCCAAAAACATAAGAGGTATTGCATATATGCGCGACCCTTTTCAAATTATTTTGTATAAATATTTAGCAAAGTTAATCTTATTATCGTCGTTAACACGAATTTGTTTGTAGAGTACATGGTGAATGAGCTTGATATAGATGAAAGTAAAGTTCCTGAAATGTGTGCTCAACTCTACAGGAATTATGGGACAACTATGGCTGGTCTTTGTGTATGATATGATCTCAACTGCAAAACTTTATCTTTATGAAATCATATATCATTGTTTTATCTAGAAAAAAACTGATAATGATTTTATTGTGCAGGCTTTTGGACATGATTTCGACTATGATGACTACCATAGGTATCAAATCTTCCCATTACTTTTTGTCCCTAAACAAAACCTTAAAATCTAATGTAATGATATTGGTGATTAACAGTATTGTACATGGGAGATTGCCTTATGAATATTTGAAACCTGACCCTCTTTTGAGAAGTCTTTTACATAGCTTGCCCATAAGGAAAGTGGTAAGGTTTTTTTGTGGCGTCCTTTTCGACTGATTACTAACTTCATGACTTTCGTAAACACATTTAGTATCAAAGCATCATTTGTATTGATATTGTAGATTTTCTCAAACGCGAATGAGGCGCATGTGGCTGAAGTTCTTCAACGACTGGGACTAGAGGATTGCTTTGATGATGTCATATGTTTCGAGTCTTTGAATCCTAAAAGCCAAACCACCAATGTTAATACTCCCAAGAGTTCTGTAATTAGATATGGTAATTACAGTGAATGTGGTGGTGTACTACCCGAGAGTCCTATTGTCTGTAAACCCTTTGAAAACGCATTCCAACAGGCTTTCAAGATGGCAAAGATCAACCCTCATAAAACCGTAAGTCATCAATCTTAGCTAAGACACACAAGATAAATCATCATATGATCATAACAAACTTCTCACAAAATGTTAATTTTGGTTTTTCAGTTGTTCTTTGATGACAGTATACGCAATATACAAGCTTCAAAACTCATAGGCCTAAGCACCGTGTTGGTATGTCAATTTCTTTGTTAGGTTTACATGTTAACACTTGATATTGTTGTTGAACATTGTGTGTTTTCTTGATTGTGGGTACATAACAGGTTGGGTCATCACAACGTACAACGGGGGTGGATTATGCTTTAGAGGGCATTCACAACATGAGGGAAGCACTGCCAGAGCTATGGGAATCGGTGGATAAACCATTAGATGTTGGTCTTTCACAAAAGATTGCAGTTGAGACTCCTGTGGAAGCGTAGATCCACACTGTGTTTTTGTTCACGTGTAAATTGTGTACTTGATTACTTGTGCATTAATAAAGTTTACATATTAGTATTCTACTTTCGAATAATTTTTAAGTTTTGTTTTCCATTTTGATATACTTTTTTATTCTAAAACGAATCATCAATTGATCTCATTTTAACCAGAACCCGTTTAGACTCGAATCAAGGTGATACTTCTATAAGACGGATAGTTTTGACCCAAAGTCTTTCACACTCGACTCGTTTGACCTGACATCTAACCCACCCATTTTTCCAGACTTGCGGTTTAATTGTATCTGAAGATTTAACAAAATTTAGAGCATATTTTTATCTGGTTTGTGACATCAGATCAAAACATGCATCCAACCGAAACAACTATTAGCAAGTACAACTACATTTTAATAAAGTTGAAGCTATCATTTACACCATGCATATATTAGTACTAAGATAGTAAAAACTAGATCTGGATCTTTAATAGAGACGATTACACATCAAGATTAGAATCATGAGGTTAGACGAACAACACAGTTACTGAGCTTATGCTTCCACAGAAGTTTCAGATGTGATCTTTCGTGAAAGACGAGCATCATTTGACTTGTTGACCAATTCCCATAGCTCAGGCACTGCTTCCTTCATGTTGTGCATGCTCTCTAAAGCATAGTCCAC
The DNA here is from genome assembly GCA_024085815.1 of Flaveria linearis. Classification (NCBI taxonomy): domain Eukaryota; kingdom Viridiplantae; phylum Streptophyta; class Magnoliopsida; order Asterales; family Asteraceae; genus Flaveria; species Flaveria linearis. Next base: position 99,305,212 of record CM044001.1, read on the forward strand.
CCCGCTCATACACTGTGATGACCCAACCTATTTGTACCCACAACTAAAAATTAGAAAACTTCGCAATATTTCTTAGTGCTAGTAGCAAAATTAACTTACCAACACAGTACTAAGGCCTGTGAGTTTTGCAGTCTGCACATTGCGTATACTGTCATCAAAGAACAACTGAAATACCAAAATAAGTACTATGAGTTTCAACATGATAGTGACACTGGGATTCCACAACTTCATCTGAGATAACTTACAGTTTTAGGAGGGTTAATTGTTGCCATCTTACAAGCCTGTAGGAAAGCGTCTTCTGAGGGTTTGCAGATAATGGGACTCTTTGGTAGTAAACCAACGTTTTCGTTGTTGTTATCTCCAACAACAGAAGTCTCAGGAGTATCACTGAGATGATTATTAGTGTTTAAAGTCTCGAAACATATGACATCATCAAAGCAGTCCTCTAATGCAAGTCGGCCAAGAACTTCAGCCACGTGTGCCTCGTTTGCATTTGAGAAAATCTGCAAAACTGAAACGTATTACGTTTTGATACAAAAGAGTGTAAAGAAATCATGGGGTTTGTAATAAGTTGAAAAAGACTTGAGATCTTACCACTTTCCTTAAGGGCAGGCTGTTTAAAAGACTTTTAAGAACTGGGTCAGGTTTCAGATATTCATAGGGCAATCGCCCATGGACAAATCTGTTAATCACCGATTTGACGATTTCATTACATTAAACTTTTAGATTTCTTTTAGAGACAAAAAGGGAATGCAAAGATTTGATACCTATGGTAGTCATCATGGTCAAAATCATAGCCAAGAGCCTACAAACAGAAAAGATTATGCAATGATTATGAACTGTTTATAAATTTCATAAATGATAAATATCATATACTTTAAAATCAAGATTCGAGATCATACGCGAAGACCAGCCATTGTTGTCCCATAATCTCTATAGAGTTGAGCACACATTTCTGGTACTTTGGTTTCTTCTATATGAAGCTTATTCACCATAAACTCTGTAAAATGCATTAGTGTGACACAGACCAAAAGTTAATCACATAAACAGTAACAAATCCAAGAGGAACTAAAAATAATCATGAACTTATGCAACACCTTTGATGTTCTTGGTGCACTCTTCTGACAACCCAGAACTTAGAGGATAAAGAGTATCATCAACATCTAAAAGTCCAAGGAAAAGAGATTTCAAAATGCCATTAAAGGCTGGTTAGTGCAAATTCCAAAATATGCCACGATGATGACAGTCGCCAGAAACATTTAAACAAACAAAGCCAAAAAGGGTTATGCTAAATTTACGGTCAAAGTACCCCTTATTATGCATATTTATACAGAGTCGTCGTATGCAGGCATACACATTGCATTTTTACAAGGACAAATACAGATGTATATTAAGTCCAATACCGACATATGGGGTCAAAATGAATCAAATCAATGATGATACATTTAGCAATAGAGGTGTGTTCAACCGACACGTGTAGAAATAATAATTATTTTCGAATAATTGAAGTCTTACCAAAAAGGAGACATTCATATTTAGATTCAGGGGTCTGTTTCTGGTCCATTTGTTGAAAACCTGCAACACCAGATCCAAAAAGTAAATTTACTTCTTTCACTGGAGACTAATCAGACATATTTCATGTTCAAAGACAGATAGAACAAACAAAACTTTATGGAAATTGAATGGAAAAAAACCACCAAAACCCATATGTCTCTATTGATAGTCTATTTGATGGAACAAATGCCCCCAAAATCAGAATACTGTAAACCCCCACATTCACAAACTTCTTCAAGTTCAAATCTGATGAAGAAAACAAAACTAAAACCAAGATGGTAATTGGTAAACAAAACAATCATAGTATGATAAAAACAAATTATGAAGACTTACAGAAGAGGAAATAATAGGTGAAATGTGAAAGAAAAATTGTGGGTTTGAGATTGGATATATAGGGTAAAGAAAAAGCAAGAGCGGGGGGTTGGAGATTTTGAAACAAACATAACTGTAACGTGCCAATACTTCTGGAACACAACTACTCACGCCGTCCATTCATTTTTTTTTACTTTAGAACACTTGTTATTATTATTTTTATTAATATTTTATTATTACTATTGTTCTCTAAACCATAGAAATATGAACCGCGTTGCCTTTGTGTGAAAAGTAAGTGTCTTTATTAACGTAGAGTTCATTGAATTCTGCTGTGTTAAAAATAGCATAAGCCTATAAAATAGTGATTTTTTTTTCTCCTTCTTGTAAACGGCTAATTGAATCAATTACGTTTTTTGTTTTCTTTTGTATTCTCACACAAAACCACTCTCTTTTCTCATATATCTTTTGTGTTTAGGAATGGCCGAATAGCAGCAGCAAATAAAATTGTCTAGTATTTTGTACGCATGTTTATGTTCAGAAATTAAATGGAGATCTCAACTAATTAATAGTGTTTGAAATTAGTCTTGGACAATTTTTTTTATTTTATATGTTACACATTTGTATGGAGAGTAGTTTGGAAATTTTATAGAATATCTATGGCGTACCTAAGTGTCGTCAAATGTTTGTAGGATGTACCTAAGTTTTGTCGCTCATGGTCGAATGTTTGTGGGACGTATCCTAATCTCATGGAGTGTGATGGCATCATAGGACGTGCCTAAAGATTGCAGAGCATGTCTAGACATCCCAATTGCTTTATTATTGTTTTCATGTTACATGCATATTGTTTCACGTGGCTTATGATGATATGACCAAGTACATAACAATTTGTGTTGAAATTACAATAGTAAAACATACCCTATATGTAACATTAGGTAGGGTTGATGTGTTTCATTGTCTTGCTACCACGGTTAATTTGTTTTAACTTATACAAGGCTTTAATGGGCTTCAACAAAGTTGCCTAGTCCCCCGCCTTTAGGGCCTAGCTTTCCTTGTCATTCAGCTCTAACTTTCTTTGTTGCTTTTGTTTACATAATCTAGGTAATGAAAGCTTAAGAGTTTTCAGCCATGTCTCCATCAAAGCTCTCTCATTCAAAATATTGTCGCATATGTCTCTCTAACTGTAATAAGGCCAACACCATCTCTTCCAAGTTTTTGTAGTTATGAAGGTGAACATTTAAGCTATAAAAACATATTTAAAAGGGCCCAATCTCAAAATATCGTCTCAGATGTCTCTCTATGCGTACCCTAATCTCATTGAGTGTGACCAAGCATCATTTGATGTGCCTAACGATCGCAGAGCATGTTCGAACATCCCAAGAGCTTTATTATTGTTTTCATGTTACATGCGCTTCGTTTCACGTGGCTTATGATATGTTCAAATATATAACAATCTATGTTGAAATTATAATAGTAAAACATACCCTATATGTAACATTAGGTAGGGTTCATGCGTTTCATTGTCTTGCTACCACTGTACGGTTGTACCATCCATTAAATTGTTTTAACTTATAGGAGGCTTTAATGGGCTTCAACAAAGTTGCTTGGTCCCGGCCCCCGCCTTTAGGGCCTAGATTCCTTTGGCATTGCGCTCTAACTTTCTTTGTTGTTTTGTTTACATAATCAAGATAACGAAAGCTTAAGAGTTCCAGTCGTATGTTGTGGTACTTTTACTTGGGATGTTGTGATTGTTGCTAGAGATTTTATCTATATTGAGATCTCTGCCAATAACGTTTAAAGTTTTGTACTGTACCTCATTGTTGAAGTTGTGAAAATTAAAATGAATCTTGTGTGTGTGTTTTAGGCTAGAAAAATATGACCTCACAGGACCCTCAATACATTATGTTTCATCATTGTTTAGGGACCAAGTTTCTTTCGGATGTGTTTGCTCTCTCTCAGCTAATACTTCAAGTTCGGTTGGGGGTTGTTTGTGAGCGGGTCTTGTTCATAGTTAATCATGCAGTCAGCTAGAATTTGCCAATATGCATGTGTTTTATATGTGATAATGTTTACTTCAAGTTCGATTTCTCATTTTATAATCTTTATGGAACCTTTGGTCTCCATCAATGCTTTCTCGTCGAAAATATCATCTCAGATGTCTTTCTAGGTGCAATAAGGCCAACACCATCTCTTCTAGGTTTGTCTAGTTATGAAGGTGAATCTATGAATCATACGGTTAGAGGGAGAGGGAGTCATCTCAGGTTCCCTAGATTGTCAAGTTAGTGTCACAACAAGAATTTTTTCATCTTTCCCGTTTTTCTTAGTTTTTCCCGTTTTGGCGGCCGTCATCCCAATTTTCTCTATATTTCCCTTATATGCATTGTGTGTGTTACAGACCAACTTGCATCCAAACCAATTCAAGTGATGAATCCCGGTGAATACTTATCGGGTTAGGACTTAAAATTAAATTCAGGATCACGGGGCGGGGGCTCTTCCCACCTGCACCTGGGATCCCCCACCCTGTTTCGGTTGCCGCTCCTTGTGATCTTATATAGAATAGAAAATGTTAATTTACAAAGATATATTATAAGTAATGAATGAATAAAGAAACCATGACATTATGAACTTAAAAGAACTAGCTGAAATATGCCAAGATTTTTGTCTTGTTTTTCTATTGATAAAAAACAAACAAGCAGATATGTCATTATATAAAAATAAGATCAATCCAAATTTAATATTAGGTTCGGATCATTATCCTTGTCCTAGAATTCGGCAACTCTTCCCCAAATACAACTTTTCATAAATTAATTATGTATTTAGACGTAACAAACCACCAAAAAAAGCTTGTCTTCAGATCTGAACAAGTGAAACAACTATGTAAAAGTTTAATATGTTTAAAAATAAACATAAACAAGGTTATAAACACACATGTTAAATTAGTATAAAAAAACTAAATATGTTTGAATCATGTATCAAGCAACAAATGAATTAGACATGTATACGTATTGAGGAAATTCATATAAAAGTTATTAAAATAATTTAAATTAAAGTTGTTTACTTATTTTCATCCCTTGGCCACCAACTTTTAATAGAATTTATTTCAATCTTTCCATGACAACAAATTAAAAATTACATTAGTTGTTCTAATTATTTATTGATTATTAATTGAGCTTAACATGAGATAGAAAAGATAATCATAAATAGTGAAAGGGAATATGATCATGTAGAAAAGATGATCATAAATAGTGAAAGTGAGAGCATAAACGGTTACATAAATATAAATTTTACATAACACGTTTAAAGTAATAGATACAAACGGCTTTTATCGATTTAGAATAAATGTTATACAAATGGAGCCGGATCTGATTTGATTACATTCAGATGAATAATGTGGAATATTATTCCAAACAAATTATCTGGCACGACACAGCTGCACACTTTACTACTATTATTATTTATTAATTGATGCAACATTTAATTTACAAAAACGACAAAACCAACCATCGATTAACAAGAAACTGTCAATACAATAATCGACACCTCCATAAAGAATAAGATATCTTAAATCAACATCTTTATTCCAACGATGACCCATGTTTACAATTGTCGCACCAATATCTCTAAAAACAAAAACAAAACTACACAACTCCCTAACCAACTTCTTTGCTTTTGTCAATTTATACAACAGTAACAACAACAACAAAAAGTGAGTTAGAAAGGACCCAACCACTAACACAACTACCAAATGCAGAAAAGGGTTCGACTCTGGTGCACCTCAGCAGTTCCACGGCTCAAACCCGTGTCCATCTGGTCCTGGTACGCATGTGAACCGAAAGTGGTTAGTAACGAACGCGCTTGAACTCTAGATGGTTAAGAAAGTAACGAATCTTACTTTTATGATCAGAAGATCCTGTACATGTTGTGATATTCTTTTTAGAGAAGTCGGCAAGTTTGTGTTTCGAGTTGATGATGATTCAACATTTCAACTTGAACTGGTTCTTGGCTTGGTGATGGGACCAGTAGCCGTGGGCGATTAAGACGCGGTCTAGCAGTTCTTGAGGCACCGGCTCACCTCTCCTTTGCTGTGGTGATATTCTAGCCGTGTGCACCAGTGTTTTCCATTTGTCCTACGTCATCCCAACGGGCAACGTCAGCAAGATTGATTTTATGTACATTAACAGTGTTTGAAATGAATCGTACGCACCTTCAAATCCACGTAAGTTCGGTGCTTTGCGTCATCAAAAGCACGTAATTTAACATCGCGCCATCTGAAATGTCCAAAATCACAACACTTGAAAACTTAACATCAATATAAAGTTTAGTTTTCATTGGATGATATTATACCTTCCTGTTCCAAGCTTCTCAACAGCTTCAACTAAGGCTTCCACTTCAGAAACAGAAAACGGACGACGAATCCTGCGTTGTGCCACCTCAGCTCCCTTTGATTTCCTCATGGGGACCACCGCCAGCTCATCCATGCCATTGGCTGGAACCGTCACTAACGCCCTTGAATCCAGACCACTTTTTTCATCCACTGGCATCTCATGATCACTTGCATTTATGTTCCTAGAGTTTACCAAGGGAAGATCCGCCTGCTGCTGGATTACTACTTCATTAGCAACAGTCTGATGTGGCAAATCCCTGATAAAAGATTTTCAAATCATAAAAGACGGTAATAATTACGATTATGTATTTAATGATCTAGTGGTTTACCTAGTTAATGACTGATCTTCAGGGTATACAAATGATGAAACTTGTAATTCATTAGGCTCCAGCGTGAAACCAAGAGCGTCTAGTTTATTATCATGGCAGATACCAGTTTGTGACAAAGTTTTATCGTCATCTCTAATTCTTTTCCCCTGAAGCATCACACCCACATGTAGCTCACCACTAAATATAGCCGTCACAGCCTCCATAACGGCCCTCTATGAAAAGATTCAATATAAGTCAACTATCGAGCATAATAAGCATAAACAATCGGTTTGGCCAAAAAGTATATATACCTTTAGAGAACTAACAGTTGCTGTTTCTGGTATCTCAATGAAAAACTCAGGTACCCTGAAAGACTTGATCTTCAACTTCACTGATTAACGTTTAAACACAAAAATAAGTTTTGGTCTGAACTATTTGATTTACAAGAGTAAATACGATTATATGAGTATGATGATTAGAACATATTTTAATTACCATGTGAGTCTTGAGAAGTTGCATCCAAACTAGAACCATCTTCAACAAAACCAGATTTGTTGTCTGAATTGGAAGGATTATCCAACTGATAAAGTCTTCGCTTTTTGAAAGGATAGTCCCTTAACGGTCTCTGATATTTATAACAATTTATTTTGTTGTACACATCTGAAAACACACTTGAACATTTTTCAATTCAATGAACTATACATGTACACACAAGATATAAAAATTTTGTATCATAAAAGCTCACCGGTGTTATGGGAGACTTTCCACTGTTTGGATGCGGATAACCTCCTAAATCTTCGGTCACTTGCACAGGGTGGGGCCCTAACGGTTTTGTTATTTTGGGTACCCGGTTGAGTGGCCCCACAAGAGTTTTCATCATCATCTTTAATAACTAAATTCAAATTACAATCTACATTATTGACAACAGGCAGCTTCCCATACTTGGGTGGCTCAATTTTCATCTGTTTATGGTTTATATCCTCTATTTTACAATCAGAAACTGTAATACCGGAAGCTGGCCTAGAACAGGTGTCGGTAACAGGAGCTTTTATAATCTCAGACACAAAAAAGGTCTTATTGCAGCTACCTTGATCACAAACATTTGGTTTTGAAGAGTCGTTTTCAGTATTGATCATTGACTCATTAACAGTTTTGACCTCCTCATGATTTAACTTAGTAACAGAATCATCAACCTCCAACAACAACTTGCCTGCAACAGTGGCTAGTAAGTCGAACGCACACATTTGATTATGACCTTCCTTTTTCTTCCAAGATGAAACCCTCTTCTGAAACAATTTGCATAATTACGTTAGATTGGAGATAGCATTAACTTACGGATAGTAACAGAAGATTAAATATATGTAAAGTTTACCCTGGCTGATCTGGGAGCCCGAGGCGTTGGAGGGACCTGGTAACCGTTGAATCCATATTCTAATCTCCTTTGCAACACCATATCTCAGTTTCAAGAAACTTTAACAAACACTTCACACCATTTTCGCTCGTTCTGATAACAAATTTACAAGATTTCATGTATTTTGCTTAGGAAATTCTCTCAGAAGCAATAGATCATACACATAGAAAGCAGTGATATCAACTTTAAAATCTTAAACCCGCGAAGATTTAAGACGCGCTAACAGCATCTAAATTTCTAAAAGAAGACTCAAATTCAGATCAATAACAGAACCATAGATCATATCAGGTCATAATAACAGTTATACACAGGAAATATGAATTAATTAAAAAGGGTGTGAATCTGACACACACGATTCTTAAAAGGTCGAAACAAGCACTTCAAGATTTGATCGATTCAACTTTATATCCACCAGAAGCTTGAAAAGCAAAAAATTGATATGTAAAATAGATATTAATTTTAATTTTAGAAAAAGATTTAAATTCTGAAATGGGGATTGACGAAATGAAAAAGGTAAAGAATTCAAACCCTGAACAAAACCCTGAAAAAATATATATATGCAAACACAATACAACGATTTGTTGAATTTATCTTAAATCTATACTATATACACTATAATCTAAAACCCGAAAGTAGATCAATTCTGAAACAAACCCCATGATCGTCAAACCTACCCACCAAAATAGAAAATTTTGATTTTTGAACGATCTTACAAGATAACTGAAAACTGCTGTCAGAAATCCCAAATTTAGGGATCAAAAGATCAGATCGATCCATCAAAATTGAAATTGTGAGCAAAAGTAACACAAGGAAGATTAAATTATACGATAATGCTCGTTTGGTTGTGATGAATTTGGAGAAATTCGCACCAAAAAGCTGTAATTTACTCACGAAAATTCAAGAATTCACCAAATCGAAACTGTAAACGAAAGCAATCCCACAATTCAATTTCGTAAATCCCATCTCACCTCTGATAAACCCGCGATTTGCTCAAGAGTTCCCCAAACAATTTCTTCAAGATCAAGATTTCCTGAGGCAATTCACGTCACCGATTCTTCAAAATGTACGACTGGATTGAATAACCGAAACCCCACGAAACCAAATCACAAAATTCTCACCGATCAAGCAAAACCCACGAATTTTCCCATCTGATCAATCAATCACACTCGTCAATTAAACACAAAATTAGTGTTTGATTTGTTTGATACGCAACCGTCTGTCGAAATTCTCTCTCTATGTTGAGTTTGAAAAGATGAAGAATGAGGGTTGAGAGATGAGGATGAAAGACAAAAACCCTGTGAAAACCACCCAACGATTGGCCTTAAACCCCCAACTGTTTATACTCATTGACGCTTGTTACCGGATGTATCGGTAAGAGACTCGAGTATTACCGGTTACAGCAAGTTACACACACATCGGTATCCTGTAAGACCGGTTCTACGCAACAAGATGACCCACAAACTCTCCCATCGTGCTCCCAGATGTCGCCACGTGGAAAGGGCATGAAATCCTGTGGTGGTAACACCATTAGCCAGATCGAGAAAAACGTTGGGTCATCAAGAGCAAGGGTATAAGTGTAATAAATGCGGTTTTTGCGGTGAGTTTAGACATTCATTTGAAACTTGTTATTCTAAAATTAGACAAATACGTGATAATAGTCTCCCTCTTGTTTATCTCAAGTTTTCGTGCTTGAAACATGACACGAAATTTGTTAGGATTTATACCATCATATTTAACTCGTTTAATGAATTTTTTATTGATTCGGTTGATTTGATCAACCCATTTAGTTAACCGGACTGTTTTAAGGTTAAATTGTTTAACTTGTTTAATTTAATAGGTTGATTTGTTTAGATGTAACTAAAAATAACGTATATAATTATATAAGATTAACCCGTTAAACTCATTTATTGCGACTCACTATCCGACATATTTTTGGTGAGTTTGGACATTCATTTGAGCTTGTTCTACTATAGTAAAAAGTGTGTTATAATTGTCTCCCTCTTGTTTATTTTTAAGTATTCGCACCTAAAATATGACAGAGACATATTTTGCTTATTTAATAAAAAAAATTATATTTGGTTGACCTTATTAACTCAATTAGATAATGGGTTAAATTGTTTAATTTGTTAAATTAAGTAGGTTAGCACGTTAAAATTATAGCAAAAGAATAATGTACATAACTTTTGTAATTACCGTTTATGATTAGTTGAACTCATTCATTACTACTCGCTACCCAGTTTTCAACAGATTTTTAGTATATAAAAACGGGTTACGTGTTTTTAAATATGTCCAACTTATAGTTAATCTTTCTTACACGGGTAATATATATAACTTATGTTTGGGTTTGTCAAATCAATCTGTTAACCTGAAATTTATCAACAGACCTGCTCTTCACCTTTATAACAAAAACTTATTTGTGTTCTAAAAATATAAAAACTCCAAATAACTTCTGTTGTAATGTTATAATTTATGATGACTATATAAATTGTTTGATAATGAAAATTATCAGTTTATCGTATCCAAAACACATAAATGAGGTCGTAATAGATAACCAATGGATTGGTGGATCCTACTACGCACAAACATAACAACCTAGTAGTTTTTTGACTTTTTCCTTTAATAGAAAATAATTAATCTTATCCTTAGTTCTTATACCCTCAAAATAATACATATGTCTGTCATCCTATCAATTGCCACTTAGGGGCCGTTTGATTGCGCTGACTGAGTAAGAGCTGACTGAGTCAGAAGCTGACCCAGTAAGAAGTTCTGACTGAGTCTGCATCTGACTGAAACTTGGCTGTTTGATTTAGTATCTGACTGACTCTGCTGAATGATAAAAATAACCTTTGGCTGTTTGATTTAGTATCTGACTGACTCTGCTGAATGATAAAAATAACCTTACATACATACATACACATAAGCAATATATACATATACATACACATACATCTACATACACATACATCTACATACATATCTACATACACATACATCTACATACACATACATCTACATACACATCTACATACACATCTACATACACATACATCTACATATACATCTATATACACATACATCTACATACACATACATCTACATACACATCTACATACCCATATACATACACATCTGCATACACATACATCTACATACACATCTACATACACATACATCTACATACACATACATCTACATACCCAATCACCTGTCGACATCGACCGCAATCGATCATTATCATCTTCAATCGATCACCACCAGAGCATCTTCAATCGATCACCACCACAGCATCTTCAATCGATCACCACCACAATTCCACCGACCGCAACCAAAACCCCAATCGATTGATCGATCGCCACAGCATCAAAAACCCCAATCGATTGATCGATCGCCACATCAATAACCTACACCGAAAACCCTAATCGATTGATCGATCGCCACAGCATCAAAACCCCAACCGCAACCACAACATCAATCGATCACCAGCGGGGCTGAAGGGAGTGCGACGGGGGGAGGGGTGGTGGGTTGCGGTTATCGGTGTCTAGGGGGGTTTCGCCGAGGGGGCTTGTGGCTGTGGGAGTCGCCGGTGATGGCTGGTTGTGGGTGGGTTGTGGGTGGGAGTCGACCGGGGGAGGAAGAAGAGAGGCGCGGGGGGGTTGTGGATTAGGTCAGAAGGGAAGAAAGCTCTTACTCGGTCAGTCCTCCAGTCCGGGTCAGAAGCTCCAGTCAGACGAATCAAACGCACTGACTGGTTGCAGTCAGACGTTGGGTCAGCTCTATCAAACAGGGCCTTAATCAAGTGATGATATTTCATTTATGTTTTACTTTATAAAAATAGATCATGTGAGCAGGGTGGCATCAGAGGAGCCCATGGATCCTCTAATACTAAAATTAATGTTACAAAACTAGCGTTATTTTTTTCTAAAAAAAGTTAAATCATTCATTTATTATCAAGAGAGAAGAGCGAATTTACGATGACCCGACTAAAAGATTTTAGGGAATTCGTAACGGTCTAGTGATGTGTTTAAAAAGTGAATTCACTTAGGAGCCACCTAGGCAATGTGTGTGATCACATTCATTAAATGTGTTATAGGTTAGTAAGTGTGAAAATGAAATGTTGACATAGAATAATCTTCATTGGGCTTCAAACAAATATTCAAAGCAAGTTGGTAACCAATGACCGTTACTCCAGTCACGACCCTTCTCCCACGCCATATCTAACACCCCATGGGGCGGTGTGTGGTGATCGTCAGTTGCTGAGGTGGCAAAGCCACACCCCTCCTGCAAAGGAATTATAGACATTCTTAGTTCCATCACAACTATGAATATTCATTAAATGACGTCGTAAGTGACAACCAGCCGATTGATAAATCCTACTACGCACAAACATAACAACCTTGTAGTTTTTAACCTTTTTCTTTGATAAAAAATAATTAATCTTATCCTTAGTCATTATACCCTCGTATATAATACACATGTCTGTCATCCTATTAATTGACACTTAATCCAGTGATGATATTTTAATTTTGTTGTACTTAATAAAAATAGATCTAAAATAAATCATGTGAGCAGGGCAGCATCAGAGCCCATGGATCCTCTACTACTAAAATTGATGTTATAAAACTAGCATTTTTTTATAAGTTTAATCATTAATTCAAGAGAGAAAGAGAACTTAAGATGACTCGACTAAATAGTTTTGGGGCATCCGTAGCGGTCTAGCGAGTGTAAATTAAAAGTGAGATCATTTAGGAGCCACCACTACTAGAAAACAAGGCTAATGCAACTTTTTAAAAGTAACCTTTTTTAAATGAGTTGCATTTGACTCTAATGCGACTTCATTGAACATAAAGGTTGCGTTTGAATATCTAATGCAGCGTTTTTAAAAAAAGTTGCAAAAGTATTATAAATTGCAATATTTTTATTAAAAAGTTGCAAATTGTAGTAAAGATTGCAACCTTTCTCTTCAAAGGTTGCACATTGTATTTAAATTGGTAACTTTTGGAATAAAGGTCGCACTATGAAAGCGTAATATGCAACATCTTTTTAAAATATTACTATAATAACCTGTCATTATTGGCATCGAAGAGATGAAGTATTCGATCATTTAAAAGGATATGGATTTGTAGAAGACTACTATGTATGGTTTTTCACGGAGAAACCTCCTCACAAACAAGATTCAATGTCGACATAGATGATATTGAAGATGATATGCATGATGATTTTGATGAGTTATTGCATGATAGATTTAGAGATACTATAGATGAAACAAATACAATACAAGGAGGTTTAAATGAAAACGTCAAAAAGTTCTATGAGCTGGTAGAAGATGGAAAGGAAGAGTTGTTCCCCGGGTGTAAAAGTTTTTCAAAGCTATCTTTCATCATCAGACTTCTTCACTACAAGACCCTTCACGGGATTAGTAATGTGGCATTTGATGATCTTCTACGAATTTGATGATCTTTTAATACGAGTTTTTACGGTGTTGATGGTCACTTACGAAGGTGTGCCATTGGTACTACTTAACACGGTATTACGCCCCCGCTGTAACACAGGGGGCTTAAAACTAGTTATTATTATTAGTTATATAAATTTATGTTATCCTTTGTTGTGTATTACAAATCTAATAGATCCATATCATTCTTACAAAAAAGAATTATTATATATAAAACTTTTTAATTTGTATAAAATTTACATTTTATAAATATTCTGTTAAATTTTATTTAGATTTCTTGGAATTTAATTGTTTTCCTTCCATTACCTGTTCCCACGTAATTATTTCCTAAAAATTAGAATATGCCCCTAATTGGTATTCCCCCCAATCTGCCCCTAACTGGGATTCACCCCAATACTCATCGCAACCGTATGTCCGTATCTCCATGCTTAATATATAATATCATTCTCTGATTCAAGCGATTCTGTTTCGATCGTCTGCCTTAATTCAAGAAATTGATAGTCGATAATCGGTATTCTTCCTTCACTATCTATTTGAATCAAGAAATTAGTATTCGGTTTTTCTTATTTGATTACAGGAGCAAACATCTCATGGTTGATTATGGATGATTTTGAACCAAATTTGGTCAGAATTTGCACCTATTTGTATCTATTTAGTTATCAGACTAGTTCGTACAGGTATCATAGTCAATTGTTTGAATCCGTAATCTGAGATATACAAGTATCATACGCCTTGTTTGTGTGTTTATGCATCAATTTCTTATGGAATTCATTAGAGTTTATTAGCAATTTCTTCATAGGTAATTAGTCAATTGTAATTGTTTCTTCATGCGTTCACTAAGACTAAGTAACAAAATTACTCCCTTTGACTTTGAAACTCAAGTACTGGTCACCTATTTCACACTTGTAGAGTTAATAGTCACAAACTTAGAGTTTAAACTTGACACTTGACAGGAAATGAAAGCACACGCTGCTTCATTGGCCCAAATGTATAATGCAGTGCATATTATACATGTTCTTTTTTCACTTTTCTATTAGCAAAGGCTACTTTTTGATGATTGAAAACAATAGTCCCGGTTTCAAATATCGAGGAACGAATATGCCTGATGATGTTAACCGGAAGGATAGTTTTCAATGATATTTTAGGAGTGACCATTGAGTTTGAGATGTTCTAATCACTTTAAAGTTAAATTATCATAATTTTTTTATTAGCATGTTGCATAACTACATTCTGATTCTTTTCACTCCTGATGCATTTTAACCAAAATACGTATACTTAGAAGTTGGAATACATCCATTTAAACTTGTTTCTAATTCAACATCATAAATAACATGTCTTTATGAAACTTTCTGTCATCATAATGAAAGTTATTGAGCCTAGGTTTCATAATGAAAGTTATTGAGCCTAGGTTTCATTACTCCTACATGGCTGTCATCATAAGTAACTTAGTGCGTGAATATTATTGTTGTTTTGGTTACCCTATATAAACCGGTAAATATTGAATTTGACAGGTCTAATGGCAAACAAAACACAGTTGAATGATTATGAAAAACTTAAACGATTAAGGGTTCAAGAAAACCAAGAAAGACTTCAAGATTTGGGAGTTAAAAACATTGCAAAGTCTTTGACAAGCTTGGTAGAAAGTAAAAAAATTAAGAAAAAGAAGCTGAACCCAACATTTTCCAATGCGAGAGATGTAGAGCATATTCCTGAAATGGGTGATGATAGTGGCGAAGATTATACAGAGGTTGCTACAAGTGTTGAACTAGCTAGAAAGGTAATAATATTATCTAAATTTTCTCTATATGTTTATGTTCTAACGAAAGTTATATTTATGTTGCAGCAATATCGTCCACGATATATTGCACCAATGTCTATGAATAAAATTGCTAATTTGACAAAACAACATCGAGTGATCGCTCCAAAGGTCTCGGATTCAAATACAGTAAGAGAGAACCATTCAAAAGCAACACTTACCATGGGTGACTTAATTTCAAGTAATAAAGAGACAAGGCAAAGGGAGGTATTCAAACAAAAGGTGAACCTACTTTTGTTACACATAGATCAAAGAAAAGTTTGGTTCTTGTTGATGAGGATGATAATGGGATGATGACGGTGATGATGAAATATTTCAAGGTATCCTTTTTATGATCTTAAAGTCCGTTTAATTATAACGTAATAACAAGTCAGTGATACAACTTTTCATACTAATTTACTCTAATATGCTTTTAGATGTTAATGAAATAGATATGGAACCAACAGGTTTGGAGTATGATGGGAATAAAGGGTATATTGTGAGATCTCAAGGTACTTATGTTGAGTAATTTCATCCGGGCATGTTAATCTTAAATACTATTATGTTACACCAGAACTCTTAAGAATATGTAAGTATGTCTCCAACAAGTTGCAAAATAGTGGGTTACTCTAAATTATATTTCATTGGTTCCTCATAGTTAGTTGGTAATTAAATTAGCTGATTAGTTTACTTAACTTTCATGATAAAGGTTTTATATCTAAATTCCTTTGAGTATCCATTAGAATGGAAAAATGAACCATCTATCTAAGTTCTCTTCACCTTTATTAAAAAAAATAATCAGAATAAGTATAGTATGCTTAACTCCTTGTTTTTTTATTTTATTTTATGTATCTGAAGGCATAGTGGATTTTGTGTAGGGTAGATAATATTTTAGTTAAGACATACAAATGATATATCTAAGCTTAACTGAATGATAACCTTGACCCATTGTAGAACGATAACTGAAATTCTTTTTTACATGAATGAACTTTTGTCGTGTTTGAGATATAGTCTGGTAATAGAAACGGCTTTGGAATAATTGGTGTTGCAACTCATGTTAAAAAAATATTTTTTATATTTTATTTTTAACTAAATTCTATCTTCTTTTAAAGGAAAAATACGATGTGCCTGATGCTGGTAAAAGTTGGGTTTTAAAGAGTATTGGACAGTCATATAAAGTCCACAAATGTAGGTTTAAGAAAAAAATACTTTTATCAATATAAGGATAACAAAACAAGATGGAAGAACCGACCTAGAAACATTCCAGAAGATTATTTCTCACAGCTGTTGAGGTTATGGAACAATAAAGATGTGGAGGTAATTTTCTAGATAATTTATCTATTACTAGTATTTCTTATTTAAAGTTTTCTATTTATTAAGTTGTTTATATTAATGTGTATTTCAGAAACGTTGTTTGCGGGCTAAAGAAATGCGCATGTCTCAAAAAAATATGCATACAGCAGTTCCAAAAAGTTTTGCTAGGATTCGTGATGAAATGGTAAGATATCTTTATTTTGCTTGTGATATAAGTTTTTTTTATCATTCAATATGTTGATTTTTTATTAATGCATGTTATCATAAATACAGAGAAATGATGACCCAAACAAGGAATTACCTAGTTTAACCCAAATATTTGAACGCACACGTAAAAAGACCAAAGGACATGTATATCTTGAATCATATGATGACACTGCAAGGAAAATTGTAAGTTCTTTTTGGTTTTTCTATTTGAGTATCTTGTATAAAGTATTTCGTATGTGTTGACTTGTAAAAATGAGTTGTTTGTTGTATAATTCTAAGCACTCAACTATGAAGACAATTTATTTAGCAATTATGGTGTGATAACAAAATATACATATAAGCATGCTTGCATATAACCGTCACATCAATAGCCTTTATCCTAGTTGTTGCATGTTTGCTGGTTGCCAACTTATATTGTTACTTAAATATTTTTCAACAAGCAACTTTTCTTGTGTATTGTTGGTTTACTGGTTGTTATATTATTAAAATATTTTCTTGTTCTCTTTTAATGAAACAAATGAAGAATTACAAACCTTCAGAAGATGAAAGTGCTTTGGTTGATCCTTTTACGATTGTAATGAACAAGGAGCGTGATGGCTACCTTCGACTTTAAAAAACATAAATGCTTGAAATGAGAAAAGAAATTAAAGAAGACCATCAAAGGAAAAAAGCAGAGATTGAAACTATGCGAAAAGATTTTGATAGTCAACGAGCAAACTTTGAAGCTACGATGCGAAATATAATGGAAAAGCTACCTGCCGGAGTACTTGAGGATCTTAGAGATGATTAGGAGGTTTTAGTTTCTTTTTATAATAGTAATTAACAACTTTATTTTGATTATGTTGTTATTTTAAAGTTAACTTTATTTTGATTATGTTGTTATTTTAAGGTTGGACATATGTTACATTACAATATATTATGTATGTATTTATATCATTATTATGTTGATGTATTTGAGATACTATTGCATACTAATTTAAACAATTAGTTTATAGAGTTACATTTGTCTATAAAAAATTGCTTTTGTTGAAATTAAAAAACTAAAAAGTGTTGCATTTGATGTGGAACATTAAGGTTGCATTTTGGTCTGGCAAATGTTGCATTTGAGTGCTAGAAAAGTTACATTAAAAGTAAAAAAAAGGTTGCATTAGCATATAAAAAAGTTGCATATTAAAAAAGTTGCATTTGACTAGCAAATGCAACATTTCCAAAAGAAGTTGCATTAGAAGTTGCATTATCTAATAAAAAAGTTGCATTAGCTCTAATGCAACTTCATCTAATGCAGCCCTTGATAAAAGGTTACATTAGGCCTAATGCAACCTTTTCAAGGCCTAACGTAACATTTTACCTGAGTTGCATTAGCTTCATTTTGTTGTAACCTAAACAGTGCGTGTGTGATCATACTCACATTCACTGAATGTGTGTAATGAGTTAGTAAGTGTGAAAATAAAATTTTAAAAATAAAATGTTGACATAGAATAATCTTCATTGGGCTTCAAATAAACATTCGAAGCAAGTTGGTGATCACGATCGTGGCTCAAGTCACAACCCAGCCTACTCCCACACCATATTTAACACCCCATGGGGGGCGGTGCGTGGTGATCCCATAGCTACTGAGGTGGCAAAGCCATACGCCTTCTCACCGAGGAACTACGAAATCACTACTATGGGTGCTTGCTAAACATATTTGGTATTCAAGATCACTTCTTCAATAAAAAAAATTTATAGATTTATAAATTGGAAAGCTATAATCAAAAGTTTATTAAAAGATTTTAATGAACTTAAAAAGGGTGAAAAAATTCAATTTTGATGTGATCCACTTATTTGACAAAATAATCATGTTTAATTTGTAAATTTCTTAAAAAACTTGAAATGTGGTGATGTCAACTGTAGGGATGATATGACAGGTAGTGGCAAATTATTTTCGTAGTCGATTGTAAAATTATGTCCCTTACTTGTCATGTACTCAGTTACACATCGACCTTCGACTATCTGGTGTATATGTTAGTTTCTTAACAATTACCCCTTTGTGATTTCCCTATTACATTTCTCACATCTAATTTTCATCCCCCAAGCAAGTTAAAAATATAAAAACTAAAGAGCTAGTACACTAATAGATTATTTTATTATCTAAAGATAAAGGATGACAAAAGTAAGAAGAAAATTTTTCAATGTATGATTTAAGTACACATATATGTAAGTTTCGAATGCCACCTAATATTCTATCCATAACCGTACCCACAAATCTTTTTAATCTCATACTAGTTGACAAAATAATCATGTTTAATTTAGTAACTTTATTAAAAAGTTAAAATGTTGTGATGACAAACTGCAGGGATGCCAGGTGTTGGCAACACATTTTAATATCCGATTATAAAATCATATCTCTTGCTTGTCATGTGAGTACTCATTAACTTTCAACTATCAGGTGCGCATGTTAGTTTATTAACAATTACCGATCTCAAAGGACCAAAACCCTTTGTAATTATACGGTTCATTTTCCGAATCCCCACTTTAAATTTATAGCATAAAAAGGTTGAGAAAAAAATGATAACGAATAAATACATAGGGGCGAAAATTGGTATGTTTAAAATATAATTCAATATATACGTCATTAGTTTTTAGTTATACCTAAAGGTATATGTCTAAGACTTATATATTTTTTTATATTAAAAGTTGCAACAAAGATACTCAATAATAATACGAAATAGTAATAAAGAAGACAAATATTTCAATTATGCGAATATTGGTAAGAGAAGTTGGAAATCAAAATGCCATGTATGAGAAAAGTGTAGTATCCTACGTGGCAGGGAAACGACCCACTATTGGATGCTTGATGCCTTAGAATTATCCCTTTTTCATACAACGGGTTGAATAGGACAGGCGATAAGTGTTTAACGGAGGAGAAATAGTAACGCGTGTCGATAGGATAGGCAAAGACAATGTTAAGTGTTAACGCCGTTAAGAGGTAAGAATGTGAATCAATGTTATCAGAGTCGGATTGGACAGTAAACCAGTTATCTCACTTATTTGACAAAAAAATTGAATTTTTATGTCAACGTTTTTTGCGGCGATAAATATATCGTCGTAAAAAAAACAGAAAACGACAAAAAAATTAACTTTTTTGACTTTTAAAAGTCAAAGGTATTATTTGCGGCGACATTTCGTCGCAATAAATAACAATTAATTATTTTTCAATTTATTAATATCACAAAAATATTTTCTGATGGCGCCAAAAATCCCGCCATCTCTTTTGCGGCGATTTGTCGTCGCAATAAATGGAAATTAATTATTAAATATTTTAATATTTAAGTAAATAAAAGCGTATCGTCGCAATATGTTTATTGCGGCGATATATCGCCGCAAAAAAGTTCCCAGTTTTTAGTCGGGACTTCTTTAATCTGAACATCTAAACAGAACACCAAATCCCCAATTGAGCACCCTACCCCTTCTCCCCACTGCGCAGCGCGACCACCACCCCCACTCCCCCACCGCCGGCCATAACCGCCCACCGTCGGCCGGTCCACAGTCGGCCGGGTCCACCGTCGCAAGCTCCCTTCTCCGTCGCAAGCTCCCTTCTCCGTCGGCCGGGCCCCCTTCTTCGTCACTACCGCTGCTGCTCCACGTGCACCGCCGCTGTTCCTCCTCCTTCACCGCCTCTTTTGCATCATAGTCACCACCACCACTTCTGATTTCAAGTAATAACCTCAATTGTTTCTAATTTGGTGTTACTTTGTAGTTAATATTTTGAAATTAGGGATTTTGTGTTCATTTTGCCTAATTTGTAGTTTTTATGGTTATGAACATGGATGTTTAGCTTAGTTAAGATCAAGTAATATGTGTGTATGTATGTATTTAACAATGTATATTTAAGTGTGTTAATTTTGTGTTAATATGTGGTTCTTGTTTAAGAAAAATATGTGTATGTTTATGTATGTGGTTATGAAATTAGGGTTAGAAAGTTTATGAAATTGTTAATAAAGTTTAAGAAAAAATGTGTTTAAGAAAAAGTCTAAGAAATTAGGGTTAGAAAGTTTATGAAATTGGTTCTTGTTTAGAAAGTTGTATGTGTTTAATATGAAAGTTTATGTATGTGTGTATGTTTATGTATGTGGTTATGTATGTGTTAATATGTATGTTTATGAAAAAATATGAAATAACATGTGTGTATGTATTTTAATCATGGATGTTGAACTTAGTTGAGTTGAAATAATATTGTGTTAATTTGTAGTTATTTGCGGTTTTAAGTTTATATTGTTTTGAAATCATGGATGTTGAACTTAGTTAAGTTGAAATCATGGATGTTGAACTTAGTTGAGTTGAAATAAGATGTATATGTGTATTTATGTATGGATGTATATGTGTATGTGTATATGTATGTTGAATTGTGATTAAAATGGATGTATATGCGTATTTGTGTATGGATATATATGTGTATGTGTGTATGTATGTTAAATTGTGATTAAAATGGATGTATATGTGTATTTATGTATGGATGTATATTTGTATTTGTGTATGGATGTATATGTGTATTTGTGTATGGATGTATATGTGTATTTGTGTATGGATGTATATGTGTATTTGTGTATGGATGTATATGTGTATGCGTATATATGTGTATTTATGTTTGTATTTCCCTAGTTTTAAATGTGTTAAGATAATTAATATTTGTTTGTAGACGCAGTTATGACGATTGATAAGACTTGGACTACTTTAGAAAATAAATTTTCTAAAGAATATCTGATTGGTCTTAAAGCATTCATGGAAAGGTGTAAGAATTATATGAATGGCCAAAATAAAGCTCGGTGTCCGTGTAATAATTGCAATAACAGTTATTGGTTTCCTCTTCCAACAATAGAGCGCCATATACATAATAATGGTTTTTGTCGATTTTACAAAACGTGGACGTATCATGGTGAATCATATGTTCTGTCACCGGTAGTTCCAATCATACCTCAAACGACAGACCCAATACATGATTTTATTAACGATGTTCGTCAGGAGAATGTCCCACAAGAGGACAACACATACGACGACGACGAACCAATGAACACAACAGATACACCGATTGATACAAATGATGAACTTGCTGAATTACTGAAACTTGCCGACACCGAACTATACCCTGGTTGTGACGGGATGTCTTCATTGGATTTCTTGGCAAAACTGAGTCACATGAAGGCCATCAATAAATGGACCGATACATCGTTTGACCAATTGTTAGAATTTCTGAAAACTGCATTTCCGCTTGCTAAAATCCCACCGTCAAACTATGAAGCCAAGAAGATAATGAAGAAAGTTGGGTTAGGATATGAATCGATCCACGTTTGTAAGAACGACTGTTGTTTATTTTGGGGGAAGGATAACCAAGATTTGCAAAAATGTCCAATATGTGATGAAAGTAGATGGAAGGACGCAAACACTAAGGGGAAGAAAGTTGCCAACAAGGTTATGCGTTACTTTCCATTAATTCCTAGATTAAAACGTATTTATAGCTCAAGACACACTGCAAAGCATATGACATGGCATGCTTCTGGACGTTGCACGGATTACGTCACCCGGTGGATGGTACATCATGGAAAGAATTCGATTCAATGTATCCTGATTTTGCCAAAGAACCTAGAAATGTTAGATTAGGGTTGGCTGCTGACGGCTTCAATCCATTTGGGAACATGAGTACGTCGTATAGCATGTGGCCGGTAATACTGACAACATACAATACGCCACCATGGTTATGTATGAAAGAGTCTTCATTCATGCTGACGTTATTAATCCCTGGCCCTAAATCACCTGGGAAGGACATTGATGTTTTTTTAAGACCATTAGTTGATGAATTGAAAAGTCTTTAGTCGGACGGAGTCGTGACAAAAGATGCGGTTACAAACACTTTCTTCACATTACGTGCAATGCTTTTATGGACTATCAATGATTTCCCTGCTCGTAGTAGCTTGTCTGGTTGGAGTGGGCAAGGTTACTTTGCATGCCCAACATGTAAGGAAGACACTCCATCTGTTCATGTATTGGGAAAAACTGCTTATGTTGGACATAGAAGATAGTTACGAACAAATCATAAATGGAGGAAGGACAAGTCATTCAATGGTCAGAACGAGACTAGCCGTCCTCCTAACAGGAAAACTAATGATCAGATTTTGTAACAACTTAATAAATTGCCGCCCCGTATTTCTGGGAAACATGTTCAGTTTGGTGGTAAGAAGAGAAAACGTGATTCCGATGTTGAATTGAATTGGACCAAGCGTTCTATTTTCTTCGAGCTTGAATATTGGTCTTCAATTCAACTAAAACATAATTTGGATGTCATGCATATCGAAAAGAATGTGTGCGAGAGTTTGTTGAATACGTTGATGATGAACAAGGAAAAATCCAAAGACACTAATAAGGCAAGAATGGTGTTAGAACAATGGAACATTCGACGTGACTTGTGGCTTGTAGATAACGGTCGCGGTAAGCTCTCAAAGCCTCATCCCAAGTTCTCTTTCTCAAACGCCGAAAGGAGTCTTTTTGTCAATTCATTAAGGAAGTAAAACTACCTGATGGTTTTGGCTCTAACTTTAAACATAAGGTAACCGATAATGATACCCAAATAATGGGGATGAAATCACATGATCATCATATAATGATGCAACGGTTGCTTCCGATTGGTGCTCAAGCGTACTTGGATAAAAACATTTCAACACCAATAATTGAGATGTGCTTATTCTTTAAGCAACTTTGTGCTCGGAACTTGATGTCAGCTGACATGCAAGATGCTGAGGAGAAGTTGATTAAAATTTTGTGTTCTTTCGAGCAAATATTTCCTCCGTCATTTTTTGACATAATGATTCATTTGGTTATGCATTTACCTGAGGATGCCATTCAAGGTGGGCCAGTTTATATGAGGTGGATGTATCCATTTGAAAGATACATGAAAAAGCTGAAAAATTATGTTAGAAATAAGGCTAGGCCCGAAGGTTCCATTGCGGAGGGGTATGTCGCAGATGAAGCCTTAACTTTCTGTTCAAGGTATCTTGACGGTGTACCGACGAGATTTAATCGGCCGGACAGAAACGAAGATGCCCCAGTTCCCACACGTGAGTTTTATGTCTTCCAATCGCTATGCACACCTATCAGCAAGGGGGTTGATAAAAAAATGGATGGTGTGCTTTGGGCAAATCTAAATTGGTTTGTCCTTAACAACAGCTCTGAGATCGAAGAATACAAAGAGTAAGTATTTTCTATTTCGGGTTGTGTTTTCGTAAGTTATCTTTATAGTGATTATTATTAACGCAAGTAACATTATTTATAGTGAATTT
Source organism: Flaveria linearis (assembly GCA_024085815.1). Taxonomy (NCBI): domain Eukaryota; kingdom Viridiplantae; phylum Streptophyta; class Magnoliopsida; order Asterales; family Asteraceae; genus Flaveria; species Flaveria linearis. The sequence continues at coordinate 99,329,253 of CM044001.1, forward strand.
ATTACTCAAATGCCGCATGGAACTGACTTGAAAGCAAATTTTCCTAACTGGTTTAAACAGAAGGTAAACTCATTTGTGTATAAAACCGATTATACAAACCGATCATACAAATTTTCCTAATTTTCTCTTATTTCAAATAGATCAACCGTCGGCGAGTAAATGATGAATCTAGTGTTAGTCCTCAGTTATTTGCTTTAGCAAATGGACCACGACATGCAAACTCTTACACCGCTTGTATAGTTAACAGTGTGAGATTTGTAGTTCATAGCCGAGACGTACGCCGTACAACTCAAAATAGCGGCATCTCAACAACTGGTCAAGATGGAACAAAGTATTACGGTTTGTTGGAAGAGATTCTGGAGCTAGGCTATCTAGACCGTTGTAATGTTGTGTTGTTTCGATGTAAATGGTTTAAAACTAATAACAACAAACTTTGTGTCATTAAGAATAACATAACCAGTATTTCTACCCAAACTGAATGGTTTACAAATGATCAATACATTCTTGCAACACAAGCAAAGCAAGTTTTTTATCTTGACGAACCGTCTAAAGCCAGTCAAAGAGTTCAATCAATCAGACATTGGAAGGTCGTCCAAGAGGTGAATCATCGGAAGATTTGGGACCGAGATATTATAATGGAAAATAATGAAGCAGATTTAATTCATGGCAGCACTTCATCTGAGCTTTTGTTGTCTGCTGACTTAGATAATTTAACTTATGATGGTATGAGTAGAGATGAAGCTACAGAAGTCGATGTTTCCCTTGAGCATGTCAATGTAGAGGACGGGACATATGAAGATACGGATGAGGGTGAAGACGACGATGCAGACCAAGTTGTTGACGTTTCTGATAATTCAGATGATGAATCAGACGAATTTAATAATGATTGTGGAGAAGATTCTTATCACACCGATGAATCCGATTGATTGTAATTTTTAACTTTAACCGAATCATTTATTATGTTTGATCTATTATGTTTATTGAATTATTTTTTTCAATTATGTGTTTAGCTAATGATTCAATTACGGTATATTTGTATACTTATATAATCTTTTTTTACAGATGGCAGACGTGGCCCGAGGTCACGGTGGGGATACCTATGGCCGTGGTCCACCTGGTGGTGGTCCTCCCGATGATGATCGATCGTGGCAGCCGCCACGACAGTGCGAGGTCAGTGATGACTCCGGTAGCGGCAGCGGACGAGGTATGACGAATTTTTTATACTATTATCTTTTAAAATGAAATATATAATTTACATAGAATTTTTATACTATTATCAATTTGCAGGACAAGGCAAGCGTGGAAAGACCACACTTCAAGGTATACGAAAGAGAAATCCACAAGGAAATTTGCTCACAATTGAATTTGAGCAAGGTACGCATGACACCTACAAACCTGTGGGTGTCAATCAGGCGACCTTTGCTTCACTGGTTGGCACAATCGTTGACAGATTTCCTCAAAACTACAAGAGCTGGAGAAAGATACCTGCGGATTTGAAGGCGACTATCTGGCCTGACTTACAGGTTAAGTTTTTGATAATTAAATTCAGTGATTAAATATATATACACTAAGCTATTTGTTTTCATAATTTGCAGATGTATTTTGATATGACTCCCCACGAAGGCCTGAGGGCAGGCATTGAGAAATATGCTGCAAACCGGTATAAAGATCACAAATACCGGTTCAAGCAAAAGCATTTTAGCAAAATAGGCAGGTAGGACAGGGTTGATATTTCTGATGTTGTGCCACCTGATATGCAAGAATCTGAATGGAAAGGCTATGTGGATTACTACACTTCTCCTGAAGTCAAGGCTCGGTCTGCAACCAACAAGTCCAACAAAGGGAAGCAGACGATCAAGGGACATGGCGGCCGGACATCTTTAGCCCAATGTCGTTATATGTTTGTAAGTTATTTTAATCTAATGTGTTTATAACTTGTTTTATGTGTTTGTAAGTTACTTTTATATTATTATATAACTATAAAATGTGTTTACAGCGGGAAGATGGTTCTGATGAATCTGGGAGTGCCATATTAGCATATCGTCGCTTCTATACCGATTCAAGCGGTAATTTCTATCAACCTGAACCCGCTGCATACTATGTAAGTAATGTACACGTCTTACAATTTTATAAAAATAAAGTACTATATAAATCACCATATATATAACATTGTTTATTTTTTTTGTAAACTATAAAGGAGCAAATGGTCGCGCTTCAACAACAACATCCAGAAATGTCAGAGAAACAGATCATGCGCCAGGTGTGTATGGATGTATCTGTTCCCAATTTTTATTTGTTATACAAATATATTTCTGGATATATAAAATGGATTAATATGTATATTTGTGCATATGTATATGGGTATTTGTGTATGAATATGTATGTGTATATATTAGAATGTATGTATATGTGTGTATGAATGTATATGGGTATTGAGATTAAAATGAATATATATTTGTGTATGAATGTATATGGGTATTGAGATTAAAATGGATTTATATGTATATTTGTGTATGAATGTATATGGGTATTGAGATTAAAATGAATATATATTTGTGTATGAATGTATATGGGTATTGAGATTAAAATGGATTTATATGTATATTTGTGTATGAATGTATATGGGTATTTGTGTATGAATGTGTATGTGTATATATTAGAATGTATGTATATGTGTGTATGGATGTATATATGTATTTATGTATAGATATATATGTGCATGTGTATGGATGTATATATGTATTTATGTATGGATGTATATGTATATGTGTATGGATGTATATGTGTATTTATGTATGGATGTATATGTGTATGTGTATATGTATGTTGAATTGTGATTAAAATAGATGTATATGCGTATTTGTGTATGGATGTATATGTGTATTTGTGTATGGATGTATGGATGTAAAATAGATGTATATGCGTATTTGTGTACAGGTGTTGGGGGAGCGACCCGGGTGGGAACGTGGCATCGGTCCAATACCGAGCGTGCCTTCACAACCCCCACCGCCACCTCATAGAACAGATCAGCGGATGTTCTCACAATCTGAGGTTGAGGAGATAGTAGCAGCGAGACTGGCCAGAGAGCAAGAACAATGGCAGTCACAGATGATGGCTAATATGATGGCACAAATGTAAAGTCAAATCCAAAGCCAAGTCCAGAGCGCGTTGAGGAGAAGTGGTCATTCTCAAGAAGATGAAGAAGATAAAGATGATGAAGGTGGGTCGTCATAGGATGGTTTGATGGTTTGATGGTTTTTAGTGATTGTTATGACTATTTTAAAACATTTGTTTGTGTAACTTTTAACTTATTAAATTTGGACAATTTTTTGTTTATATGCTATGTTTTGTGATTGGTTTGATGGTTTTGATAGTGTGTACTGACTTGGAACAGCAGGTTTGGTCTGTTACCCAGAAAAATCTGGGTGGATTGCTGCAAATGCAGCAAAATTATTAAAAAAAATTTTGTTTTTGCGGCGATATATCGTCGCAAAAAAGAGTGAAATATATTGAAAAATATCGCCGCAAAAAAGATTTTGGTCAAAATAATTGCGGCGATATATCGCCGCAAAAAGAGTAAAATATATTGAAAATTATCGCCGCAAAAAAGGTTTTGGTCAAAATAATTGCGGCGATATATCGCCGCAAAAATTAGGATTTCGTCGCAAAAATATCGTCGCAAAAGATTTATCATAGAATTTTATTTTTTTTAAAATAAGTGGAGCCCACAAAAAAATCGTCGCAAATTTCGTCGCAAATAACATTTTGCGACCACTTTTTTACGGCGACTATTTTGCGACGAAATTTTCGTCGCAAATAATATATTGCGACGAAAAGTTAGTTTTTTGCGACGATATTTATCGCCTCAAAAAATCCTTATTCTTGTAGTGTTTTTAATCTCATACTAGTTGACAAAATAATCATGTTTAATTTAGTAACTTTATTAAAAAGTTAAAATGTTATGATGACCAACTACAGGGATGCCTGTATGACAGGTGTTGGCAACCCATTTTAATATCCGATTATAAAATCATGTCTCTTGCTTGTCATGTGAGTACTCATTAACTTTCAACTATCAGGTGTGCATGTTAGTTTATTAACAATTACCGATCTCAAAGAACCAAAACCCTTTGTAATTATACGGTTCATTTTCCGAATCCCCACTTTAAATTTATAGCATAAAAGGTTGAGAAAAAAATGATAACGAATAAATACATAGGGCGAAAATTGGTATGTTTAAAATATAATTCAATATATACGTCATTAGTTTTTAGTTATACCTAAAGGTATATGTCTAAGACTTATATATTTTTTTATATTAAAAGTTGCAACAAAGATACTCAATAATAATACGAAATAGTAATAAAGAAGACAAATATTTCAATTATGCGAATATTGGTAAGAGAAGTTGGAAATCAAAATGCCATGTATGAGAAAAGTGTAGTATCCTACGTGGCATGGAAACGACCCACTATTGGATGCTTGATGCTTTAGAATTATCCCTTTTTCATACAACGGGTTGAATAGGACAGGCGATAAGTGTTTAACGGAGGAGAAATAGTAACGCGTGTCGATAGGATAGGCAAAGACAATGTTAAGTGTTAACGCCGTTAAGAGGTAAGAATGTGAATCAATGTTATCAGAGTCGGATTGGACAGTAAACCAGTTATCTTACTGGTTAGACCGGTCGGACTTGATTTGACAACCGCATGACATAATAATTATATGTATATGTATATTATGTATAGTTAATATAAGTATTTTATATGTATATTTTATAGATATATATAAAACTCAACAATAATTATATATCCAACACTCTAATTATCATCAGACCTAACTATTAAACCCTTTAAAATCTAAAAAAATTAAAAATCCGATCCGACCCGGTTTCTAGTCCGACCGCCAAACTAGTTCGAACCGGCAGGTTTGGAGAACAAAACGAGTTGGGGTGGATCGGACCGGTGGCCCAACTGAATCCCGGCCCGACCCGAGTCTAACAACATTAATGTGAATAGGAAAAATATATTGCTATTTGATTAACGTGTTAGATTTTCATGCATTTATCATCAACAAATGTGTTTTTAGCTAACAAAGTTCAAAACTACGTGAAATGGACTAGCGTAATATATATTTGAGTTTTGGATAAATCGTGGAGATTGTGTATAGTGAGGTCGTGGTGCAGCGTTTTTTTTTTCTTTTGTTTTTTTCTTTTCTTTCTTTCTTTCTTTTCCGATGATGGTGATTCAGATAGATTGAAGGTCTGTAAATCAAAATATCAATCAGTGTTTATGCTTGGTTTGCAATATATGAACTACTCATTTGGTTAGTGTGGTGCAACGTTCTTAGTTTAACTTACTAGAAGGTGAGAAACTAAGAATACAATGTGTCATAACATCATACACAAGAGGGTAAGCACTAGACGTAGCTTAGTACTCGCACAGTTGGTAGCGGGTCCAAGGCGCGGCAGCCCCTTGCGGGGTTCAAAGGCCAGAACCCATTTATTTTGGTAAGTATTGCTTTACTAATAATGCATGGAAATTTGTTTTTCCAAACTTTCACATGTGAAACCCGGATGCAAAAATGGTTAAATTTGAAAACAAAAACTGTCTTTGGCAGTTCCCCTAATCCCTGAAATAATCTAAATACGTTGAACATAATTTTGGTCAAAATTTTCTTCTTCTTCTTCTTTCTAAGCACTGGTTCACGGATTTATCGCACACATATCATACTTGTTCTTGTAATTAATTTTATCCAATTAAAAATTATGGCATAAACTCAAATACTTTCAATCAATCTGATAGCGTTTCACAATTTTCATTATCACGGTATTTCTCTAGGATAGTTCATAATACAAAGATACAAGAGATGATAATGACCATTGGTCAAATGTCACCATCAATTTACACTTAATCACCATGATGATGCATAACTATTATCCGACCACCATACACTTTTAACGATTTTTACCTTTCCAACATTATGTTGAACATGATGTTAGTGTACATACGTTCATGTTTTTTGCAAAGTTGAGAATCTCTAGACTTTATACTCATCTTAAAATGTAACCAATATTTGTTAACAACATAATGCAACACTGGTAGCTTATAGTAGGGGTTTATACCTGTAATACGTATTTTCTAATAGAGAGGCTTTAGATGAGAAGACTCATTTTAGTAGGGGTTTATACCTTATACGCTATTTAGTAGCAATTTATACCTTACTAGGTTAGTCCCCGTGTATTACACGTAAATAATAAATAAAATATTAAATAATTAGTAATCAAAATTGATGCATTATAAAATCATGTTTGAAGATAAAATATGATTATATTTATGTATAAATAGTCACTTTAAGTAAATAAGCATAATGTATTTTTTCTTAAACTTTGTTTTATAAGAAAATTATGATTTTAAATGATTTATTTTAAGAAAAATGATTTTTTAAAGAAAAAGTTCGTTGTATTATGTATTTTTATAATATTTTTAATTTTAAAAAGTGCGTTTTAATAAAAAAATAGTTTTTTATTTATTAAATTATACACTTTTTTAATTTGAAAATGATATGAGTAAAACTATTAGTATTCAATATTATTATTAATAAAAAAAAATGATAAAATTAGTATGATAATGCTTATAATTGTTTCATGTTTATTTTAGTTTTTTAGAGATAGATATATAGGCTAAAATTCCATTAATTAAACGGATTATAGTTAGTAATAAATACGAAGAGTTAGATTATAATATTTTAATAATAAATATAATTAAAATTATATATACGTAATAGTTCAAGAAATAAAATAATTATACTATTTTTAACTCTCTTATCTAAATAGTTTCATTTTTAGACATTCGTTTTAAGATTTTTTTATTAAAAAATTATTTTTTATCAAAATCTTTTTTTTGAACACTCTGATTTGTAATTATTTTGGTTGTTTTAATGAGAATGTTTTTGAAAAATTTCACCTTTATATTTTTTAAGAAACAAAACGATTTAAAATATTTTGCTTAAAAAAGGTTTAGTGTTTTAGAAAATTTTATATTATATAAAATTTTTGTTTTTTATTATTTAGATTTTAATTAAAAGATATGATTTTTAAATTCCTTAGTAAAATATATTTTTTTAAAAATATAGTTTGATTTTAAAAAATCTACATAAGAGAGAGAAATATAACGATTAATAAAATTAATTTTTAATAAAAGACAGAAACTTGTATTACTATTTAAATTGCTATAATACTCTTTTGGAGAGAAAATTAATGTGTGAATGTAGAATTTTGATAAGTGGGAAAAAAGTGGATTAAAAAAATAACAATTGGCAAAAAAACATTCTTTTATTAAATATATATAGATATATAGATATAGATATGTTAATTATAAACACCTTGTGAAATGTCCACCTCACGTCTTCTGCTTCCAAAGTCTTTCTTTTGGTAAACCATGCAATACACACAACTCACGTTTTACTAGCAATGCTGCATTATTTTGCTAGTCATCTAACTGAATTATCTCCGACTATCAAATCCCCATAAACCTTGGTTTACTAAGAGCACGTTTGAGTCACAAGGCGGTCGACTAGCGGACAAATCGCTTCACAACATATGAAGCGCTTGAGGCGATCAATTTTCCTAAGAGGATTCTTTTTGCAATAAGGTGCCTTAACTCGCCACTACAAGATCGATATCATCCTTGAGAGAGCATTGGGGTAGTAGTTAATAGGAGATGGTCGCCAAATAGGTTTAAAGGGGCAAGACACAAACAAAGAAAAGATAAAGGTAGCCGCTTCGACATGATTCTTCTACTTCTACATTTTAAGATAAAAAAGAAGACACGAGGAGAGATCAAGAGTTTCCGCAGTGCGTTAATATAGGAGGTTAAAAGAGTGAGAATTAAAATAAATAAAGTATGTAATGCTTACTTCATTATCCAATACCAAACAGATATTTAGTTTTTAAAAAATAAGAACATTGAAAGATATGTTAATATATGAGGTTAAAAGAACGAGAATAAAATAAATTAAAGCATGTAGTGTTCGACTATAATGTTTATTCCTTGTATAAAAAATTCATTTGGTTTACATAGAGATAAAATTTTCTTATCAAAAATAGGGTAGTTTATGTTTTTTATATTTGTTAAATGATATGTATTTCTTTTATTAGGCTTTGCTCTTTTGTGTTTAACTAATATTTTTTCCCACGCGTTACCGCGGGCAAGAAAATATGGCTTGTGTTAGGGGTGTTGATCGGGTTAGTTAATTGGGTTTCGGGTTAATCGGTTCGGTTATTCGGGTTTTTCAACATTAAAAGTCTACCCGAAACACGACCCGAATAACAATCGGTTTAATCGGTTTCGGGTTATTCGGGTAACGGGTTGTTTGGGTCGGGTTTTTGTTATTAAACAATAGACTTAATTTAATAGATTTTAGTGAGTTTTCATTTGAAATTTTATAAAACTAGTGAACTTAAATTAATTTATTTCTATAATTTATAAAATGTGTTTAAATATATATATTTATATATAAACAATTTGATCAATTTGGACAGTCTAAACAAGTGTTATATATAATTTACTTAATTATTATATGGGTTGATCGGGTTATTCGGATTTCGGATTAATCGGTTCGGCTTATTCTGGTTTTTGAGATTTGAAAGTTTATCCGAATCCCGACCCGAATAAGAATCGGTTTAATCGGTTTTCGGGTTGTTCGGATAACGGGTTGTTCGGGTCGGGTTTCTCCGGGTACGGGTGAGATCGGGTCGGACGGGTTAATCGGGTACGGGTGAAATCGGGTCGGATGGGTTAATCGGGTACGGATAAAATCGACGGGCCTAGCTTGTGTGAATGAAAAGCCGGGACATGCTAAAAATGTCTAGACATGTTTTACATTGATATTTAAAAAAAGTTTAATGTTTAACAAAAAGAAAGCTTGAGCAGTGTAACAAAAGATAATAAAGTATTGTTGCAGATTGTCAAAACATTTCTACCATGTTAAAATGCTCATAATGTCTGCCGCCAAGGCAAAATATTCAGTTTCGTAGTTTTTAAGCCAAACTTCATTTTTCATCTCCCTTTACAAGTAGGGGCAAATACTTATAAACCCAAACATTGATACTAGTTATCTAACTTTAATCAACAATGCATATACAAATTGTGAAATTCAGTAATACTTTATTAACCATGTAAAGTTAAACAACTTCTATTTTAATTTGGATGTCGTATGTCTATAGCGCATTTGCGACATTTTGCAAAATTCTTTATTGTACCAGGAGGAGAAGTGAGACGGAATTACCATCATATTTATAAAAAGTAAAAGAAAAATTATTATTTATTACCAATGAAATTACCAACAGGTTTTAAAATATTAACCAATAAGTTTTTAGCGACATATTTTCTGTCACAAATCCATGTTAAATTAAAGTTCTTTAAAGTTTATTGGATAAAGTAGTTTTGTTTTTCTAGTTTTATTCTACTTAATAATATCTCTACAAAGTACATAAATATATGGAGAATCACATACAAACACAAAGCAAAGCAGCAAACTTTAAAAACACAAAGTTCGTACTAATTCATAATGTTCTTGTAAAATTTGTCAACAAAACTCTACTTCAACTATTTCCAACAATAAATAAAAAAACATTTACTAATATTTCTAGTTCATTGCAATGAGATCCCAAAGCTAGAAGCAAGTACCTCAGAAGTCAGATGAGCATGAAACAACACTTGCTAATATGCTAAATTTCAAGAATTATGTATTCGTTCTTCTAATTTCTTTCACAAAAGCTAAACACAATAACATCTAAATAATGACATGGTTCAATAGTAAACGAATCATCATAACATGAATATGGCGGATATCGTCATACCGAAGGCCGGTGTTCTCACCCATCTTCTGCAACCAAGCCATGAACCCTAATTGAAAATTATCATGCTCTTAACCTTAAATTAGTACATATTTTCTTCACCTCCATAAACCATTTCCATGTGATGCTACATCTCTCCAATGAATAGGTTTGACTATTTTGGATATGTTATGTTGTAACAATATCTATTATGTTTAATGCGTATGAGTTGTTTGGTTAATTAATTGCTACATAAAGTATAGAGTAAATTCTCATTTTCGTCCATGTGTTTGTTGAAAATTGTCACTTTTATCCAATAGTTTATTTTTTTCGCATCTGGGTCTCTGTGGTTTACAAATCTTGTCATATTCATCCAGTTCGTTAACTCCATCCAACATTCTTCGTTAAATGAAGGATATATTGGTCATTTTACATATATGTTTTATTTTTTTATTTTTTTAAACCCCATTTAATATATCCTCTTTAAATAAATTGTTATTTTAGTCCCTGTGGTTTTGACATGTTTGCCAATTCAGTCCAAAAATCCCACCACCTTGGCATAAAACACCATATCACCACCACCCATGATGGAACAACCATGTAGACGTAGGGTACAAATAACTCACACAAGACCGAGTACCAGAACCCGAAAGCCCGGCCCATGCGGGCGGAACGGGTAAGCCAGCAGGATACGTGCCCCGCATTTAATTACATCAGAATCACTTCAATCATAACCGATAATTCAGTAACGGTCGGAGAACATAAAAGGTAATGGATTTGCCGGGGAATAATCCTTGTAAATCAGCACACGATTACAGCAGGCAAACACTATAAATACCAGGTAAAGAGGATCGAGATCCTCACAAAAGAATACACACAAAAGCTCCCTCTTAATTCTCCCTATCATATATTTCAATTCAACAAATACTTACTCTCACGCCGGAGGGTCGTTCCAGGGGTATTTCCCCCTGGAACGCCTTAACTGGTGTTGTTTTCATTGTGCGTAGGTGTGAAGTTTCAGAAAGCATCGGTGGATCGAAGTTCAACAAGACCGTAACCATCCAAAGTTGGACCTCGTATTTACACACCACACCACCACCACGCCGCAAACCACCACCACTCCATCAGAACCACCAAATCATCACCACCACCCTATCATAAAATCACATGGACTAAATTAGCAAATACACTCAAACCACAGGGTAGTGGTGTGGTGGTTATTTTTGGACTAAATTAGCAAATACACTCAAACCACATGGACTAAAATAGCAATGTATTTAAAGAGTATATATTACATCAGGTTTAAAAAAAGAAAAATAAAAACATATATGTAAAATGACCAATATGCCCCTACATTTAACGGAAATTTTGGATGGAGTTAACGTACTGGATGAATATGACAAGATTTGTAAACCACAGGGACCCAGATGCGAAAAAACAAACTATTGGATTAAAGTAGCAAGGGACGAAATAACAATTTACTCTAAAGTGTATATATGCAAGGTAGTTATTAGCCAATGTTTTTAGTAAAAACACCTATACAACTTAAACAATAGTCGGTGGAACTTTTTTTGTAATTTGACTTGAAGGTAGCAAATGGCATCTTTATTAAAAGAGAGCATGTACCAGACCCCAGTTGCTTGACGTAAAAGCAACATACGTTTCTTGTATTGTATATTGTAATATTGTAATTGTAATGTCTACGTTACATCTTCTTAAAGTGTGTAAAAAGAGTGACGCACTTGACAAAAGGAGAAGATATATAAGAAGAGAAAAAAAGAACATATACTACATATTACCAATCATTAAGTTGCTAAACATTTTTTATTAAACAAAATGTATTTATATATATAAGAAGCGAAAAAAAGAACACATACTACATAACTAATCATTAAGTTGTTAAACACGTTTTATCTTTTTTACGAATGTTAAATACGAGAATATTTGTACGCATGTTAGACCAAGTATTAAGACTAGAGATTGTAATCGTGTCAGGTTGGAGACACCAAGTTGTCTAGTTAAATCATTAAACCTAAAAGTGACTCGTATATTTATTTACATTAAGGCTTTATTTGTTCACATAATTCTTAAAAATTTAAAATCTTGTTTGGCTGGTCAAATGATGAATTGAAATTGAAATTTTTCAAAAATTTATTAGAATTTGTGTTACTTCCACTTACCCATAAAATGTTCAACAATACTTAAAGTGTTCAAAATTAGCATTCCAATTATACTCCAAATTAACCAACCAAACATGTTATCAATTTTGATAAGATTTCGTTTCAATTCCAATTCTAATCACTTACCCATAAAATGTTCAACAATACTTAAAGTGTTCAAAATTAGCATTCCAATTATACTCCAAATTAACCAACCAAACATGTTATCAATTTTGATAAGATTTCGTTTCAATTCCAATTCTAATTTCATTTTCAATTTCAATTTCTTTGCAAAACATTATGCGAACCAAACGGCCTCTAAAGATATGAACCTTACCAAGACACTTTAAAATCATGTAACACAAATGTGATTTGTTTAACTCATGATTTATTCAACTCATTTTACAAAACAAGTCTAATAGCTTGATAGGTTGTAAACATGATAAACAATCATAAACAAGTACTAATAAACGAGCTAAATGAGTTTCACATGTAGACCATTTTAATTAAATGGATTAAACAACATAATTCATTTTGACCAAATGGATTAAACAAGTTAACTGTACAATCTGATTTGATCTCCTTCAACACATTTATAATATAGATTGAAAGGTGGCATCGATTGCCGGAAATGGACCGAAGAAAAAGACGGCCAATTCACAGTTGCTTCGGCCAAGAGACTTCTTGCCAGTTCGCATGTGGGTGACGGTGACCTTGGGATTAAGTGGAAAGGATGGGTTCCGTTGAAGTGCAAAGTTCTAATTTGGAGAATCGCTCGAAATCGCATTCCTACTATGGCCGAACTCATCAAACGGGGAGTTTCTATTCCTCAAACAGAATGCCGACTATGTCAAGAGATGTGGAAACTACCTCTCATCTTTTCACCGTTGTCGTTATTCGAATGAGGTGTGGCATCGAATTGAAAACTGGTGCAAGATTAGTCATTCCTTTTTGTTTGACATTCCGGATTTATTGGACCTGCCTAACTCCCAGGCCGCGTCTAAAGATTCGAAGCACATTCTTTGCGGCATCACTTACACGACCATGTGGATGATATGGAACGAAAGAAACGAGCGGGCATTCAATGATAAGAAGAGGCAGCCAGTTCAGCTTGTGGAGAATATCAAAGCGACGGCGTATTTTTGGATTCGTAATAGATCTCGTTGAAAATTTAAGGATTGGAAAACTTGGTGTAATTCACCTTTGGATTGATGTATTTGTGTTTGTTTCGCTTAGTCCTTGCTTTAAGGACTAGCGAGCTGTTCGTTTAATGAAGTTTTCCTTTAAAAAAAACTATACAATCTGATTACAAAATGGATTAGATAACTTAAGCCTAATTATTTTCATATCACATAGAAAATAACACAAGTGAAATCGTCATGTGAACCTCATTTTATTAAACTTTTTAATTTGCCTTTACCCATATAATCGTATGTAGTTAAGTGGTCATAAAATTTGGTTATACATAACATGAAGTAAGGAATTCACATCGAATCAAAACCTAAATAAATGAAATAAGATGAGGGCGCTACTAAAAAAATACCCTCCTCTCACACACTTGATGGACTAATACCCTATTAAAAAAATATCACTCACAAGAAGGGTATGCTCAATATACATATAGGTACATTTATACGTGTAAAAAAACCGGTTCGGGAAAAAAACCGGACAGGTTTGAAAAAAAACCCGATTCAAACCGCTGATTTGTATACCGGTTTGGTAGCCCCACACAAAACCAGTTTGTAAACCATTTTAAAATTTTAAAAACAGTAGAAAAACCGGTTTATTTAAAAACCCGATTTCAAACCGGTCCAAATCGGTTTGACAGGTTCGAGTATTCGGCGAGCCAAGCCGGTTTGTAACCCGAGCTAGTTTGAACAAAAACCAGTTTAACCCAGTGACAAATAAAACAGTTCAGTTTTAAACCCGAACCGGTTTGGGAAAAAACCGATTTGTACATGTCTTGGAACATTTAACGACTCACAATATATTAGGGTCATCCAATTCAGGTAATGCACTCAATCCTAACAAAAAAAAAATACCCGTAAAGTTGTTTAAATAATTGGCTAACTTTCAAATTAAGTTGTTACCTTCAAGTCCCACTTAACACTTGAATGAAAACCTCCTTTAAGATGTATATCGTTTTTTGAGGTAGACGAAACAATATTATTACACTTCAAAAACAATTACAAAACAGAAGTTAAATTCACATACACTTTTTGCATAAGCAAAGGAAAGAAACGGTCACAATAGTATTATGAATGCTTTTTTTAACAAACTAGTTGGAAATCCAACACGCGCGTTGCGCGTGTGATAAACCTTGTTTGAGCAGTTAACGCGTTACGCGAATTTACTTTCCTCCTTTTTCACAGATCCGCTAGCCCAAACAAAACAAAACTATAACCAGAAAATATGTCCCTCACCCCCCAAATCCATTAAAAACCAAAATCAAAGTAACCTAAAGAACAACCCTAAAGTATAAATCACACACCAATTTGTATGAATTTTCACAAACAAAGACGAAACACAAACAAAACCAACAATACAAAGACTCGAATAAATGATTTTTTCATTCTAATGTCGGGCTCAGAGTGTCTACAGAGATAATTACAACACGACTGAAAGGCAGGTTGCAGGTAATAACTTGTCATCCTTCAACCCTTCTATAACTAACAAATGTCGTCAAAGAATCTTTATTCAGACTCATAAACTCATCACAGCCCATTAGAAATACGCATTGGAGGCAATATGGAACCAAGGGTAAATCGCATCAAACAAAGAACCAAAACAAATCCTGATAATCACTGTTTTTTTAAACATCAGGAGCAAAAGAGTTGTTGCATGTTGTGTATCAGGAAGAAAACACATTACCGGAGTGGAAAACCACTGCTGCCATGGCTAAGCTTTTAGGGCCTCACCAGAGCAACATCGGGCACAACCGGAAACCCAGTGGCCACTGGACGATTCTAGCAACCCCATGACTACCACGACAAGCGCAAACATCAACGGTAACAATGAAACCAACCAAAGATTCGCCAACAGCCGCCACTATAGGCAAAAGCCCCAAATCAAAACCCGAAACAATCGCCACACGCAACCATCGCCACACGCAACCATCGCCACCTGCAGGGCGACAGAGAGACAGAGAGGCTGATGCGATCTCGGCATAGCCAACGGCGACCGCCCCACCTCAACCCAAGGCGGAGAAGCAACAGAGCCGTCGTTACCGTCACCACCACATTCACAATCCGAAAACCCTAAAAGGGCATCGGAAAGACATAAAGAGATGGGAGCAACAAAGGTGCTCGCGCGACCACCATAAACACTGTCAATGGGCAGAAGACCGCTACCTGCCCCATCTCAACCACAAAGGGGAGACAGAGTGGCAACAGCCTTCACAACCGCCGCCATCACGACAGTCAAAACCTGCGAAACAAACATGCAAGTCACCCAGGCATCAACACCAGCATAACACTTACCTGAGACAAACAGTAACAATTGTTGGTGCGATCCGCCGCCGTGGATCGACGGTGTAACCGAAGACAGCGATGGTGCGGGGGGATGATGACGGCAGTAAGCATCGATATATACAGAAGGGTGGCCTGAGGAACAAAACCAACGGCTAGGATCGGGGAAGGGAAAAAGGAACGGCTGAGATGCCTTTGGTAACACTTGAATGAAAACCTCCTTTAAGATGTATATCGTTTTTTGAGGTAGACGAAACAATATTATTACACTTCAAAACAATTACAAAACAGAAGTTAAATTCACATACACTTTTTGCATAAGCAAAGGAAAGAAACGGTCACAATAGTATTATGAATGCTTTTTTTAACAAATTATCTTTTATTAATCCAAACCAAAACTCACTGACCATCATTCATACTAAAATTTAAAAAATGACATTTCTAACATCCACTTTTGTTATCAATGACAATCTCACTCGCATAATATTACAATTGATTTCCACTCGATTTCGTTCACAAGAATTATAATGAGCAAAACCAAAGGTTTAAAAGTACAGAATCGAGCCTCGAGGCGTTTTCCCTTCGCCTCATGAGACGTAAGCCTCGAGGCGAACCAAGGCATAAGCTCGAGATGGAATTAAAAAATAAATACAAAAATTATATATCTTATAAAAAATAAAATACACACTAATTTCATTATTAAATTCATCAAAAACACACATTAAAAAGACATGGAAAGTTTAAAACTGACACAAAGAGTTTAAAACATCGAAAATAAACATTAAAACACCCTGAGGCGCACCTGAGGCGCACCTGAGACGCAGGTTTTCTTACCGCCTCAGCCCAATAAGGCGCACGTAAGGCGCCGCCTCATGTTCGTTTTTTGGGCGCCGCGCCTCGAGGCGCACGCGTCAACCGATTTTTAAAACCATGAATAATTTAATTGTACGGATTATGATTAGCTAATGATCCATGGTTCACGATGATCAGGCATGTGGGAATACCGTTGATAACAAAAGTGAAAATAAAAAACACCATTAGTCAAATTACCGGTATGGATTATGATTAGCTAATAATCCATGGTTTACATTATTAAAATCCTGCAGATTTTTTCAAACAAAATTCCTCATAAGAAAACTAGATTTTGGAAAACAAATCTACAAAGGATACGAATCAACAAGTCTTGTAATTTGAATTGACTGAGAGACTAGTTCATATCAATATATCATAGCTACAGTGCATATTTCACAAATTTGTAGCTACTTGTGTAGTTACTTGCTTCATATCATTAGCTTTTCCAAAGACAACACTGAACCAAAGAATCATACTCTGCAAAAAATAACTTATCTCAACTCCATCTTTCCCCTCGGTTCATTCGTCTTCTTCGGATTAAATATATCCGACCATAAACCCATCTCTTTCCTGGGCTTGCAATTGATCTCTGCACGATAATTATGTAAAATGCAAGAAAATAAAAGACCACATAAACTTATCTATAAAGAAGGAAGAAAATCAATTATCATCAAGAACAAATATTAAGAGCAGAAATTCTGCAGCTTACCTCAACTTTGGTGCGGAATTCTAATAAGCATTCACATACATGACATTCAGCTTTATGTGGGGAGTAACTGAACCGATTAGATTTCACAATGCAAACACCTGGATGCATAATAAGAAAAAAGACTTCAAGTTGTAGATTAATGGACCACGAGTCACTGAAACAAATAAGAGCTAAAGGCTAATTAGGATAGATTAAAACCTCCTCTCCACAATTTGGGCATGCCCTTTTAGTGCCACCAGTCACTTTTCCATAGGCCTTGAAGTGCTCCAACTGTTGGGTATTAAAAAAGTTCTATTATGATCAACTTTGAATATATGATTTGAAAGTTAAAAAAAACTACCTTGCATGACAATGCTGTCATGCTAAAGTTTACAGTTATATAAGATAAGATGATATACATAAAACTATACTATACCTTGCATGACAATGCTGTCATGCTAAAGTTTACAGTTATATAAGATAAGATGATATACATAAAACTATACTAACTTATTACCAGAAGCAGAGGCAACTGGATAACCAATCATAGATCCCAGCATCATTACAAGCATGCCATTCAATATGGCAATGAATTCAAGAATAGGAGCTTGACTGCTAGTGGGGAAAATCCAGAGTCCAATGCATCTTTAAAAGCTTGGCCAAAAGTGTATATAACAGGCACAAGGCAGGCTGAACTTCCGATTCCAAGAAACAATAACCAAACGCTTGCTAATGCAAAAACCTGAGAAGGGTCTTCCTGCCCTACATCCATGTCATATGAAGTTTTAGTGGATGAATGCCTAATGCACACATTATAGAAGAAATAAGTAAAAAGAAATGGAACCAGTATTACCTCTGCATCAGCATAAGTTGACTGCTGCCTTAAACTACAACGTGGATACTTGACAACATATTTTGATCCATACCACCGTAACTTTAGCTGTTTCCATTGACTTTTTGAAATAAGTAAACCGCATAAAAACTTATAGCTGCAATTCAGAAGAGGTTTGCGAATTGAGGTTTACCTCTACTTTGTCAAACATGTCATCAACTATCAAGGGTTTCCCACTATAGTACGCGTCCCGTGCCTAATTAAAGATGTTTCAAGAAAAACTTGAGGAGGTGAAAACAATGTTGATTTCGGTTGCAGAAAAACTTGCAGGAGTTGGCTATAGAAAGATAACAATTTTACAAACCAGAAAGACATCATGGTAATTTAAAGCCCATGTGACATGTACAGATCATTGAGAAACCAGTGGCGGAGTTTGAGCGAAAGCTTAGGGGGGCGGGGGCGAAAGTAAACAATTTTAGGGGGGGCGGACCCTATATTTTTTTTTAAAAATCACTACCGAACCGAAAATTTACACTATCAAGCCGAAAATTTACACTACCGATGAAAAATTTAGCATGTATATTGAAGATAAGATGCTTAGTTTGATATTACATCCACTTATCAAACAGTAAACAGCTTGAATCATCTTCCAAATGTACACTATGCAAAGTGCAGTCTTGAAAGACTGCCTTAAGTAATTCAGTCTATAGAAATTAAAACTCCTACGCGGCTATGATTTAAATCCTAACATGATGCATATGTGAACAAAACGAAAGGTAACAGAAACGACTCGGCTCAAATACACTAACACCGGCAAATTGATAATTCAAAAGAAACAGCTCAAACTGAATTAATTCGATAAAGCATTTAATTCAGCAAAGTTCACCCCTTCACTTTGCTTCATCTGACCCTAACATCAGAAAGTGCACACCAACTCCACAGTCCTCCTATTCACTCCTAAAACTGTTCACTCAACAAGAACAAGCCCTAAAACAAAACCAATAAATTACCTCACAACAGCCTCCACTAACGTCTATTAAATTATAAACCCGAATCCAAATTCAATTAAAAGCTACTAAATTGACGTTAATTGAGGTACATACTTGCCGATAGAGAGCTTCTAGGGTTTCCTGGCTAGCACTCTCGATCGGACCAACGAATATGCACGAAGGTCCCTCTACTAACACTTGAGATGATGAAGGTTTGCGGTCTTTATCGGTTGCAACCGATAGTCCGTTGTTGTTGCTGCTGTTCTTACAGGATATACGAACCAGCTGTGACGGAGCCATGGTGCGGCTGGTTCTGGAAAGGTCAACGCCGGTGTAGCCGATGACGTGTGTGCAGGGCACGTTGGCGCTAGCTCCGGCGGCCATTGGTTGGAAGCAAATTCCGACGAGAGGTTTCTCCGGCGGTGGTAATAGCGTGTGCGTGTGGTTGTGGCGCTGTTGGTGGTGGTCGAAGGGGAAGTATGAATGAGAAAAATTGTGGAGTTTGTGGCGGAGAATGGAGAAGACGTTTTGAAAAGGAAATGTCGAAAACGCCCTTTCGAAAACTACATGTGGTAAATGGTTCGTGCCCGTTTCAATAAGCGTAATATGTTCAAAGCAGGATAAGCATTTTATCAGTGGGCCTTTGGTGATGGATTTTTTTTTGAAATGATGGGCTAGTCGGGTCACTAGCGCTGTCTGTGTTCGCGAGCGTGGGTGACCTTTCGCCAATAAATTATCCGGATGACAGGGCTTAAAAATTATTAGTTGACCGTTTAAAAAAATATCTAATCGAAATCACCAATAATGGGAATATGTCGTCATGTCTACGCATTTATCTAACAAAGCCATCAAACTTCAGTATCCAAGTGAGGATTGTTTATTTTCTTCACACTTTTGATTTATTAACTGAAGTTAATAAATTAAAAAAAATGTTTGGTAAAATCAAATGATTTTTGAAATTGACGTTTCATGTGAGATAAAAAAAAGTTTTGAAAAATAAGGAGGGGATTATTAATTAATTTTTAAAAACTTATTTTAATCCAATTTTCTATTATATTTTTCTACTATCTTCTATTAACTTTTATATTTTTAAAAGTATGTGTTTTTTAGTTATTTTACAACGCTTTAGTTTATAAGTTAATAAAAACATGTTTTTAAAAACTCCTTTTGAAAAATCATAAGTTAATAAATTATTTTTGTCAAAAGTTATTTCAACCAAAATAAACAATCGCAAACATGGCCTAAGAGAAAAAAAACTGGAGTGAATTATCGTTTTTTTGTCAATAGTTTGATTATAGTTGTTATTTTTAACTAAATAAGTTTTTCTATATTTGGTTCCATAAGGTTTGAAAAAATTATTATTTTCATCCAAAACATAAATTTCGTGGTAAAAGTTTTTATTATCAACACGTAAACATAAATTAAGATTTCGTTTTTATATATAAATATTTATATATGTACCATTTTAACGATGGATATTTAACATTTTTAAACAATAGAGCTAGCATTTTTAAACAATAGAGCTAACATTTTTAGATGAAATTATAAATTTTTTCAAACCTTAAGAAGACACGTAAGAAAAAACATTTGTTGGATAAAAATAACAAATGCGATCATATTACAGTTGAAAAACAACAATTCACTCTAGAAACTTTTATCTAATCATTTCATGAAAGTAAATTAATATAATTATTAAAAATTGCGTTTGCCGGGAGTCGAACCCGGGTCTATTGCTTGGAAGGCAATTATCCTAACCGTTGGACTACAAACGCTTTATGTAAGGGTTGTGTTTGTTACAATATAAAGCATAAAACTTAATATGAAATTAACCTTTTTCCGATTGCTTTCTGGCTGGCTATCGGTAATCAATCTTCCCGGAATCGACATTTCATCTTCATCGACACCATTACCCTAATGCACCATAGTTCTACGGCCACCATCATTCATCATCGACATATACCCTTAACCATTCCTTAAAAGTTTCAACAACAACGATAACCATAAACCCATTTCACCACCTCAATCTTGATCCACCGCATCCGTGAGGATCGGCCGGCGAGCGCCATGGGTCGGTCATCCACACGGGAGTCACCGGTGCTCGAGATCAAGGTGCACCCCCGCCGTGGTAACTCGCCTCCACCCAATTCGCATGATCAATTCAAACCCTTTAAAAATTGGGGTTCTTGGTTGGTTCCTACAATTGTTTCCATCAATGTCTTTATGTTCTTAGTCTCCATGTTCGTCAACAACTGTCCAGCCCATTCAAACAAATGCATCGCTCCAGGACTACTTAAACGTTTGGCTTTTGAGAGTATCAAGATAAACCCTCTTCTCGGTCCATCTGCAGCAACGTATGTGTAGAATGATCTTGTGTTTTTATTGGATTGTCTTGTATGAAAGTTGAATCTGTTTATGGGGTTTTGATATGTTGATGGTATTGATCATACAACTCATGGGTTGTTAAATTAGGGTTATGCTAAAACTCTGTTAGCTGATAAACATTTGAAGGAATCCTGCTGGAGAGTGAAATTTTGAATTTGATTAAGATTAGGGTTTGGTTGTGCACCATAATGCTTATTCAATTGCACCCTTTTTTCTTAGGTTGGTAAAAATGGGAGCTTTAGAATATAACAAGGTGGTCAAAGAACGCGAAGAATGGCGTGTCTTGACTTGTATGTGGTTACACGCGGGCGTGTTCCATGTGTTTGCGAATATGTTGGGTCTGGTCTTTATAGGGTCTCGCCTCGAGCACGAGTTTGGATTTTGTAAGTATATCGGTGTTTATAGGATCTCCTGTCTCTTTGCTATGTTATATGTTGTTACTATAGTTTACTCACCATTTAAGATAGCTGTAGTCTATTCCTATCATTATTAGTAATCATATATGGTTGTTTGATCTGAATCTATTAGCCACATTTTAACTTATTTGGATTAGTTTTTGTATACTGTAATTGCACACCTTAATAGGAAGTGTTTTTTAAGCTTGGGGGTCAGCGGGAGCAACATCTCTATCCCTTGGATAGGGGAAAGATTCGCCCTCATACATCCCACATTCCCACCATCCCTAGACCTACAAACTACTCTACTATGGGTGGGATATTACTAAATATGTATGTTGTTGTTGTTATCGTTCAATCTAGCATTCGTCAAACAAAATTCATCTTTCAGGAGACATGTTCCAAGAGACTTCTAGCTACTTGAGTTATGGTACATTGCTTTTGCAGTGAGAATCGGGGTGCTTTATGTTTTATCTGGCATTGGTGGCAGTATTCTATCATCATTGTTTGTGAGAACAACCGTCTCAGTTGGTGCTTCTGGAGCTCTATTTGGCCTGCTAGGAGGAATGCTCTCAGAACTTATTACAAATTGGACTATTTATGCCAATGTTGTGAGTCTAACACACATCTTCTACATTGGAATGTTTTTATAAAAGCTAAATTAGAACTCATAATCATATTTTCATTTTCAAATATTGTCAGTTTGCTGCACTATCGACTCTCATCATCATAATTCTCATTAACATTGCTGTTGGAGTTCTTCCACACATAGACAACTATGCGCACATTGGAGGATTTTTCACTGGCTTTTTCCTAGGATTTGTCATATTAGTTCGTCCACAGTTCAAATGGATTAACCAAAAACATGTTCCTCCTGGTTACATAGCTCCCACAACGCGAACCAAATACAAAAGTTATCAGTACATACTTTTGATTATCTCCCTAACAGCTTTACTTGTAGGGTAAGTTTCTTTTTCATCTAATCTAATTCATATATTCACAATTATGCATTATGGTTTCTAGAAATCAACATTTGATTCATATCAGTTCACATAACTGCAGATTTACAATCGGTTTGATTCTGCTATATCGCGGGGTTGATGGAAACGACTACTGCTCTTGGTGCCATTACTTGACTTGCATCCCTACTCCTTTATGGAATTGTGACTCGCGTTGTAGGGTACGCTATGGTTTCAAGATTATTACCGGACTAATTCTGTGATGACTTGTTTAAGGTAACCATGTATCTGATACAACTTGAAGCACATTAAAGTGTAACATGTGCATTGTGTTTTTCAGTTGGTGCAGTTAGACACACAAGTAAACATGACATGCCTACATAACGGAAGAGTAGGTTCTTATACGCTCGAGGACCCTAATGACACCATTGAGATGCAAAAGTTGTGCTTAGTGCTTTGTAGCTAAAATTACAATCTATTGATTTTGCTTGGCAAAACTGATCATTTTGTTCTAGACTTTTAGAATTTCATGAGTTTGATTTTGTTTGTTTTATATCGTAATTCGGGTTTTCGCTATATGAATTATAGCATTGGTGATCATAAAAATGTCGTGAAATTAAAATATAGCATTTGATACATATTTTGAGTGTTCTATAACATGTTATATTTGTGTGGTTGCGTACGAAGAAAGTAGTCATGAGTTCACCACCAGAGCCTTACGATGCTTTTCTTACAAGTGTCAAGAAACTACAAATTCTTATATTATTTAGAATGATGATACATGAACAAACTGAATCATCAAATGAAAAACAAATCTAAACAAAGACTAATATCCCTCAAACTTAGACAATGAGTATCAGTATATGATGAACATGAATACACTTGATAATACGATCTCAGACTAGATTTTATCAAAGATGAAGAAGATGAAACCCTCACACTACCAAGAGGAGATTTAGAAGATAGATTGTAAAGAACGAATAGAGATAGGAGAATATAACTGGATTCTCTGATGTCAAGAACTTTTATAGTATATGTAAAATAGAAGCTCAATTTATAAAAAGAAGCAGCCCAAGTGCAATCATCAAATCATGTAAGAAAGCAATCCAAGTGCAAAGCCCACTTCTACATCCACTTAAGCAATTTGTCTTTTACATCCTTAGCCCAAGAGCATTCCAACTCAAAACATCGATAAACCATGCAAAAATAAAAATATCACATTAGAAATAACACTTCTAAATCTGTTTGTTATTGAATTGAATTATACACATATTTCAACACCCCCTCTCAATTCAATTGACAAACACATCAAACAAGTTTTTTTTCTTTTTATTTATACAAAATATTTCAAAAAAGAATAGAAAAAAAATAGGATGCATACTGATAGTAGAAATATTAAAAAAAAGATTAATATTGAAGAGAAAATGCTGAAGTTTTTGTTAAACTTATAAAACTCCTTTTGGGGTTAAAAAAATTAAACGATTTAAAACCAATAAGATAACAATGAAAAATCTAAATAACACATAGAAGCAAGATGGAAAGCAAAGAAGAGACTACTCAACAGAGGGAAGGAACATTATCTTATTACATACCAAAAGTAAAGCTAAAAATAAAAACTGTATATCTAATTCATAAAGTATAATAACATTGAAGTGATTTTGAACTAAAAATTTGCTTTACATATGGAAGTTATGACCCACTATATGCTAACTGTTATACATGTCAAAATGGTCTGCTAATATCTACATAAGTATATTCAAAAGCAAAATTCTTAGTTTCAAGACAACATCATGATTACAATCATTGTATGAATTACCGATTTAAAAGTTTATTTTAAGACAAATAACCTAAAATGCTTAAACCTATGAACATAGAATCATTGAAATCATAAAAATAGCTATACAAATGTGAAATCTAAACCTCATAAAAAGTTATTAAACCAACAGGTTAAAAAACTAACACAATAAAATTTCAGCTAGATAGAATACATAAACATAGCTTCAATCAGACAAACAAAATTGACAATGAGACACATGATGCTACTAAAACGCAGACAACCATCCACTTCTTTGATGACATAACACTCAAAACCAGTTTTCAAGCATATAATATACAAATAACAATGATTGAGAAGATTTTGACCAACATATGGATACAAGACGGAAAGATACAGCTTGTGTTAGTAAAAAAACATAGCTAAGGAAAAACATAATCAGGATACAACACAAGCTACAAAAGCCTTTAATGATAACAATTCTCAACCAAATATGAATCATAATATTCAACGCCATCATTTGAACCATATCCAATAGAATAACCAGAGATACAAAATCGGATCAAACAATTAATCACTTGATTCAGCAAGAGATCAGAACCAAATCTGAACAATACAAGAAGTCACAAAACTCCATAAGACTCAGAACACGTCTAAAAAGAAAAACGATAGATTGAGTCATTGTAAAGAACTTAAAGACTAAGATGATTATAATCAACAACTTTTCAACAACACAAATCTACATCAAGAAAGATTAACAGACAAGCCTAAACATAGTCTTGCTCAAATAATGAAATTTAGATTCACTATTGACAAGAAGTAAACTCAAAGAATATCACAAGACATATCATAACTTGTTGTAATCACCACAAACCAAAGAAATTAGAAGAACACATCTTATTAAAAACAGAAAGAATAATATGATTCTACAAGACAATCAGAAACATATATGATAAAAAAACTAAAAGTCACACGACTTTAAAAACTCAGAACCATGTTTGAAGACATAATTTGTGAAGAACTTAAAGACTAATTTGACTTGTTCAAAACTTTTACAACTTTACAATAGAAGTATTTAAAAAATACTTAGAAAGAACATAAAGACTAATTGAACAAGCAAAAACTTTTACAACTTCACAAAAGATAACGAATCATAAGATTCAAGAAACTAGCCTGATAAAAATAAGAATAGCAAAAGCTATATCAGACTAGAACACACAACCAAATAGATTCATGACATCTCTTACACAAGAGAAAAAAATGAATGGCTGTTAGTGATATTCAAGAACACTCTTGTCAATAATAAAGGTTAAAAACACAAGAATCATATAGTTCGATTAACCAAAGACAAGATTATAGGATATAAGGCAAACAAGTGAAACAAATCATCAAGAAACCAAATATACAAGCAACAGACAAGATATTCAGGTTACAAACTAAAAAACCTGTCAAGAAACAATCAAAACCAAAAGACGTTTTATCACCGTTCGGACAACACTGAATCACACGACTCAAAAACAAAGATCCGATAACAGTAATAAAGCTTGAGACCTACCAGGCATAATGTTGTCTAATGCCTTAAAGTCACTGAATTAATACTATATATACATATATTTTTTGAAAAAATCCTTTCTGTGTTCACTAACAACATTTAAATCAAGTATTGCTTAATCAACAAAAAAACATTTCATGAAATTAGGTTATAACTAATTTGACGCACAATTGAACAGCCAGTTGATCTTACTTCTAGAAAACAACATAGTTTTATTTCTAGAAAAACAACAGAACATATGAGTTTCAAAAAACCATCACTTGATTTTAAGAAATTTCAAACCAAGACAAATTGTATTAGAATAAGATTGGATCATATAAGAAATTTTAAACCAAGACAATTTGTATTAGAATAAGATTGGATCATATTCAACATTACCCCCACTCAATCTTATTCTAAATTTTACAGCACTAACCAACCAATACTAGAAACAATTTAATCTTTTGTTTTTTTTTTTTTCCATTGTTAAAAATAAAAACACTGACTATTAAAAAAAAACCCCGCACACAATGTGATGCAATTAATTATCAAAACCTGTTTGATAAAGTTCTCAAAAACTTTAAGTTGTTAGTTTTTTAAAATAAAATTGTTATATCATTTAAACACACTCAACATTACCTCCTGCAGTAGACTATTGTATGTAACGCAACAATACCTTTACACAAGAATAGGAACAAGAGTATTACTTGAAAGATATAAAAGAGATGGAATTAGATACATAATAGAAGGCTTGGACAGACAACCACATGTTTGATAATAAAAAAAACCTATAGAGTATAGACACCAACCAATGCAAATGACTTCTTAGAATTAAACAGAAACGCATGGAGAATTGACCATGCACGATCTTAATTGGCTTTAAGTCTACCTGAGCAACTTGTTCCAAATTAATGAGAAAAAAATATATACTAATACATGAAATCATTAAACAAATCACACCCAAGTTACTTATTAGTAGAAAGCTGATAGCTTCTCATACATAAGAAATGATTATAACATAATCATATGCATAGGTATTAGGTAAACCGACATGTATCAACTATATACTAAATACTCGGATATTGATAACAAAAACACATGAAGTTGAACAAAGATAACTAAGGCAGATTTAAAAGACAATCAACAAATTAGTATGCAACACATCTATGCAATCGCACAAAACAGGGTATGCCTCTCTTGTATAATCAAACAATGTTGGTACTCCCAACCCAGTTAGGAATGCCTAATTAGAGATTATACGTGTGACAAGAAACATTAAAAAATAAAAGTAAAACTTACGGATCTCCAAGTAGCCAAAGAATTAGACGACTTTAGTGATGTTGGTGAGAGGGGAGCATATAGCAGACCAGTTAGGTTTCATAATTTCCTGAAGCCTCTGTTGTTGATGAAGACTAAGAACCAAGATCGTGAATTAAATGCAGAACCTTCAACTTTTGAATGTAAGTTACTAATAATGCCAGTACAGCAGTGGAAATATTGTAACGCCCGTACTTTTTGTTGTTTCATTTTTAGTCCTTGTACTTTGTAATTCATCAATTCATACCCTTGTACTCTTGAGTCTTGATCAATGGAAGTATTATTAAAAGCTATTCTATATACTTATATGTTACACATGCTTAAAAGAAACGTTATATGTATTCAAATATACTTACGACACGCTGTAAATATAAATTCAGTCGGAATCATACGTAACCGGGTGTTCATGAGCGAACCCAATCAACTTGTAAACAAGCCCAAATCTTTAAAATATAATAAGGTTCTTAAAACACGTAAAATAACCCAAAAGAAAAGCCTGAAACCAAGTCCAATGGTCCAAGCTCAACACAAACACAAGTTTGTGATCGTAACTCTCGAACCGTATCAAGATCAATGCACCAAACCCAATTCTCAGTACCATTAATGTTAAATTACTTTTATCCATATGAAAGTACTCTGAAAATGGTGAACGTAGAAAAAAACCGCGTACGAAATAGAGTTATAGCGAAGCAGGATTCGCGAAAACAAGTTTGATGGTTTTGTTGACTAGTCAAACCGAAACCCACTCGGGTTTAAGCCCATTTTCCCTTTCTTTTAACCTAATTAAAGCCCATTAAACCCAACTCCTTCCCTTTATAAACTAGCCTCCACCCCACAAAACACTTTTACACTTCACATCCCACCAAAACACTCTCAAATTCTCTCAAAGTTCTCTTCTTCTTCACAAAAATTCTGCACAAAACCTTCAAGGTTAGAACACCATTCTAACCCATTTTTCTTGCTTCTAACACTTAAACCTTGAATCTAGCTTCATGGATACACCTCTAGGACTATCTCTAATGACTTTGCCTTGGCAACATTGAGTGGAAGCCATCTATAATGAGGTCCAAAAGCTAGTTTTACAAGGCTGAATTTTTATTTTGTTTTTGTCCTTGATGTTTTTAATCTTTTAACAAGCTTTAATCTTATTTTAAAACATACTAAACCACTTGGAAAAAACCCATGGACTATCCTCTAGGTTTACAATGGTAAACACTAAGGGGGAGGCACCTAAAATGGGTTCCCAAGTGGCTAAACTTTATGAAATTGTTGCTCTTGGGTTTACCTTGTTCAAACTTGGATTTTCCTTGAACCAAACCTTGTTTCCAACAAACCTCATTGTTGGATGACTTGAGTTAAGGTAAAAATCCAGAAATGAATGAGTTTTGAACTTAACTTTATATCTTTTACTCAAGTAATCTAACATAATAACAAGTGTGATAAACCAAACTAAGTATTCAACTTTATCATGTCGAAAAGCTTATGTTAAGGTTCAAATGGCAATCTTGAAGAACTTTGGTTCTTCAAGTAGGGCTTTCCCACCATAACTCACCCGGATTACTTGAGATATTATATGTAGTATATCTATACTTTAAACATTTAAACTATTATGTAAGTATTTACCAAGGTTTGTGGATTATTACCCTACCTTCGTATCTCATGACCTCCTTCGAGGAGGGTACACTAACGTACTAACTTTACCATCCAAATCTCCAACACTAGTTGGTGAATTGTGTTTTGGTCCGCCATTGGCGATACATGACTTCTATGATTCTATATACATACGTACAAGTACTCAAATCCGAGTCTAAGACAAACCCGTTTTCCTTGTTAGGTTAACCGGTGTCTAATCCTCCCAAATCCATCTACTCACGACTCGGAACTTTTCCTATCGAAACCGCGAGTCATACTTCACCCCTTTTATTTTAACACTATTTGGGTTGCAACATGTACCATTTATCAAATACACTCAAGCATACATTCAATCAAACTTATTCTAAAACTCAATTCATACAAACATGCTTACTTGTTATACTATTTGTGAATACATTCTAGAATACATTATCTTACAAGCAATCTAAACCTCCCTTAACATGTATAGCGCTATAGGACTAGCACATCCACCCTATTATGATGGGTTTATGTTAAGTTATCAATCTTTACGGACTTGCTCACTTTTGATGCTAAGATTACGCTAGTGGACACTTTGGTTTGATTATGGCTTTGCATGCTAGCAATGTACAACTTTAGTATACTTTACTCATGTTGAATTGAGATTTATTCACTATTATGCTATGTATACAAATTTGTATGCTCACCAACATATTCATATGTTGACCAATATTTTATACATGTTGCAGGAAATGCTTGAAGCTTTATCAAGAAATTCAATTAGGGACCTAAAAACACACCAAATCTATCATTTTGTTATGTTTGTTTTAGACTTGTATTTCTCCAAATTATTGTATGTTTATTTGAAACACTGTAATGTTACGTTGATTAATGAAAATGAAATTTAATCTTAATTTGTTGTCACTTTAGTTCTATGATGTCTTTGAACAATCTATCACTTCTAGCGCCCCGATGTTTCCGCCATTGGTTGGGGTGTGACAGATTGGTATCAGAGCCATAGTTATAGGAATTAGGAAAACTTCCATGTTTTGATCTAGACTATGACTAAGGACTCCCATTAGTAATGCTTATGATTTGTTTGAATATCTTATGTTTATGCCAAAGAAAAAAACTCGAATCTACCTAATCTTGCCCCTCATCTTATTCTCGGCCAGAAAGAAATACACCTTTCCTAAGGTGTAATCATGCAACGACGATACGAAGACACTTGTATTTTATAAATAAAACGAACTCACCAAAATAGGAGTGAATCCCTTACTTTGGTGATGACTTTCAATCCGCTATTATTGTTTTTATGAAATTAGACCATTAAGATAGGAGTGATTTCCTTACCTTGATGACAATTTCACTTATTACACTCTTGTGGACCCTTACCAACGAGTTAGGATTAATTTCCTTACCTTGATGGATAAGTACCAACCACGTTTAGGGAACGACACCACCAAGTTAGGAGTGATATCCATATCTTGGTGACTAGTCCCATTCTTTGATTTTCAATCTCACCAAAGTCTTAAGATTTTAATTGACAAGGGACATGTAGTAACTGGAAGAGCGAATACCGTTACCCGACTTGTCGGCGAGAGTATTCCAACCCATTAAGCCAAAGCATGATTCCCGAACTCAAAAGAAGTCTTGACTACTTTGGATTAGTCTTAGTTCCAAAACCGGAACATTCCAAGCCTTAATCGAATTTATTTTATGTTTGTATTTATTTTACGCATTTATGCTATACTCTTTTTCCTCTTGTCAAGAGCGAATCATCCGAATCGCGCTAATCTCTCGACCTCAGACGCTAATAATCAAGAACCAACAAAAACTTAAAAGCTTTCATTATTTTTTTTATCTAATTCTTTTGAGTGGTTATATGATTCATTATGAGAACCAATTTGAAACCTACTTGCTTAGGTGTTATGTTATAATGTTCTAAATATGCAAAAAATTATTTAACACTATTGATCAAGTCTTATCATTCTCTTTAACCTACATTGTAGATGTCTTCCAAATCCTATAGAAGCTCCAAGCAAAGTTCCAATAAGAAAATGGTCGCTTTCATGGCTAAGCAAATGGCTCGAGTTATTCCCGATATTGTTAAGCAAACCAATGCCAACCCTAGCCCGAACACTTCAGTTGAATCCCGAAACCCTAGTCCTAAAACCTCAGCCTTTTCCTATAAGCACTTCAAGTCATGTGGCCCTGAACCTTTCACGGGTGAAGAGGGTGCCTCCAAGATGCTTGAATGGTTCGATAGCATCGAAGTCACTTTCATCAATAGTGAATGCCCCGATGAGCTTCGGACTCGTAGTGCCACTGGTGTTTTCACATCGAGGGAACTTGAATGGTGGAAAAGTGAAAGGAGCACTCATGGAAACGAGGTCGCCTTCGCTTTACCATGGGAAGAAGTGAAGCAACTCATGATAGATGAGTTTTGCCCTCCTCATGAGATGCAAAGTCTTGAAAAGGAATTCTGAAACCTCAAACAAATTGGAGGAGACAACTTGACTTACACCATTCGCTTCAAGCAACTTAGTATCCTTGTCCCTCACTTGGTCAACACCACCGACCGAGCCATAGCCAAGTACATAAAAGTCCTTCCTCCTATTATCCGTGACTCCGTCACCATAGCTGAACCATTCTCAGTTGAGCGAGCCATCCGGTTGGCGGCTACCTTGTCCCACAACCAAGTGAAAGACGGATCCTTGTCTCTTAAAGGCTCCTTCAAAACCGCCCATCAAGCCATCTCTGAAACACCCGAGGAACCCAAAGACACAAAAACATCATCCAAAAACACCCATCACGGCAAGAAACGCAAGTTTCAAAGCCGCAACTATGCCATGACAACACCAACAACCCAAGCTCCCATCAACTCGAACCATGAACCACCTAGAAAAGCTTACACCGGTACGTTTCTCAAATGTGCCAAATGCCAATACCACCACCCACCTGCCTCTCAGTGCCGTCAATGCACAACGTGCAACCGTTATAGGCACTTTGCCTCAACATGTCGAAGTGGTCCTAGCCCACCCGGTAACCCACCTTCGGCTCATACTGGTACCCAAAGACCCCCGACTAATGGAAATGGTCGTGCTTGCTTCAAATGTGGTGACCCAAACCATCTTGCTCCCCAATGCCCCCACAACAATCAGGTTCAAGTGCAAGCGCCACGTGGACGCGCATTTAACATAAATGCGCATCAAGCTCAAAACGACAATGACGTTGTAAACGGTACGTTTCTTATAAATGGAATTTATGCTTCTGTGTTATTTGATACTGGTGCAGATAAAAGTTTTATTTCCGTAAAATTTGAACCAATGCTAAAATGTACACGTACTAAATTGCCAAAATCATTCACCGTTGAAATCGCTAACGGAAAATCTGTCACCATTGATTCCATTCTCATTGATTGTATTTTAAGTCTTAATGAACATGAATTTCCCATCGAACTCATACCCATGCAATTGGGTAGCTTTGATGTCATAGTAGGCATGGATTGGCTTGCCAAGGTTCATGCCGAAGTCGTTTGCTTTGAAAAATATATCCGTATTCCGCTTCCTTCCGGAGACACTTTACAAATCTATGGCGAGCAACCCTCAAACGGACTCAAACTCATGTCTTGTACGGAGGCACGAAAGTGCTTATGTTAGGAATGTATTGTCTTTTTAGCCCATGTCGTGACACAAAAAGAAAAGGGAAAGAGTGTGAAAGACATTCCAATCATTTGTGACTTTCCCGATGTGTTCCCTGAAGATCTACCCGGCCTCCCTCCTGCTCGTTCCATTGATTTTCGAATTGATCTCATACCCGGTGCTACACCTGTTGCTAAATCTCCTTACCGACTCGCACCCTCGGAAATGCAAGAGCTGGCTAGTCAACTTCAAGAGTTGGTTAATAAAGGCTTCATACGTCCTAGTTCATCCCCTTGGGTGCTCCAATCCTTTTTGTAAAGAAAAAGGATGGTTCGTTCCGCATGTGCATTGATTATCGTAAGCTCAATAAACTCACAGTCAAAAATCGTTATCCTCTTCCTCGTATCGATGATCTCTTTGACCAACTCCAATGAGCAACTTGTTTCTCAAAAATCGACCTACGATCTGGTTATCATCAGCTCTGAATCCGTGAAGAAGATATTCCAAAAACCGCATTCCGCACAAGGTATGGTCATTACGAGTTCATGGTTATGCCATTTGGTTTGACCAATGCACCCGCAGCCTTTATGGATTTGATGAACCACTTGTGTAGACCTTACTTGGATCATTTTGTAATTGTGTTCATTGACGATATTCTAATCTATTCTAAGACCGAATCCGAACATGAACGGCACTTACGTTTGATCTTCTAACTTCTTCGAGCCAAACGACTTTACGCCAAATTCTCCAAATGTGAATTTTGGTTGAAAGAAGTTCAATTCTTTGGTCATATCGTAAGCAAAAAGGACATTCATGTTGATCCTGCCAAAATCGATGCTATCAAAGAGTGGGTTGCTCTAAAATCCCCTACCGAAGTACGTTTCTTCCTCGGATTGGCGGGTTACTACCGTCGATTCATCTCCAATTTTTCAAAAATCGCCATACCCCTCACCTCTTTGACCCAAAAAGATAAACCTTTTATTTGGGGTCCCAAACAAGAGGAATCCTTTCAAACCCTCAAGCGTATGCTCTGTGACGCACCCATCTTAACCCTTCCCGATGGAAATGACGATTTTGTGGTTTATTGTGACGCTTCAAATCAAGGTCTCGGTTATGTCCTTATGCAACGAGGCAAGGTTATCGCTTATGCGTCAAGACAACTCAAAACCCACGAGAAGAACTACACGACCCATGATCTTGAACTCGGAGCTGTTGTTTTCGCTTTAAAGATTTGGAGGCACTACCTTTATGGTACTCAATGTGTAGTATTCACAGATCATAAGAGTCTCCAACATATCTTTAATCAAAAGGATCTCAACATGCGTCAACGACGAAGGGTTGAATTGTTGAACGACTATGATTGTGAAATTCGTTACCACCCTGGAAAAGCAAATGTCGTGGCCGATGCTCTTAGCCGAAAGAGTCATGTCAATGCTCAAAGCATTTGTGAAACCAATCGTCCTCGTTGTTTTCAAATCCAAAACGACATTCAAACTCGTATTCGTGAAGCCCAACACTCATCGGTCGTTAAAAACAATTTGTATAACGAGATGCAATGTGGTATTGAAGACCAACTTGAATCTAAATCTAATGGAATTCTCCATTACCTCGATCGTATTTGGATTCCAAACCGTGAATGAATGAAGCACATAAGTCACGATATTCCATTCATCCCGTGCCGACAAGATGTATCAAGATCTTCGTCGTACTTATTAGTGGCCGGGTATGAAGAAGGATATCGCTCTTTTTATGGCTAAGTGTCTCACTTGTTCAAAAGTTAAAGCCGAACATCAACGTCCTTCTGGATTACTTGAACAACCAGAAATTCCGGTGTGGAAATGGGAAAGTATTGCGATGGATTTCATCACCAAACTCCCACGAACATCTTCCGGGCACGATAGTATTTGGGTGATCATTGACCGATTGACCAAAGCTGCTCACTTTCTCCCAATTCGTGAAGATTACTCTGTTGAGAAACTAGCTCGTATCTATACTGCAGAAATCGTCATCCGTCATGGTATTCCTCTAGACATCATTTCCGACCGAGATGGTCGTTTCACTTCCCGCCTATGGCGATCTTTTCAATCGGCTTTAGGAACTCAACTCAATCTTAGTACGACTTTTCATCCTCAAACGGATGGTCAATCCGAACGTACTATCCAAACCATCGAAGATATGCTTCGATCGTGTGTCATTGATTTTGGTGGAAATTGGGATGTACATTTGCCATTGGCCGAATTTTCGTACAATAACAGTTATCACTCGAGTATCAAAATGGCACCATTTGAAGCTCTTTATGGACGAAAGTGTAGATCACCCATTTGTTGGCATGAGATTGGTAAGGCAAAAATTACTGGACCGGAACTCATTCAAGAGACGACGGATAAGGTCTTGCAAATCCGTGATAACATGATCAAAGCAAGACACCGTCAGAAGGATTATGCTAACAAAAAACGTAAACCCATGGAATTTGAAGTCGGTGATCTCGTACTCCTTAAAGTATCTCCTTGGAAGGGAGTAGTGTGTTTTGGTAAGAAAGGAAAGCTTACACCCCGATACGTAGGTCCTTTCAAAATCCTTGAAAGAGTGGGTAAAGTGGCTTATTGACTTGACCTACCGTAAGAGCTTAGCAATATCCATCCAACATTTCATGTCTCAAATCTTAAAAGATGTCTAGCTGATGAAAGTCTTCATGTCCCAATTGATGAGATTCGTATTGATGAGACCATGCACTTCGTTGAGAAACCCGTAGAAATAATGGACCGTGAAATCAAACAACTCAATCATAGTCGTATTCCTATAGTCAAAGTACGTTGGGAAGCAAAGCGTGGTGCTGAATTTACTTGGGAACGGGAAGACCAAATGAAAGCCAAGTACCCGCACCTATTTTATTCATAATCTACTTCTTAGTGAAATTTCGGGACGAAATTTTCTAAAGTAGAGGAGACTGTAACGCCCGTACTTTTTGTTGTTTCATTTTTAGTCCTTGTACTTTGTAATTCATCAATTCATACCCTTGTACTCTTGAGTCTTGATCAATGGAAGTATTATTAAAAGTTAGTCTATATACTTATATGTTACACATGCTTAAAAGAAACGTTATATGCATTCAAATATACTTACGACACGCTGTAAATATAAATTCATTCGGAATCATACGTAACCGGGTGTTCATGAGCGAACCCAACCAACTTGTAAACAAGCCCAAATATTTAAAATATAATTAAGGTTCTTAAACACGTAAAATAACCCAAAAGGAAAGCCCGAAACCAAGTCCAATGGTACAAGCTCAACACAAACACAAGTTTGTGATCGTAACTCTCGAACCGTATCAAGATCAATGCACCAAACCCAATTCTAAGTACCATGAATGTTAAATTACTTTTATCCATATGAAAGTACTCTGAGAATGGTGAACGTAGAAAAAAAATCGCGTACGAAACGGAGTTATAACGAAGCGGGAATCGCGAAAACAAGTTTGATGGTTTTGTTGACTAGTCAAACCGAAACCCACTCGGGTTTAAGCCCATTTTCCCTTTTTTTTAACCTAATTAAAGCCCATTAAACCCAACTCCTTCCCTTTATAAACTAGCCTCCACCCCCACAAAACACTTTTACACTTCACATCCCACCAAAACACTCTCAAATTCTCTCAAAGTTCTTTTCTTCTTCACAAAATTCTGCACAAAACCTTCAAGGTTAGAACACCATTCTAACCCATTTTTCTTGCTTCTAACACTTAAACCTTGCATCTAGCTTCATGGATACACCTCTAGGACTATCCCCAATGACTTTGCCTTGGCAACATTGAGTGGAAGCCATCTATAATGAGGTCCAAAAGCTAGTTTTACAAGGCTGAATTTTTATTTTGTTTTTGTCCTTGATGTTTTTAATCTTTTAACAAGCTTTAATCTTATTTTAAAACATACTAAACCACTTGGAACAAACCCATGGACTATCCTCTAGGTTTACAATGGTAAACACTAAGGGGGAGGCACCTAAAATGGGTTCCCAAGTGGCTAAACTTTATGAAATTGTTGCTCTTGGGTTTACCTTGTTCAAACTTGGATTTTCCTTGAACCAAACCTTGTCTCCAACAAACCTCATTGTTGGATGACTTGAGTTAAGGTAAAAATCCAGAAATGAATGAGTTTTGAACTTAACTTTATATTTTTTACTCAAGTAATCTAACATAATAGCAAGTGTGATAAACCAAACTAAGTATTCAACTTTACCATGTTGAAAAGCTTATGTTAAGGTTCAAATGGCAATCTTGAAGAACTTTGGTTCTTCAAGTAGGGCTTTCCCACCATAACTCACCCGGATTACTTGAGATATTATATGTAGTATATCTATACTTTAAACATTTAAACTATTATGTAAGTATTTACAAAGGTTTGTGGATTATTACCCTACCTTCGTATCTCATGACCTCCTTCGAGGAGGGTACACTAACGTACTAACTTTACCATCCGAATCTCCAACACTAGTTGGTGAATTGTGTTTTGGTCCGCCATTGGCGATACATGACTTCTATGATTCTATATACATACGTACAAGTACTTAAATCCGAGTCTAAGACAAACCCGTTTTCCTTGTTAGGTTAACCGGTGTCTAATCCTCCCAAATCCATCTACTCACGACTCGGAACTTTTCCTATCGAAACCGTGAGTCATACTTCACCCCTTTTATTTTAACACTATTTGGGTTGCAACATGTACCATTTATCAAATACACTCAAGCATACATTCAATCAAACTTATTCTAAAACTCAATTCATACAAACATGCTTACTTGTTATACTATTTGTGAATACATTCTAGAATACATTATCTTGCAAGCAATCTAAACCTTCCTTAACATGTAATGCGCTATAGGACTAGCACATCCGCCCTATTATGATGGGTTTATGTTAAGTTATCAATCTTTACGGTCTTGCTCACTTTTGATGCTAAGATTACACTAGTGGACACTTTGGTTTGATTATGCCTTTGCATGCTAGCAATGTACAAACTTTAGTATACTTTACTCATGTTGAATTGAGATTTATTCACTATTATGCTATGTATACAAATTTGTATGCTCACCAACATATTCATATGTTGACCAATATTTTATACATGTTGTAGGAAATGCTTGAAGTTTTATCAAGAAATTCAATTAGGGGACCTAGAAACACACCAAATCTATCATTTTGTTATGTTTGTTTTAGACTTGTATTTCTCCAAATTATTGTATGTTTATTTGAAACACTGTAATGTTACGTTGATTAATGAAAATGAAATTTAATCTTAATTTATTGTCACTTTAGTTCTATGATGTCTTTGAACAATCTATCACTTCTCGCGCCCCGATGTTTCCGCCATCAGTTGGGGTGTGACAAATATCACCAAGATCCCATAATCGTAAAGAAATTGATACGTAGATGAACTAGAAAACTTTTTTAAACTCATTGGTGCGAAGGAGGGGGAAAAGATTAATTAAATCCACCGAACATCCAACAACTACTTGTATGCACATCCCTCATGTGCCAACCTTCTTTCACTCCTCAATTTCAAGAACGTCAAGATCGCCAATTAGGGAGCTCTCGATGATAACATCAGATAAACGATTAAGACTGTTGGCGAATAAGTGGAGAGAGACGGTGCCGGTGAGTATTGACCGGAATGTGACGAGAGTAGTAGCGGAAGGGACCCCTGGAACCTGATGCTTTTTTATTGTTAGAGATTATCGTCGGTGATGACATGGCAAGGGATCATCATCCTTCATTTCTCAACTGTTTGAAACAGAAACTTTCTCTAGTAGATTCACACACCCTTAATCGAAGGCTCTAGACTGGTTGGACTCATCCAATTACAAGATAATCAAGAAGAACATCAGATATGAGTGCAACCGAGAAATAACAAGAAGAGCGAGTATGGTGGTTTGTTGTTTCGTGAAAATCTTAAGCGATATGAGCACCACATCCAACCGCACCAAGAATCTGAAATACAAACAAACATGAATCATAGATCTAGGGCCTTGATAATGAGAACCACCACCAGTCAAAACTCAATAGAATAGATGCAAAACCATTCTTTACAGCGGAAGATCTTAATGAGAAGAAACCCTAGAATCGAAAGGTTACCCCAAACCAACAGGTAACATAGAAGACAATCAATTAAGAGCCTACAGCTCTGATACCAAGTCAAAAACTACAAATTCTTAATATTATTTAGAATGATGATACATGAACAACAAAACTGAATCATCAAATGAAAAACAAATCTAAACAAAGACTAATCTCCCTCAAACTTAGACAATGAGTATCAGTATATGATGAACATGAATACACTCGATAATACGATCTCAGACTAGATTTTATCAAAGATGAAGAAGATGAAACCCTCACACTACCAAGAGGAGATTTAGAATATAGATTGTAAAGAACGAATAGAGATAGGAGAATATAACTGGATTCTCTGATGTCAAGAACTTTTATAGTATATGTAAAATAGAAGCCCAATTTATAAAAAGAAGCAGCCCAAGTACAATTATCAAATCATGTAAGAAAGCAATCCAAGTGCAAAGCCCACTTCTACATCCATTTAAGCAATTTGTCTTTTACATCCTTAGCCCAAGAGCATTCCAACTCAAAACATCGATAAACCATTCAAAATAAAAATATCACATTAGAAATAACACTTCTAAATCTGTTTGTTATTGAATTGAATTATACACATATTTCAACAACAAGCAAACGGCTATTATTAAGGACGGGTTCGATGCGATTTCTTGTGATTATTTAAAGTATGCTTGATTTGATCTAAGCTCTTTTTTTGAGTAATTGTGATTATTTAAAGTATGCTTGATTTGATCTAAGCTCTTTTTTTGAGTAACACAACGGACCAAAAACCAATTTTGTTTAATAAGACATCTAAATGAATGATTGATTCACTACATACTAGAACTAATCGTTAGAACTTCAATTGAAACACCCCCAATAATTCCCCTTTTGACGTTAATATGAATTCTTTTTAGAACAACTTTTAATTTACTATTAAGATATATATACATGAATCTTGCATGATTAAACCTTTGTTCTCATCATGAGAATCTCATGCATATAAAACTGCATTTTATTACCACGATGTCTTTTAAGAAACATGTGAATATAAATAATTATCATCTTTAAATTGTTTGTTTGAGAAATGAGAAGTTATATCAAAGTACATGGACTTGCTTTGTTGACCACATTCAACTGTACGTTCTGTATATCTACTAGCTTAAAAAGTTAAAATAACTTTGTTTATTTCAAAACTTCCATAATAAAGTAAATTGTATATAATGAAACTAGTTGTGATTACTAAATGAATATTTGTATTTCTCATGTGTTCTATGCCGATGATGTGATTATAATTGGGGAGTGGAAATTTTCTAATATTTCCAACATTGTCAAGGCTCTTAATTGCTTCTATTTGGTGTCTGGATTGAAAATTAATCTTTTCAAGTCTAATATTTATGGAGTCGGTGTAAAGGCGAGCGAGGTGAAAAGATTTTCAAGTCTTGCCGGGGTGGGATATCTTGATTGATAAATTTAAGAAGAGGCTGTCCATGTGGAAAGCAAATATGCTTTCCAAGGGGGTTCGGGCTACTTTGATCTCCTCAGTTTTGAGATCGCTTGGGATTTATTTTATTTTTTTATTTTTCGTCTTCCGATGAAAGTGAAAAAACTCGTGAATCCCTGAGATTAAATTTCCTTTAGGGGAGATACATGCAATTAAAAAAAAATCTTAATGGAGATGGCGTTTGTTGGTCAATTATGAAGATCTTTGGGCTAAAGTCATAAAAGCTATTAACGGTAAAGATGGTGGAATGTCGGTTGGTAATCGATATTCAAGTGATAAGGGGTTTTGGACTAGAACTGTGTCATATACTCTTCGGCTTCATTTGAATGGGATGATTCGTCTTAATGTGTTGAAGAAAAAGGTGGGAAATGGCCAAAATGCATATTTTTGGTTGGATGTGTGGGTGATAAATCCTTAGCTGAAGTGTTCAATCGTCTTTATAAGTTGAACACTCATTGTGAATGTTTGATTCCAGATAGATGGGTCAATTGGGAGATTTTTGGATCTTGATTCCATGGCAGGAATCATATATGAGGTTCAATAGGGAGATTTGGGGCTTTGTGGGGAAGACGTGTTTTGTGTTAATTCTACAAGAAAATGTCTTGATAGCATTATTTTACCAAAGGTCCTAGGCCTACCATTTGGAATAAGTTTGTTGTTGATATATTCCGTCATTGATGTCTAGTTTTTGTAATTAATAGTCGGAAACCAGGGACCATATTTGTCCTATTTCAAGTAGATTGTGGAATCTCATTGGCGTTTGTATAGATATTCAATTTCCTACGTTAAAGAAACCGATTGATTTGGTGGAATGGCTTGAAAATGCGGCTATGGTGAAGAAAGTAAAAAACCTAGTGGAGACTATAATGTTAATGTTTTGGTGAGTGAGTCATTTGAGATTCAGGAATGGAGATCATTTTTTAGCCTCCCAATAGGCTAAGAGATTCTATGTTTGATTGCATCATTCATTATTCGTTTTTATGGTTTTCAAATAGGAACGTAAAATGTAAAATCAAATTGGTGGATTGCTTAACAATTTTTAACATAAATATTTTATTGAATTACTTTAATTTTTGCAATTAAAAATAGAGGATTTAAAAGAAGAATTTTGTTAGAAAATATTTAAAAGTAAATTGAAAAGAAAAACGAAAAAAAATGAGGGCTGGCCCGATATAGATCGTATTAGGCTGAAAATGGTCCATGGGCGTTTGGATTCGTAGCAGCTATTGTAATTTATGAAGTAGAATTACTTAATTTTATTTCTTTTCATATTTCACCAATATAATGTTCACTAATTCTGCATAGAGTTTCACACTTAAAAAGTTCACTATAACCCACACTTAAATAAGCTCCAGTAACGAGCTTGATATAGTTTTATTTGCAGAATCTCGATTCTAGTTCGAACTCCTCTTTGGCTCATTTTACAACTTTACTTTAGGTGATATTAGTACGTGTTTATAAAGTGGATTTCAGAAAGCTCAATTACTACGTAATTAAGTCTCTATATGCTCGATTCCTACTCGTTATATCTTACGAGCTGGTTTTTATTAACTCGAGATTCCATCATACAAGACTCTTGATGAACGAATCAAATCCACAAACTAAACAAGTACCTTAAGCTTCATCTCATGTTAAGACTGAGCAATAGTACAATCCGGTTTGAAGCTTTAAGAGGCCAGATCTAAGCTTGATTTGATGAGAATATAGGTACTCGTCAATTTGATTGATCATAATTTGAGCAAACACAAAGTTCGGATTTGTAATTTCTCTCGCCACCAGAAAGATGATTCAAATTCCACAAAGACGAAGGACGGTTCAATGCCAGTCCAGGGTCGCGGATATATTAACGAGTTATTTGGGGTGTATATGTTGTGGGCTGGTTTAGTGTGTTTTCTTCTCATGTTTCTATCGTTCATTTGGTTATCTATGTTTGGTGTATCTAGCTCATAGCTAGTTTTTTGTGTGGAATGTTAGATATATTTTGCCGTTTAAAAAATTCAATACAGTTAAAGAAAACAGATTTTAATATCTCATTTAGTGTGGAGCAAACAAATAGAATTCATTAAAGACAGAAATCATACTTTATGACATTACATTTAAAGAAAAAGTTAAGTGTATTTGAACTTGATATTTAACTAAGATCTTTACTCCGTTACATTTACATTTAACTATGATTTTATTCTGTTATATTTTAATGTAATGTAACAGGATAATTTTTTATATTTGAAAGACACTTGGTTTATTTGAAACTTTTAAATTTAATTTTATAGTTGTATGTTTTAATTTAGTAACCATACAAACAAACAAACAAACAAACCCAGTATATCCCACTCAAGAGCAGAGTCTGGGGAGGGTAGGTGTAGGCGAGTCTTTCCTCTATCTTGTTAGGTAGAGAGACCGCTTCCAAAGAGACCCCCGACTCGGTTTAATTTAGTAACCATAAACTATATAATTAGAACAAAGTTTTTCATAAAGCGCAATGTTATTCCTCACATCCTACACCATTAACAAATAATAGTTTGAGGTAGTTTAACCAGTTGTTTGAACTTCAAACTATTACACCGCTCCAACTTAAAACTTTGAAGGTGGGGATGGCATATTTAACTTTGTGGAGCGGTGTAATAATAGTA
Source organism: Flaveria linearis (assembly GCA_024085815.1). Lineage (NCBI taxonomy): Eukaryota > Viridiplantae > Streptophyta > Magnoliopsida > Asterales > Asteraceae > Flaveria > Flaveria linearis. The sequence goes on from CM044001.1 coordinate 99,371,928, forward strand.
ACACTCTTTAAAATGTGTGTGCTTGCCTTTTAATATCGACTTATTATATAATCTTGGGTTTTTTTAATAAAAAATGTTTTCCATTATTAATGGACAAAACGCATAAATATATACAAATATACAATGCCGGTAAATAAGTGTCACACGTAAAGAACAGGGCCGGCCTTGGGGGCGGGGCAACCGCACTAGACCCGATTTACTCAGGAGCCCGGAATTTTCAAAATATATATACATATACATATACATATATATGTATTTTTTTAAATAAAAAGTTATAAACTATAAACAAATCCATTAGAAAGCATCAAGAACTTTGTTTTAAAAAATGCTAAGAGAACTTTCCGATTGCTTTGAGTAAATTATATTATTTTGATACAATATTATCATTTCGTTTATTGTTATAACAATTATCGTCGTACTATAAATATTTTATATATAAGTTATTCGGTTTAGACTTTTATATACATAGTTTTATAGGGATTCTTTTTTTGTTCTCGCCCCGGGCTCTATGTCTCCTGGAAAATTTCAGGACCGGCCCCGTTAAAGAAACTCATATACATGTGTCTTAAGAAAGACTCGAACTCACAATTAACTACTATCATCCAAAAGCCAAGTGCTAGAATAATATAATATGAGTATATATTATTTATATTGTTTGATTAGTTGGCGATATGATTATCATCCTCAACGCCCATAACCGCCGTCGAGCAGCCATGTTTCCGGCAATTTAGCATGATCTTGTGGCCTTATCATAAAAACTAAATGGTTGACAAATTGATAACTTAAACGATATTCAAACTCAACAACAAAAAAAACTGCAACTTGAATATAAATAATTTATTTATTTGAAATTGTCAAAAAGGTGACAGTGTTCTTTTTTAAGATAATTTTTAAAAATACTTTACTTTGTAACAAATACATATTTTGAGTAAATATATTATATAAATATAATATGTTTTAATTTGAAAAAAAGCCATATAATAGTAACCAAGTATTCTGACTCTTCTTTTCAAGTTACCGTAAGTTTTTTGTGCCAGTAAAATACTTAACTTTCATCTAAGTGTTCTATCTCTTTTTGCATTTATAAAAAATGATCTAAAATGAAACACATATGAATCTTGTTTACTTTCATATGATTATCTTTTTTTACTTTTGACTTAAATAGAACAATCATATATAAAACTTAATTATTATTTGGTAAATTTATTCTCCGTTATTAGGTCCTACTTTAAGTTAATTTTGAAAAAAAATAATCATCAAATAGTAACTACAATTATATATGTTTTATTTAAGTCCTTTAATTTAGAAAAAAATTAACCTTTTTTAGAAACATTCTGAATATCGAAGCACCTCATGAAAGTTGTATGGGTTCTTTAAAATTGAAAAACTTTAATTAACCTTAAATAAACACTTAAAAAACTTCATTAGTATGAACATGAACTTTGCCATTTTAGTTATGATGTTTTATTCAAAGAATACGCCCATTGTTTTATTTTGATGATAACTTATCGGTCTTATCAAGCTATAACTTATATAATAAATTACACTTGTTTTAAGAGGCAACGTATACCAATCTTTTAATGGGTTGTTATAAATCATTATTAAAGGGCCCTTAATTTAGACACCCTTAGATTTTAAATCAACACCCCTGCATCCTATACGTCGCGTATGGGTCCATACGCGGCGTATAGGTTGGTTGTTGATTTGACATTTTATACCCTATACGCCGCGTATGGGTCCATACGCGGCGTATAGTGTCACACCCCGACCGACGGCGGAATCATCGGAGCGGACGAGGGAATGATTGATTGTTCATAACACATGATCGTCTAATAGTGGAAATAATATTAAAATCAGATTCAAGATAACATGTGTTTAACATAAGCAAATACAACAGTTGAAATCACAAATAGTAATTGTCTTTTGTTTTGACTAAGTCCGGGTCTTATAGGAGCATGTAGAAGTCCACTAACTTGCTTAACCTGAAATCATGTGAAAAGTAACGAGTCAGCTAAAAATTAGCCGGTGAGTAATCACAGTTTTGAGTATACATATAGATTGATTGTTTGATTGAGAATAATCCAATTCACAAGGTAACGTTAAGACTTATATTGCAATAGCGAAGCATATAGATAAACCAACACAATATAAACCCCTTGACTTGACACTTGCAAATAATAGACTCGCACACAGACACCATAGATTGACTAATTGCCTCTGACACAATCACCACTCGTAAGCCATGTGGGGTGGGTTATCCAAACCAGTAGATCTACCATTTATACCAGGATTGATTGATTGAATTAGGGTTTTACTGTCGTCCAGTTTATCATAGTATGTTCACATAATTGCAAGAATAACATAACTTGTCTTGAATTGAATTTAGAATGAAATAACAATAGAATATCATGATTGAATATATTGTATCACATGATTTCCCCTAAATAAGAAATGATATAAAAATGGGATATGAATACTTACTTGATTGATGAGATTAGAATTTGGATGTGATAGATTAGACACCAACGATTTCCTTACGAGTAATCTACGGAACGGTGTCTCGAGTTAGAATAATAATGATTTGGGAATTGGGAATGTATTAGGGTTTCCATTGGGTTTTGAATGGTAGTTTAAATAAAATAATTTATTTAGTTTGAATGTCTTGAAATAGATAAAATGAATTTATTGAAAGTGATTTTAAGATTTATTAGAAATAAATGTATTATTACGCATAACTATTTGGTTTATTGTTAATGTGTGGAAAAACAAATAATTAATTTTATTAATTAATTATATGATATAATTAATTAAAATATTTAATTATTAAGTAACACAAAACGACTTTTTGTAAATAATCTGTGAATCTTTAAAATACATATAATTGTAATTATCTTGAATAATTAAAATTAATAAAGTGTCCAATAATAATTTAATAATTTAAATTATTTAAAAGTTTACTTTTATAGAAAAAATTTTGTAACATTTGTAATATTATTTATTTAAAACATTTAATAAAATAAATAAAATATTAAAATAAATTTCAGAAAATAATTGGGTGGTTTTAAAAAATTTTAATGTTTGTATAAACATTTTTATAATTTTTTAGAATTTTTCTGTATTTTTTCTAAAGCTAGAAAGGCTTAAAAATGTGTGAGGTGGCCCGGGGTCGAACCCGGGACCTCTTGATTGACATGGAACGCAGGAACCGGTGAACAAGGCATACAGCCGCGGTGAAAGAAGGGTTTTTAATTGTTTTAACCACAATTTCGATTAAACCCCAATTCCATCCGAGCCCGCCGGACCAAATTGAACTCAAATTCAATCTCGATGGCATCTGAAATCATAGGGCTTTTGATCCTTATGTAAAAACGAGTATGTGGGTATGTTCAATTACCGATTTGGTGATAGATTGAAGATGAACAGGACGAAGAACAGACACGACTCTGTCGAAGCTGGTTCGAGATGCAAATGGCAATACCACTCGAATTAGCTTTACTGAAAGCTTCTAATGGATCAAATGATGAAAAGACCACTATCAATTGCAAGTTAGAGGGTTCGGATTGCTATTTTCAAGCGAGTTGCAGGTCGTGACAGTGGTGAGGTTCGAATGGGTTGTTTGTGCTTGTTTTGAATGAAATTGAATTCAAATGATGATTATAAACGATCCAAAGTTTGTTAATGCGGTATTAATTATCATTATCTTCAAGTTTTAGTGCGATTTTGGCGTGGGTCTTGGCCGACAAACACGGGTGCGATCGGGGAAAAAGGGGGGGTGGGGTTGGGGTGTTTTTCGAAAATTACACAATGGGTCCCTGAACTTTAAAGTTCATTATTTTATGTTATAAACTTAATTTTCAAGTTTCATAAATTACAAAATACCCCCTGGACTTATAAATCCAATTTTAATACATGCTTATTTTTTTTAAATAATTCTTACTAATTATTAATAGCAATATTATTATTATTATTATTATTATTATTATTATTATTATTATTATTATTATTATTATGATTATGATTATTGAAATTTTTGAACTAACATCAACATATTGTTTACAAAATTAACTTTTATTTAAAAGGTATGTGATGTAACAGTCTCCCCTACTTTAGGAAATTTCGTCCCGAAATTTTAATTACGAGGAGGCTGAAATGAAAAAATGAGGATACTGAAATTTCATTTGGTCCTCACGTTCCCAGGTGAACTCTGGGCCACGTTTAGATTCCCAGCGGACTTTGACAATGGGTATCCGGCTGCGTTTGAGTTGTTTGACTTCCCGATCCACAATTTCCACAGATTTCTCAATAAAGTGCATAGATTCATCAATCTGGACTTCGTCGAGTGGAATGTGGAGATTTTCATCGGCAAGACATTTCTTGAGGTTTGGAACATGAAACGTCGGATGTATACTGCTGAGTTCTTGAGGAGTTCAAGCTTGTAGGCCACTTTCCCAATTCGCTCAAACACTTTGAATGGACCCACGTAACGAGGTGCTAACTTCCCTTTCTTTCCAAAGCGAATCACTCCTTTCCAAAGTGATAACTTAAGAAGTATGAGGTCCCCGACATTGTATTCCATGGGCTTACGTCTTTTATCAGCATAATGCTTTTGACGATTTCTAGCAGCGACCAAGTTATCACGGATCTTATGAATTTTGTCGGTTGTTTCTTGTATCAATTCCGGACTTGTAATCTGTGATTCACCAACTTCAGACCAACAGATGGGAGATCGACACTTTCGACCATGCATGGCCTCAAATGGTGCCATCTGGATGCTGGTATGGTAACTGTTATTGTAAGAGAATTCGATCAACGGAAGATGAGAATCCCACGATCCACTGAAATCAATGACACGAGCCCGGAGCATATCCTCGAGGGTTTGTATCGTTCTTTCAGTCTGACCGTCGGTTTGCGATTGATAAGCTGTGCTAAGATTCAGTTGAGTTTCGAGAGCTGATTGGAGACTTTTCCAGAAACAAGAGATGAAGCGACCATCACGATCAGAGATAATTTCTTTACTTGACAAAAGATTGTTTAGGAAGACTACCATCACGTAATCAGGTGTTGATGATATCTCAAAATGGAAGTTGATAAATAAGGAATAAATGGTTCCATATAGCTAGATCAAAACATGAGGATAAAGGGAAAGAAATCGATTTAAAAATTTAAATGCTCTAAGCTTGGAATCAAAATCAACCTAAAGTGATCGGGTCTCTTTTCAAGTTTAGAGATCATGCTTTGGCTTGATAGGTCGAAACACTAACATTTTTTCACCCTTCAAGTTACTACATGCTTCTCGTCACTTGATTACAACCATGGTAAGTTGAAGATCAAGAAATGAGAATAGTCATCAAGGTATGGTTTTCACCCCTAACTTGATGGTGTACTCTCAAGGTATGACCACTAGCTTACCAACCAAAAAGTTCGATCCCAACTTATTGTTGAGGATCCACAGAAATAAGATGAGGTAACTCATCATTAAGGTAAGGGAAATCACTCCTATCTTAACGATGAAGTTTTACAAAAACAAAATATAATAAGAGGAACTTCTTCATCAAAATTCAGAATTCACTCCTACTTTGATGAGGTCGTTTCATTTGAGAAAATACAATCCATAAAAATGAAATTATCATCAAGGTATGAATTTCACGCCTATCTTGAGCTTCATAATAACAAGAAAACAAATCAAAGATTGACATTTGTCACCAAAGTACGGGTTTAAATCATATTTTGGTGAGATCATGTCATTTGTGAAATGCAAGTTCCAAAGTGAATAATTGAAGTCAGTCCTCGAGATAAGGAAATCACCCTAATCCAGAGGATGAAGTTTCAAAAAACACATCATTGGAAACCATTTATTAAAACGAATAAAGAATCATCACCAAAATAAGGGAATCACCCCTGTTTTGATGAGTTAAAATCATTTAGGAGATACGAGTGTTCTTAGTCATAGGTTGACTTGCAAACTTTTGCATCTCCCACGGTGCATGCGGTACGAAGTTTGACTTAACGACGAAAGGAAAAGTATCTCAATTAGAAATTTAGAAATTTTCAAATTACATCAATGTAACAAAAGGGAAATCATGATTACAAGATTTAAGGTCAAAGTTCGAGATAATAGAATTAGTTATGATGATGTTCAAATCTTGAATGATTTAAATCAGGAAGACAAAATCAAGGACAAGAATTATTCAACACCACATCATTGGTGGCTTGAGCTTGTTGGGCATTGATGTTGAAAGCACGTCCTTGAGCCGTAGGAACCGGGCTGACAAGTTGAGGGCATCGATTGCGAAAATGGTTCGGATCACCACATTGATAGCATGCACGACCCTGGGTAATTGCAGGAGGATGTTGGTGGACTGGTGCATTAGTCGGACCTTTAGCAGCACTCTTGCACACGCTGAATGTATGACCCAAACGACCACAGTTTGTGCATTGACGACACTGAATGTTAGCGGGATGGTGATACTTGCAGTTGTTACACTGCGGAAAGGGTCCAGCGTATGGCTTTTTCATCAGCGATTGGTTGTTTACTGCTGGTTGACAAGTTGGAGGGACTTGATTAATTGGCACAGCAGGGGTAATTACAGCAAAGTTTTAAGAATTGGCCTTCCTCTTCTTGTTCCTGGAAGGCTCGGGTTTGTCGGTTTTAACGGTTTCGTTAGGAAGTTTATCGGTATTTTTCTTCGACCTTTTCCTGGTTAAAGAACCAGCTTTCACATGATTATCGGTTAACTGCGCAGCCAGCCAAATAGCATCTTCTAGTGTTGAAGGATTCCTTCCTAACACCGTATCCTGAATCTGCATGGGTAGTCCACCAATGTATTTCTCGATGGCTCGGGAGGTAGGGGTAGCAAGGTGCGGTACCAAAAGGCTCAGTTCGTGGAATCGGTTAGTGTATGCTAGGTTCTCGCCACTGTCTTGGGTTAACTCCCAGAACTCAGCTTCCAGTTTCCAGACTTCATTTCTTGGGCAAAACTCTTCACTCATGAGCTCCTTAACTTCAACCCATGTTAATGCTAGAGCAGTTTCAGTTCCACGGGTTCGTTTCTCCCCGTTCCACCAAGTAAGTGCGCGTTTCTGGAGAACACTTGTGGCATACCGGACTTTTAGATTCTCGGGACACTCACTATTGAGAAAAGTGTTCTCGATACTCTCAAACCACTGTAAAAGACCAGTGGCTCCTTTGGTCCTGCTAAACTTAGTGGGATTACAAGAACTGAAGTGCTTGTAAGTACAAGTTTGGGGAGGGTTTGGTGGAGTTGGGTTTTGGACAGCATTGTTGCCTTGGTTCAAATGGGTAAGTAGAGTTTGGATGACCGCAGTAACTTCACGTGCTACAATAGCAGCAATCTTACGGCCAGAGTTTCTAGACTGTGAACGGATTTGACGAGAAGATATTCTGGAATATCATTAAGATATTTTATGAGAATTGGATAATAGGAGTTATACCACATGAAAATGATAATCGGGAATTTGGCATAATAACAATGATATGTTCCAAGTGTAATCGTTTGATTCGTAAATCAAAGCGAGTACGTTGACTAATCAAAGTATTAGGTCAACCACAACTTTGTTGAAGACATGCGTTCCTATAAGCAGATACTCATCCCGAGGGTTCCCAGGTAAGGTAGACAGATCCATCGGCTGATTTGGATTTATACGAATACATTGCCTAGACAGAACAACTCGAGATACAGGCATCACGCTCTTCCAGTATTACATGTTTCAAGTTGTAAGACACAGACTTTGATGAGATTTGAAAACCATCAATAACAATCAAGTTTTGGAGTTTGAAATCACTTGAATTAGGCACACAATGCCTTAGAATATGATTTAAGATTCGTGTGTACATTGATAAGATTCAAAGTATAAGAAGAATCATATAAGGCATATAATCACATAATCAAGTATAAACATATAAGGCACATATAATCCTATTTAAGCATATAAAATACATGAGAGGACTCATGTGTAAAGGTACTTAATTATAGTCTAGGTCATTCCATTTCTAATAACCTAATTCCCTATAACCATGGCTCAAATACCAATCTGTCATACCCCGACCGACGGCGGAATCATCGGAGCGGACGAGGGAATGATTGATTGTTCATAACACATGATCGTCTAATAGTGGAAATAATATTAAAATCAGATTACAAGATAACATGTGTTTAACATAAGCAAATACAACAGTTGAAATCACAAATAGTAATTGTCTTTTGTTTTGACTAAGTCCGGGTCTTATATGAGCATGTAGAAGTCCACTAACTTGCTTAACCTGAAATTATGTGAAAAGTAACGAGTCAGCTAAAAATTAGTCGGTGAGTAATCACAGTTTTGAGTATACGTATAGATTGATTGTTTGATTGAGAATAATCCAATTCACAAGGTAACGTTAAGACTTATATTGCAATAGCGAAGCATATAGATAAACCGACACAATATAAACCCCTTAACTTGACACTTGCAAATAATAGACTCGCACACAGACACCATAGATTGACTAATTACCTCTGGCACAATCACCACTCGTAAGCCATGTGGGATGGGTTATCCAAACCAGTAGATCTACCATTGATACCAGGATTGATTAATTGAATTAGGGTTTTACTGTCGTCCAGTTTATCATAGTATGTTCACATAATTGCAAGTAATAACATAACATGTCTTGAATTGAATTTAGAATGAAATAACAATAGAATATCATGATTGAATATATTGTATCACATGATTTCCCCCAAATAAGAAATGATATAAAAAGGGGATATGAATACTCACTTGATTGATGAGATTAGAATTTGGATGTGATAGATTAGACACCAACGATTTTCTTACGAGTAATCTACGGAACGGTGTCTCGAGTTAGAATAATAATGATTTGGGAATTGGGAATGTATTAGGGTTTCCATTGGGTTTTGAATGATAGTTTAAATAAAATAATTTATTTAGTTTGAATGTCTTGAAATAGATAAAATGAATTTATTGAAAGTGATTTTAAGATTTCTTAGAAATAAATGTATTATTATGCGTGACTGTTTGGTTTATTGTTAATGTGTGGAAAAACAAATAATTAATTTTATTAATTAATTATATGATATAATTAATTAAAATATTTAATTATTTAAGTAACACAAAACGACTTTTTGTAAATAATCTGTGAATCTATAAAACACATATAATTGTAATTATCTTGAATAATTAAAAGTAATATAGTGTCCAATAATAATTTAATAATTTAAATTATTTAAAAGTTCACTTTTATAGAAAAAATTTTGTAACATTTGTAATATTATTTATTTGAAACATTTAATAAAATAAATAAAATGTTAAAATAAATTTCAGAAAATAATTGGGTGGTTTTAAAAAAATTTAATGTTTGTATAAACATTTTTATAATTTTTTAGAATTTTTCTGTATTTTTTCTAAAGCTAGAAAGGCTTAAAAAAATATGTGAGGTGGCCCGGGGTCGAACCCGGGACCTCTTGATTGACATGGAGCGCAGGAACCGGTGAACAAGGCATACAGCCGCGGTGAAAGAAGAGTTTTTAATTGTTTTAACCACAATTTCGATTAAACCCCAATTCCATCCGAGCCCTAGTTCGAATCCGTACCAAATTGAACTCAAATTCAATCTCGATGGCATCTGAAATCATAGGGCTTTTGATCCTTATGAAAAAACGAGTGTGTGGATATGTTCAATTACCGATTTGGTGATAGATTGAAGACGAACAGGACGAAGCTGGTTCGAGATGCAAATGGCAATGCCACTCGAATTAGCTTTACAGAAAGCTTCTAATGGATCAAATGATGAAAAGACCACTATCAATTGCAAGTTAGAGGGTTCGGATTGCTGTTTTCAAGCGAGTTGCAGGTCGCGACAGTGGTGAGGTTCGAATGGGTTGTTTGTGCTTGTTTTGAATGAAATTGAATTCAAAGGATGATTATAAACGATCAAAAGTTTGTTAGTGCGGTATTAATTATCATTATCTTCAAGTTTTAGTGCGATTTTGGCGTGGGTCTTGGCCGACAAACACGGGTGTGATCGGGGAAGAAGGGGGTGGGGTTGGGGTGTTTTTTGAAAATTACACAATGGGTCCCTGAACTTTAAAGTTTATTATTTTATGTTATAAACTTAATTTTCAAGTTCCATAAATTACAAAATACCCCCTGGACTTATAAATCCAATTTTAATACATGCTTATTTATTTTTTTAAATAATTCTTACTAATTATTAATAGCAATATTATTATTATTATTATCATTATTATTATTATTATTATTATTATTATTATTATTATTATTATTATGATTATTGAAATTTTTGAATTAACATCAACGTATTGTTTACAAAATTAACTTTTATTTAAAAAGTATGAGATGCAACATATAGGGTGGGTTTTTGATTTGACGTTCTATACCCTATACGCGGCGTATGGGACCATATGCAGCGTATAGGTTATGGTGTTTATTTTTTGTGTTATTTTAACGTATATTTTTTGTGTTATTTTATAACTCATTAACCGACCATGTATGTACGTATATTTTTTGTGTTATTTTATAACTCATTAACCGACCATGTATGTACGTATATTTTTTGTGTTATTTTAACGTATATGTACGTACGTATGTATGTACGTACGTACGTATGTATGAATGTATGTATGTCTCTATGTGTGTGTGTGTGTGTATGTATGTATGTATGTATGTCTGTCTGTGTGTGTATGTATGTATGTATGTATATATGTATGTATGTACGTATGTATGTCTGTGTGTGTGTATGTATGTATGTATGTATGTATGTATGTATGTATGTATGTATGTATGTATGTATGTATGTATGTATGTATGTATGTATGTATGTATGTATGTATGTATGTATGTATGTATGTATGTATGTATGTATGTATGTATGTATGTATGTATGTATGTATGTACGTACGTATGTACGTATGTAGGTGTGTAGGTGTGTATGTATGTATGTGTGTAGGTGTGTATGTATGTCTGTATGTATGTGTGTATGTGTGTGTATGTATGTGTGTATGTCTGGGTAAGTTATATTTTACAACTCATTAACCGACCATTTTAAATATTAATTAACTAATAAAACATATAAAATAAACATAAACTGATAATAAACATATAAGATAAACATAAATTGATAATATAAATAACAAAGTTTTTAAAATACATAACAAAATAAAAATTACAATGCTATAAAAACTACGGCAGTCTGGGTAATGTCGAGGCGGTGGCAACTCCGGAGGATCAATACCAGCAGCATGGGCTCGCGCAATCTCTAGCTGAACGTGCCACTCCATAAGATCCTCAACTCGATCGAGCCGACGACTCTGCTGCCGTAAACTCATAGAAATGTCCTGTATAAATGTCTCCTCCATCTCATCAGGACGGATATAAGTAAATGTGGATAAAAACTCCACAGTCAGCTCACGATAAGACGGTAAAAACGCGATCTCAAATAGACGACTCCATGGCATACCGTCTCCGATAATACCAGCAAGTCTATCGCGCTCTCCGAGCTCGGCCATAACCTCCCAATCGACGACCTTTTGATGACCGATCTTCATACGTATAAATTTTGAGCACTTAGTGTGCTCAATGGAACCGGCCTCAAACTGCAGCCAAGGATGATCAGCAATAAGGTCAACAACGTCAGCCTCAACATCAGAATCGGAAGACATATCTGCATAAGAAAACAAATAGGTCAAAAACAACGTATAGGTCAACCACCCCCCTATACGCCGCGTATAGAGCTATACGCCGCGTATAGGGTACCCGCGTATGGGTCATAAGCCACGTATATGTCAACCCCCCCTATACGCCGCGTATAGCGCTATACGCCGCGTATAGGGTACCCACGTATGGGTCACAAGCCACGTATGGGTCACCCCCCTATACGTCGCGTATAGAGCTATACGCCGCGTATAGGGTACCCACGTATGGGTCTTCTTCCCCAACTATAGAACTATACGCTGCGTATAGCCCTATACGCGGGGCTGAAGTAGCGTATAGTTCATACTACCAGTTTTTAAATCACCCATTATAAGGCCTAAAACACTACTTTAACATTTAAATCAGTGAACGATTAACATAATAATGATGTAGGAACAATAATACATACCTGGATGTAGAAAAATCGACGAACAATACGTGTAGTATAGGCTATACGAGAGAGTTTTTTTTTCAAAGTGTGTGTTGAAGTGAGAAAGGATTAAAAGATATAGTGGTCCCGAGGATCTATACGTCACATATGGGTCCATACGCGGCGTATAGCTTATATCCTTTTTTCCAAATTTTCCGACCTATACGTGGCGTATGGTCCTATACGCCCCGTATAGGTAGACTGATGTGACGTGGAATGTCAGACATTAAAGGCGCATTAATGGTCGATAGCTATACGCCGGGCATGGGCCGCGTATGGACCCATACGCGACGTATAGGGGTTGTCGATTTAAAATAATGGATGTCTATTTATTAAGACCCTTATTAAAATAAAGTAAAAGGTTTGAGTAATTGAATTTGGTACGGATTAAGCGGGTACGGACGGTGCATGGAATAAATGAGAGATTAATGCATGTTTATGCACGTTCTTTCAAGTTTCTCAACATGCCAACTTGACAATAATTTACATAACAATTTGATAGATTTATGAATGTCAAAGCTATATATGAACATGGCCGCGTGTTGTTTGTAATAAATGTATACAACTATGCAAGATTATATATTATAGGAGGTTTTAGTACAATATTAAAAAAACTAGAGAAAACTAAAACCTCTTAAGTTTGATTATTTATTTGTAATGCCCGTTTTTTCAAGGATTTAAAGTGAAAAGAGGTTGGATTTTCAATTTCAATCAGTTTTAAGTGGTTTAGCTAGCTTAATTCACGTGATGAGGTGACACCTCAGCCCATTCACGGTAGACTATGTATAGACTTATACAACGTCTTATTATAAGTAAAATTAAAAAAATACAATGCAATTATCAGATGACATCGATCAAGTGGTCCATGCATAACGACCATGATTTACTCCAAGTTCATTTCCTATAACTCTATAAGATTTAATTTGATAACATGATAAAATGTTTAATTTTGTTTTATATTTCTTACAATTATATTCTATTTTGATCGTAAAATCTGGCAATCATCTCAAAAAAATCTACCATTTTGTAAAAAACCAGGTCTCCTTCCAGAAGCGTCATATACCACAGATTTTTTTTTTCATATTTTGTGAACTAGATTTTTATTATGATAATAAACCATGGTTGCATATATGAAGTATTTTGGCAAAAAGTTGTGTCTAATATTACTACTTTGTATATTATAGTATTTAAATATACATAAAACTAATATATATAGTTATTTTTCATGAAAAAATAATATAACTAAAATGACTGATATATATTTTTATAATTTAAATAATTTAATTAAAAAAGTTTAAAAGTAAACAATGTAAAGATTTAGTAATAATAAAATAGTGAAATTAACTTATTAGACTAGATGTGGGGGCGTGAAGGGTGGGACCCCACCCACATGCCCGGCCACCGGGTCGCAAACACCACAACACAATGGTGCGATTAGGGGGCGTTACGGGGTGGACATTAGGGGTCGTGGAAGGGTAAGTAGCCGTTGGACATTGGTTTCCAAAAATAGTTGTTAAAAGTTTTAAAAAAATATTATTTTTATCTATAAATACTCATCTTTAAATTTTATACAAATCATCTTATTTCACTCATTTTCTCTCAACATTTCATAAAAATAAATATCCAGTCTCAACCATGTAATGGAGTTACTCCTCATCTGAATCTTTCAAAAAAGACGAGCTCATTTTTTAAACGGGGAAAAGGTGGTCGAGCATTTGATTGAGCAGTCTCAACGTCAATGATAGTTAACGAGATCTTCGCCTCTAAATCATGACTAGTGAGTGCTAAGTACACTTAGTTAAGACACTATTTTTTCCTGGATTGTCTATATGACGAAAAGAGTTTTAGAACGCATTTCCGTTTAAGTAGACAATTATTTTTACGTATCTCAAATGATCTGTCTGAGCGATATTTGTTTTTTCAATAAAGAGAAGATGCTAGAGGTATAGCTGGATTCACCACTTTTCAAAAGGCTACATTAGCTCTTCTACAATTAGCATACGGTGTTACTTCGGACACGATGGACAAGTATTTCAAAACGTCCAATAAAATTGCACGTGATTCACTTGAATATTTTTGTCAATGTATATAAATATTTCCTTACTTTGCATAGTTTTTTAAAATTTCACGTGATTCACTTGAAATGTATCGTATGAATCGTGTCGACTTACTCTTAAAAATATTTGCGTAGACCCACCATGTATGATATTCAGCGGATATACGAGGTGCATGGTGAATGACATGGTTTGCCTGAAATGTTCGATAACCTTGATTGTACACATGTTTGGTGGGCTATGTGTCCTATAGCTTGGAGAGGTTAGTTGCACCTTGACGATCACCCTGACCCTACTATCATATTTGAGACGACGGCCTTGTGTGATCTTTGATTCTGGCATGCGTTTTTTGGTGTTGTCAGGTCAAATAACGACCTTAATGTGATCGATCAGTCTCCTTTATTCAACAACCTAATTGATGGCATCGAACCCCCTCAATCTTATTATGCAAATGGAGAACATTTTAAGTACGGGTACTACCTTGTTAAAGGAATTCACAACAAAGGGCGACACTAGTTCAAACTTTTACATTCCAACTTGAAGAAAAACGAAAACATTTCATGTATGAAATAACAAGAATCCGCAAGAAAAGACATTGAAAGAGTGTTTGGAGTTCTAAAAAACGCTCTCATTTGACCGCAAACTGAATACGGTTTTAGACAAGGATGAAGATAATGAGCGTAGTCTATACTTGTCTTATATTATATAATATGATTTTAGAAGACGATGGTAAGGCTATTTGTCAAAACTACCAAGGAGATATTACCTCACTACATTGACAATCAATGATCAACAAAGACTCGAAAAATAGCATCAATCAAGAACCGTCAAATACACGAAAACGGTCGTCATGAATTGATCGAGCATTTGTGTGCTAGACGATCCGATGATCTCGTATTACACTAGTATTTTTATTCTTTAAAAAAATCAATTAATCTGTTTATTATGTGTTTTATGTTTTTAGTGAATTTTATTTTATTATAATGTTTAATTTTATATTAATGATTTACAATTAAAAAAATTAATTGAGAAATTCAATGAAGACCTAGATCACTTGATTCACAGTAAGATCAGACTATTTGATCAGAGTCTTTATCCAATATCCGATCCACATTCAGTAAACATCACATGTCGCGACATTACAAGATAACTTGAGGTTATATAAATTAGTCTCAGACAACATATAACCTTATCGTGTAAGCATACTTGGAAAACACTTGTTGGTATATCATTACTTTTATGAAAGTTGTAATGTTAGTCAACCGTTAAACAGTTGTTGAAAAACTGTAACTGGTAACATGCCATGTGGTCAAATATTTATATATCTGTAGATGCATATGGACATATGGTTATTAATTTTGACCAAAAGTCAAATGGCTATCACGAATCGAGTACTATCGTCAAAGTTTCAAACGTAGACCCTCATGCTTACGCCATGCATGGCGTCGGTCGAATTACATGCCATGTGATTGTGATGTGCCCAATGGGTCTGCCTTTATTGTAGACTAGGAATAGGTATATTATTATTATTATTATTATTATTATTATTTAATACTTATGGCCCACCGGTCGTCCCTAACAAACCATATTAATTTCCATTTGCGCCACTTTCTCAAAAACAAATTTGCATTCTACTTAAACTTTAATTAACTTTCAAAATTATGTTACCCATTTATAATGAGACTTGACCTTTAAATACGTGGAAGGAACACTATAACATCTTAATATCATGTCCTTTGGCATCATAATTACGTGAATATGAAAATGACCAGAAGAAAAATATGCAAACTTAAAGTGTATCTAAAGCTTGGATTTTCTAAAACATGAAATTAAAATCCATGCATCATGTTAAAATAAGTTCTAAAAAATGTTGTACGCGTACGTGGCGTAACATTAATAGTATTCATATGAGAACGGAATGGTCATGAGAGTCGGAAGAACGAAACACAAATACGAAAATCTGATATATATCCCTTGTCACCTCATGTATAACACTTTACTGATTATGATAGTTGAAACAAAAAGATGAAATAATGATATCATCGTCGAAACTATAAGTGATATTCTAAAATCAGCTGGTGCATCCATCCTTTTAAGTAAAAACATGACATACTCGATTAGCATACCAAGGAGGTGGCGATGGGGAGGTGGATTTTTTTTTAAATTAAGTATTTTGGAGAGAGAGAGATGACAAGGAGGGTAAATCTTGGGGGAATTGCACTTTAAGGGAACCCGCCCCTGTTATGTGCGGGTTCTGTGCCTTGGTCAACGAGCCAGCAAAGACTGTCTGAGAGGTCACATCCGAGGAGAGACCTCGCCCTTGGCAGGGGCGGGTTCTCCTCAACCCTGTTTCATCGAGTATAGAACTCGTCATTGGCAGGTCGGGTTCTCCTCAACCTAAATTGACACCACTCATTTAACCTACCCGATCACCCTTTATATAAAGCATCGAACTTAATTTTTGATACATTCAACATAACATTTTCGTACTCATTTCTTATAAATCACGCGGTTTTGATATTTGCTATTCACATTTTCATATTCAATCTCAATATTTAAAATAAAACTTAGTCATTATCATGTCTCGGCCTTATTTTTTACAAATATATTGGGATGGTGATATTTTATTTGAAAAAAAAAATATCATATGTGATGTTTCTACAAGAAGTTCAACAATTATTTTTCGTAATAGAGTGTCATACGAAGAATTCGTTGATTTAATTTATATTCATCTTCAGTTTCAAAAATAGTATTATAATTTAAAATTAAAATTATACACTCATATGCTGGTTTCTCTCAAAGCTCTGAAATTTTCAATGACTCAAGTCTAGAAGTCTTGTATTATTTGGGAGAAAATGTTGAAAATTTCAAAGGAAATGTTTACGTTATCATTGAGCCGAAAATGTCTGTACAACAATCCAATTATATGGATCTCGTACGCGGTTTCTCTATATCAGAAGCACCCAATCCATCAAGCAATTCTGATCATCAAGGCAATGTAAGATCACATGACTATGAAGCCGGTCCGTTAACCAATTATCATCATCAAATCGATGATGATAACGAAGGTTTTGATAAGTCAGATTATGGTACTTCAGACAACAGTGAAGATACTGAACTCATTCCATCACAAGAAGAATCCAGTGATGATGACAACAACAGCTATGGAGTTTCAAACAATTATAATTTTTGTGTTAATATAGGATCTTACGGAGAGGTGAACTATTCTAAAGATCCTTAGGAGTTAAGAGATTATGAAGCTGCTGATTTTGACGATGAAGACCATATAGATATATGGAATGAAGAGTCAAAAGAAATCTGTATTGGCATGTACTTTAAATCGAAAGATGAAGTGATACATGCGGTGTGGTTATGAAATCAGGCACGTAACAGAGAGGTTGTAGTAGTTGAAAGTAAACGTACAAGATAGAGAGCAAAGTGCTACAACACTAGCCCTAATTACAACAATAATCTTCATAATGGTCCTCCATGTACATGGTATGTTTATGTTTCCAAGAACCATGATCATCACATGTAGAGAATTTCAAGATTGATGAATGCACATAACTGTTTTGGTACTGTTGTTGGTAACAATAATAAAGTTTCAAATGTCAAGATACTATTACCCGTATCATCCATTTTATTCGTCAAGATATTTTTTTCCTATCAAGCAAATTCAAGCACATTTAAAAGACACGTTGAATGTTGATGTTTCATATAATAAAGCCTGGCGAGCTAGAAAAGCTGCCATTGAGAATATTTATGGTACCTGGGACAGTAACTTTAAGCAATTACCTTCGTACATCAACGCATTACAAGAGAAGAACCATGTTATCGTGGAATGGTTACATCACCCGACCGGTACATCTGCTTATTACACATTTAAATATATGTTTTGAGCATTCGGTCCAATAATTAAAGCATTCAGTTATTGTCAGCCGGTGATATCTGTTGACGGCACTTTCTTGAAAGGTTCTTACCATGGTAAAATGTTAATTGCAGTTGCAAAAATTCAAACAACTACGTAATGCCGGTAGCTTATGCAATTGTAGATGAAGAGACGGTAGGAAGTCAGAGTTGGTTTTTCCAATAATTTTGGTCACACATTGCAGTTCACCATAATTCTGTTAGTTCGGGAAAAAAATTGTATGTTATTTCCGATAGTCACAAATGGATTATTCGTGCTATGAACACTCTTGAAGAACAGAAAAATAATGTTGTGCATCGATTTTGTCTCCGACATTTTCGAAGTAACGTCATGCAAAAGTTTAAGGTTTATAGCTTAAAAAGACTATGTTGGTCTATCGGAAGCACCACCCAACAAAGTAAGTATAACTATTGTCTAAGTCAAATGACAAGCGTCAATCCAGAAGCGTGGAAATATTTAAAAGCTATTAAAGAGAGTAAATGGACGTTTCTACACGATAAAAATTATCGTCAGTGGGGTAACCTGACCACGAACATTTCTGAAAGCTTCAAAAATACGTTAAAACGTGTTAGACTTATGGCAATAAAAGCTATTATTAATTGTACATTCGAGAAAACAGTCGAACAGTTCAGAAAGCATACTGACATCGCAGCCACTGCAACACCACGTTACCCCCTCGCATATAGCGTTTGTTTAATGCACGTGATATTAACTCGCAAGAGCATATCATAACCGAGTTTGATTACAGAGAGACGAGATATAGAATTCTGTCAAAGATCGAAACAAATGAAGCTGGTGGAAATGATTATACCGTGTAATACAAAAACAGAACTTGCATGTGTGGTAAATGGCAGATGCAAAGATTCACATGCTCACATGTAATTGCAGTTTGCCACCATAGAGGTGAATCACCTTACAATATTGTTCATCAGGTCTATAGTACTGTTGTTTATCAAAAATAATATAACGGTCATTTTTACCCGCTTCGTCACCTTGATTATTGGACGAACCCGGGTTGGAGGATAAGAGACGATCCATTAAAACTCACCATGTCACAAGGTATGAGACGCACGAGAAGGATACATAACGAGATGGATGTTAATCATCCAGATGCACCTGTTATACGTAGATGTTTAATATGTAAACAAACAGGTCATAACATGAACACTTGTCCAAACTTATATTCATAAGAAAATTATTGTATATTAATTTTATTTAATGTTTAGTGGTTATTATTGTGTAATATTATTATGTTTTGTTTTATATTATAAAATATAAATAATAATTATTTTATTCTAAAAAAACTTCTATAAATACCACCACCCTTATCCTCAAAAATCACCATATTTCATAACTTTCCTTCAAAAAAATTACCAAATTTCACAACTTCTCTTTCAAAAAATGGCACACCGACCTAGTAAAGAACCAGTTCATGAACTTCAATCGACGAGTTTAATTCTACAAAGGTTGAGGCGACCTAAGAAGCAACATGAATCATCTTCGTCAGAAAGCAACCCATGCATGCACCATTTTAGTTGCAGATGAAACTGGTCAAAAGATGCTATTGACTTCTATAACAACGGGGATGCGCCATATTGTGTTTCTATTATGTTTGATGGTGAATGACTTGAAAAGGATTTTTGGGGTGCTTTATTAGGCTACGAACGTGACGGTCGTCTTTCTCCATTGGTATAAACTTTATATATTTTTCAGTTAAATAATATAGTTTCATATAATATTATTAGATGTTAATACTTTATGTCACAGCATATAAATGGTTGGGTAAAACGGATGATGCGGATAAGACGTGAAAAGCTTGTGAAATTTGGACCATCAGGGTTGAATTGAACAATTTTACTACCTCAGTTTCAGAATGAATTATGTGTGTGGGAAGATGTCAAGCCTGTCAAATATGCCAACGGAACTAATGAGTTGTACCCTCCATTTTGGGAGATGCAATATGTTTATATTCCAATACTTATAAAACCAGTAGAAGATTGGTTACTTATGAGAATTAACTTGCATACAATGAAGATCCTTCAGTATTGGTCAAATAACTTATATCATGAACTATATCACGAGTTAGTTCTCCCTATTTTAGATTTTATTTCATGTAATTTTTACTGTCTGATGGAACAAATTGGTTACTGGAAAAAAAATTGTACTAGACCATTTATTCATCTTGATAAAAGGGATGGCATTCCTTTTACAACTACTGAGGAGTATTTGCCTAAGAACGGGGTGGCCTTGGTGATGATTCAGGAGTTTTTTTTGTATATTAATGCAAAAACTAGTTCAA